>OZ038499.1:92771801-92864301 GCA_964036315.1 Acanthosepion esculentum | reverse complement strand
CACCCTTTGTCCAGAAAAGAAATCTCTCGTTCGAACACAAGAAAAATTAAATAAAAAGCTTAACCGGGTGGATGCGCACTGCTGATGAGTCCCAGATAGGACGAAACGGACGTCCAGTGTTTTCTGCTGAGGATTCTAAGCTCGACGAATTACTATAAAATTAGCCTAAATCCCCAGATCAATTACTTATAGATCCAGCTAAGCTCTGTGACAGAGCGGCTAAGGGTCAAAATAGTAGTCGTGGCTCTTGGGGCACAGGTTCCGAGGTTATTCGGGGATGCTGGATAACTCTGTATACTTGGATGGGTATCGGTGAACGGAACTAAGTGAGTAGCGACGCTATATCGAGTCTGGCTTATGTCTTCTTCGTTACCGAGTCCCGTGGTACAGTTGGTATGACGTTCGATAAGACGAAACGGCCGTCCAGTGCACTCTGCAATCTGTTGAGGATTCTAAGCGTGACGAATTACTATAATATATATATATATATATATATATATATATATATATATATATATATATATTTAGGCAGCATGTTTTCATTAAAATAGGTTTGGTTAAATAATTTAGACATATCATGACGATTAGTTTTCGTAGTGATCCTTTCATGTTCGCGGATTAATTTAGAATTTTAGAAAATTGAGTAAGAAAACTACCAAAATTTTCTTTCGAATACTTTTTAAAAAGAAAAGAAAATAGTTTGTAAAGACTTACAATTCATTTGGTTGAACATAGTTCAATATATCAGCACTTAAAGGAACACCTATGCCCACACTCAAAGATTAGACAGATATTAGTTGAAAATATATCTATATTAAATAAAAACAATAACAAGCAAAAACTACAAATCCTTGAAGCCCTTTATATAAGTGTATTAAAGCCCAAAATAAATAAAACCAATTATGAGTATAGCAATAAAGTCCTTAAATGCTTACGGAAAGAAAAAATATATACATATAAGCAAAAACAAAAAAAATTACTTCCTTTATACTAAAAAAAACCCCCAAAGAACATTTTAAATCTAGAACGCTGCATAAGCAGTAAAATAACGAACAGCTGAAATGTTTTAAATTCCAAGAAACACATATACATGCTCACAGACAACCAATCCCCATGAAGATTGTCTCAGATAAGATTGAAAATACGTGGGAAATTAAGAACTATTCAAAAAAAAATTTTTGGTGAACAACGATAAGGTTTTGGAGAAGATGCAAACAAAGGGGAAACTTATATTTAGCATCAGGCAGTTGAAATTTCTGGGACGCGTAATGAGAAAGGAGGGCTTGGAGAATATGATACTCAGAAGGCGGATAGAGGGAAAGAGGGACAAGGGAAAGCAACGCGTGACATACATAACAGGCTTTTCATTAGAGAAAGTTTTCCCCATCAAACGCTTATGGGCCAGATTGCAGCTGATGGCTGTAAAAAAGTGCATTTGGTGTTTCGTTGCATTTTTAGAATAAGCTACTACTACTAAAAATAACAATAGGTATACAGGGATAAAATAATAATAATAATAATATTAATAATATAATAATAATCGATAATAGTAATAATAATAATAGGTAATAACAATGATAATAATAATATCAGATAATATTAATATTAATAATAGGTAATAATAATATAGCAGTAATATATTTGTAATGTAATAATAATAATATTATTATTAATAGTAATAATATAGTAATAAAAGTAACATTAATATTAACATGTGTGGGGTCTGAATGTGAGAAATCAATATCAATCTGGGTCAAGATGCTTGTGTAGGTATTTATTTCTAGGTATGTATGAGATCATTAACTCACTTCTTTTATTCAAAAAATTAGAGTTATCTATATGTTTTAGAATGAAAAATTTTTCCGAAAGCCATAAATTACATATATCGCCTATTCCGCTGAAAGGTTTGGCTTTTACTAAGTAATCCCAGGTGCTACTTGTCTTTCTATTACAAATTTATATATTCCAGAACAAAATTGGAGAAGGCAATGCTGTTACTATATTTACTGTTGAATTCAGGTTTCCTTCTCCTCGACTGGTTGCCAAACAAGACTATAGGGTCCAAGCTGTTCGGATATTTTCCCATAAATCAGGTAAATACAAACACGCTTTTTATAAATTTCATGTTTCACTATTTACAAAATGTTGAAGCTAAATAATGAATTTTTTTATTGGTTGTGTGGATGTCGTGTTCAAGTTACGGTGTTAATAAGTATGTATCAGTTTAACTTGTGTGGATGTCATGTGTTCATTTTATGGTGTTAATATGTATGAAACAGTTTCTCTTGTGTGGATGTCATGTGTTCATTTTATAATGTTAATATGTATGTACCAGTTTCTTTTGTGTGGATGTCATGTGTTCATTTTATGGTGTTATTATGTATGCACCAGTTTCTCTTGTGTGGATGTCATGTGTTCATTTTATGGTGTTATTATGTATGTACCAGTTTCTCTTGTGTGGATGTCATGTGTTCATTTTATGGTGTTAATATGTATGAACCAGTTTCTCTTGGGTGGATGTCATGTGTTCATTTTATGGTGATGATATGTATGCACCAGTTTCTCTTGTGTGGATGTCATGTGTTCATTTTATGGTGTTAATATGTATGAACCAGTTTCTCTTGTGTGGATGTCATGTGTTCATTTTATGGTGTTGATATGTATGCACCAGTTTCTCTTGTGTGGATGTCATGTGTTCATTTTATGGTGTTATTATGTATGCACCAGTTTCTCTTGTGTGGATGTCATGTGTTCATTTTATGGTGTTATCATGTATGTACCAGTTTCTCTTGTGTGGATGTCATGTGTTCATTTTATGGTGTTAATATGTATGAACCAGTTTCTCTTGTGTGGATGTCATGTGTTCATTTTATGGTGTTGATATGTATGCACCAGTTTCTCTTGTGTGGATGTCATGTGTTCATTTTATGGTGTTAATATGTATGCACCAGTTTCTCTTGTGTGGACGTCATGTGTTCATTTTATGGTGTTAATATGTATGCACCAGTTTCTCTTGTGTGGATGTCATGTGTTCATTTTATAATGTTAATGTGTATGTACCAGTTTCTCTTGTGTGGATGTCATGTGTTCATTTTATGGTGTTAATATGTATGCACCAGTTTCTCTTGTGTGGATGTCATGTGTTCATTTTATGGTGTTATTATGTATGCACCAGTTTCTCTTGTGTGGATGTCATGTGTTCATTTTATGTTGTTAATATGTATGTACCAGTTTCTCTTGTGTGGATGTCATGTGTTCATTTTATAATGTTAATATGTATGCACCAGTTTCTCTTGTGTGGATGTCATATGTTCATTTTATGGTGTTAATATGTTTGCACCAGTTTGACTTGTTTGGATGTCATGTGTTCATTTTATAATGTTAATATGTATGTACCAGTCTCTCTTGTGTGGATGTCATGTGTTCATTTTATAATGTTAATATGTATGCACCAGTTTCTCTTGCGTGGATGTCATGTGTTCATTTTATGGTGTTAATATGTATGCACCAGTTTCTCTCGTGTGGATGTCATGTGTTCATTTTATGGTGTTAATATGTATGAACCAGTTTCTCTCGTGTGGATGTCATGTGTTCATTTTATGGTGTTAATATGTATGCACCAGTTTCTCTTGTGTTGATGTCATGTGTTCATTTTATGGTGTTAATATGTATGCACCAGTTTCTCTCGTGTGGATGTCATGTGTTCATTTTATGGTGTTAATATGTATGAACCAGTTTCTCTTGTGTGGATGTCATGTGTTCATTTTATAATGTTAATATGTATGCACCAGTTTCTCTTATGTGCATGTCATTTGTTCATATTATGGTGATAATATGTATGCACCAGTTTCTCTTGTGTGGATGTCATGTGTTCATTTTATGGTGTTAATATGTATGCACCAGTTTCTCTTGTGTAGATGTCATGTGTTCATTTTATGGTGTTAATATGTATGCACCAGTTTCTCTTGTGTGGATGTCATGTGTTCATTTTATGGTGTTAATATGTATGCACCAGTTTCTCTTGTGTAGATGTCATGTGTTCATTTTATGGTGTTAATATGTATGCACCAGTTTCTCTTGTGTGGATGTCATGTGTTCATTTTATGGTGTTAATATGTATGCACCAGTTTCTCTTGTGTGGATGTCATGTGTTCATTTTATGGTGTTAATATGTATGCACCAGTTTCTCTTGTGTGGATGTCATGTGTTCATTTTATGGTGTTAATATGTATGTACCAGTTTCTCTTGTGTGGATGTCATGTGTTCATTTTATAATATTAATATGTATGCACCAGTTTCTCTTGTGTGGATGTCATGTGTTCATTTTATGGTGTTAATATGTATGCACCAGTTTCTCTTGTGTGGATGTCATGTGTTCATTTTATAATGTTAATATGTATGCACCAGTTTCTCTTGTGTGGATGTCATGTGTTCATTTTATGGTGTTAATATGTATGCACCAGTTTCTCTTGTGTGGATGTCATGTGTTCATTTTATGGTGTTAATATGTATGTACCAGTTTCTCTTGTGTGGATGTCATGTGTTCATTTTATAATGTTAATATGTATGCACCAGTTTCTCTTGTGTGGATGTCATGTGTTCATTTTATGGTGTTAATATGTATGCACCAGTTTCTCTTGTGTGGATATCATGTGTTCATTTTATGGTGTTAATATGTATGCACCAGTTTCTCTTGTGTAGATGTCATGTGTTCATTTTATGGTGTTAATATGTATGCACCAGTTTCTCTTGTGTGGATGTCATGTGTTCATTTTATGGTGTTAATATGTATGCACCAGTTTCTCTTGTGTGGATGTCATGTGTTCATTTTATGGTGTTAATATGTATGCACCAGTTTCTCTTGTGTGGATGTCATGTGTTCATTTTATGGTGTTAATATGTATGCACCAGTTTCTCTTGTGTGGATGTCATGTGTTCATTTTATGGTGTTAATATGTATGCACCAGTTTCTCTTGTCTGGATGTCATGTGTTCATTTTATGGTGTTAATATGTATGCACCAGTTTCTCTTGTGTGGATGTCATGTGTTCATTTTATGGTGTTAATATGTATGCACCAGTTTCTCTTGTGTGGATGTCATGTGTTCATTTTATGGTGTTATTATGTATGCACCAGTTTCTCTTGTGTGGATGTCATGTGTTCATTTTATGGTGTTAATATGTATGCACCAGTTTCTCTTGTGTGGATGTCATGTGTTCATTTTATGGTGTTAATATGTATGCACCAGTTTCTCTTGTGTGGATGTCATGTGTTCATTTTATGGTGTTAATATGTATGCACCAGTTTATCTTGTGTGGATGTCATGTGTTCATTTTATGGTGTTAATATGTATGCACCAGTTTCTCTTGTGTGGATGTCATGTGTTCATTTTATGGTGTTAATATGTATGCACCAGTTTCTCTTGTGTGGATGTCATGTGTTCATTTTATGGTGTTAATATGTATGCACCAGTTTCTCTTGTGTGGATGTCATGTGTTCATTTTATGGTGTTATTATGTATGCACCAGTTTCTCTTGTGTGGATGTCATGTGTTCATTTTATGGTGTTAATATGTATGCACCAGTTTCTCTTGTGTGGATGTCATGTGTTCATTTTATGGTGTTAATATGTATGCACCAGTTTCTCTTGTGTGGATGTCATGTGTTCATTTTATGGTGTTAATATGTATGCACCAGTTTCTCTTGTGTGGATGTCATGTGTTCATTTTATGGTGTTAATATGTATGCACCAGTTTCTCTTGTGTGGATGTCATGTGTTCATTTTATGGTGTTAATATGTATGCACCAGTTTCTCTTGTGTGGATGTCATGTGTTCATTTTATGGTGTTAATATGTATGCACCAGTTTCTCTTGTGTGGATGTCATGTGTTCATTTTATGGTGTTAATATGTATGCACCAGTTTCTCTTGTGTGGATGTCATGTGTTCATTTTATGGTGTTAATATGTATGCACCAGTTTCTCTTGTGTGGATGTCATGTGTTCATTTTATGGTGTTAATATGTATGCACCAGTTTCTCTTGTGTGGATGTCATGTGTTCATTTTATGGTGTTAATATGTATGCACCAGTTTCTCTTGTGTGGATGTCATGTGTTCATTTTATGGTGTTAATATGTATGCACCAGTTTCTCTTGTGTGGATGACATGTGTTCATTTTATGGTGTTAATATGTATGCACCAGTTTCTCTTGTGTGGATGACATGTGTTCATTTTATGGTGTTAATATGTATGCACCAGTTTCTCTTGTGTGGATGTCCTGTGTTCATTTTATGGTGTTAATATGTATGTACCAGTTTTTCTTGTGTGGATGTCATGTGTTCATTTTATGGTGTTAATATGTATGCACCAGTTTCTGTTGTGTGGATGTCATGTGTTCATTTTATGGTGTTAATATGTATGCACCAGTTTCTCTTGTGTGGATGTCATGTGTTCATTTTATGGTGTTAATATGTATGCACCAGTTTCTCTTGTGTGGATGTCATGTGTTCATTTTATGGTGTTAATATGTATGTACCAGTTTCTCTTGTGTGGATGTCATGTGTTCATTTTATGGTGTTAATATGTATGCACCAGTTTCTCTTGTGTGGATGTCATGTGTTCATTTTATGGTGTTAATATGTATGCACCAGTTTCTCTTGTGTGGATGTCATGTGTTCATTTTATGGTGTTAATATGTATGCACCAGTTTCTCTTGTGTGGATGTCATGTGTTCATTTTATGGTGTTAATATGTATGTACCAGTTTCTCTTGTGTGGATGTCATGTGTTCATTTTATGGTGTTAATATGTATGCACCAGTTTCTCTTGTGTGGATGTCATGTGTTCATTTTATGGTGTTATTATGTATGCACCAGTTTCTCTTGTGTGGATGTCATGTGTTCATTTTATGGTGTTAATATGTATGCACCAGTTTCTCTTGTGTGGATGTCATGTGTTCATTTTATGGTGTTAATATGTATGCACCAGTTTCTCTTGTGTGGATGTCATGTGTTCATTTTATGGTGTTAATATGTATGCACCAGTTTATCTTGTGTGGATGTCATGTGTTCATTTTATGGTGTTAATATGTATGCACCAGTTTCTCTTGTGTGGATGTCATGTGTTCATTTTATGGTGTTAATATGTATGCACCAGTTTCTCTTGTGTGGATGTCATGTGTTCATTTTATGGTGTTAATATGTATGCACCAGTTTCTCTTGTGTGGATGTCATGTGTTCATTTTATGGTGTTATTATGTATGCACCAGTTTCTCTTGTGTGGATGTCATGTGTTCATTTTATGGTGTTAATATGTATGCACCAGTTTCTCTTGTGTGGATGTCATGTGTTCATTTTATGGTGTTAATATGTATGCACCAGTTTCTCTTGTGTGGATGTCATGTGTTCATTTTATGGTGTTAATATGTATGCACCAGTTTCTCTTGTGTGGATGTCATGTGTTCATTTTATGGTGTTAATATGTATGCACCAGTTTCTCTTGTGTGGATGTCATGTGTTCATTTTATGGTGTTAATATGTATGCACCAGTTTCTCTTGTGTGGATGTCATGTGTTCATTTTATGGTGTTAATATGTATGCACCAGTTTCTCTTGTGTGGATGTCATGTGTTCATTTTATGGTGTTAATATGTATGCACCAGTTTCTCTTGTGTGGATGTCATGTGTTCATTTTATGGTGTTAATATGTATGCACCAGTTTCTCTTGTGTGGATGTCATGTGTTCATTTTATGGTGTTAATATGTATGCACCAGTTTCTCTTGTGTGGATGTCATGTGTTCATTTTATGGTGTTAATATGTATGCACCAGTTTCTCTTGTGTGGATGTCATGTGTTCATTTTATGGTGTTAATATGTATGCACCAGTTTCTCTTGTGTGGATGTCATGTGTTCATTTTATGGTGTTAATATGTATGCACCAGTTTCTCTTGTGTGGATGACATGTGTTCATTTTATGGTGTTAATATGTATGCACCAGTTTCTCTTGTGTGGATGTCCTGTGTTCATTTTATGGTGTTAATATGTATGTACCAGTTTTTCTTGTGTGGATGTCATGTGTTCATTTTATGGTGTTAATATGTATGCACCAGTTTCTGTTGTGTGGATGTCATGTGTTCATTTTATGGTGTTAATATGTATGCACCAGTTTCTTTTGTGTGGATGTCATGTGTTCATTTTATGGTGTTAATATGTATGCACCAGTTTCTCTTGTGTGGATGTCATGTGTTCATTTTATGGTGTTAATATGTATGTACCAGTTTCTCTTGTGTGGATGTCATGTGTTCATTTTATGGTGTTAATATGTATGCACCAGTTTCTCTTGTGTGGATGTCATGTGTTCATTTTATGGTGTTAATATGTATGCACCAGTTTCTCTTGTGTGGATGTCATGTGTTCATTTTATGGTGTTAATATGTATGCACCAGTTTCTCTTGTGTGGATGTCATGTGTTCATTTTATGGTGTTAATATGTATGTACCAGTTTCTCTTGTGTGGATGTCATGTGTTCATTTTATGGTGTTAATATGTATGCACCAGTTTCTCTTGTGTGGATGTCATGTGTTCATTTTATGGTGTTAATATGTATGCACCAGTTTCTCTTGTGTGGATGTCATATGTTCATTTTATGGTGTTAATATGTTTGCACCAGTTTGACTTGTTTGGATGTCATGTGTTCATTTTATAATGTTAATATGTATGTACCAGTTTCTCTTGTGTGGATATCATGTGTTCATTTTATAATGTTAATATGTATGCACCAGTTTCTCTTGTGTGGATGTCATGTGTTCATTTTATAATGTTAATAGGTATGCACCAGTTTCTCTTGTGTGGATGTCATGTGTTCATTTTATGGTGTTAATATGTATGCACCAGTTTCTCTTGTGTGGATGTCATGTGTTCATTTTATGGTGTTAATATGTATGCACCAGTTTCTCTTGCGTGGATGTCATGTGTTCATTTTATGGTGTTAATATGTATGCACCAGTTTCTCTCGTGTGGATGTCATGTGTTCATTTTATGGTGTTAATATGTATGAACCAGTTTCTCTCGTGTGGATGTCATGTGTTCATTTTATGGTGTTAATATGTATGCACCAGTTTCTCTTGTGTGGATGTCATGTGTTCATTTTATGGTGTTATTATGTATGCACCAGTTTCTCTCGTGTGGATGTCATGTGTTCATTTTATGGTGTTAATATGTATGAACCAGTTTCACTTGTGTGGATGTCATGTGTTCATTTTATAATGTTAATATGTATGCACCAGTTTCTCTTATGTGCATGTCATTTGTTCATATTATGGTGATAATATGTATGCACCAGTTTCTCTTGTGTGGATGTCATGTGTTCATTTTATGGTGTTAATATGTATGCACCAGTTTCTCTTGTGTAGATGTCATGTGTTCATTTTATGGTGTTAATATGTATGCACCAGTTTCTCTTGTGTGGATGTCATGTGTTCATTTTATGGTGTTAATATGTATGCACCAGTTTCTCTTGTGTAGATGTCATGTGTTCATTTTATGGTGTTAATATGTATGCACCAGTTTCTCTTGTGTGGATGTCATGTGTTCATTTTATGGTGTTAATATGTATGCACCAGTTTCTCTTGTGTGGATGTCATGTGTTCATTTTATGGTGTTAATATGTATGTACCAGGTTCTCTTGTGTGGATGTCATGTGTTCATTTTATAATATTAATATGTATGCACCAGTTTCTCTTGTGTGGATGTCATGTGTTCATTTTATGGTGTTAATATGTATGCACCAGTTTCTCTTGTGTAGATGTCATGTGTTCATTTTATGGTGTTAATATGTATGCACCAGTTTCTCTTGTGTGGATGTCATGTGTTCATTTTATGGTGTTAATATGTATGCACCAGTTTCTCTTGTGTGGATGTCATGTGTTCATTTTATGGTGTTAATATGTATGCACCAGTTTCTCTTGTGTGGATGTCATGTGTTCATTTTATGGTGTTAATATGTATGCACCAGTTTCTCTTGTGTGGATGTCATGTGTTCATTTTATGGTGTTAATATGTATGCACCAGTTTCTCTTGTGTGGATGTCATGTGTTCATTTTATGGTGTTAATATGTATGCACCAGTTTCTCTTGTGTGGATGTCATGTGTTCATTTTATGGTGTTATTATGTATGCACCAGTTTCTCTTGTGTGGATGTCATGTGTTCATTTTATGGTGTTAATATGTATGCACCAGTTTCTCTTGTGTGGATGTCATGTGTTCATTTTATGGTGTTAATATGTATGTACCAGTTTCTCTTGTGTGGATGTCATGTGTTCATTTTATGGTGTTAATATGTATGCACCAGTTTATCTTGTGTGGATGTCATGTGTTCATTTTATGGTGTTAATATGTATGCACCAGTTTCTCTTGTGTGGATGTCATGTGTTCATTTTATGGTGTTAATATGTATGCACCAGTTTCTCTTGTGTGGATGTCATGTGTTCATTTTATGGTGTTAATATGTATGCACCAGTTTCTCTTGTGTGGATGTCATGTGTTCATTTTATGGTGTTATTATGTATGCACCAGTTTCTCTTGTGTGGATGTCATGTGTTCATTTTATGGTGTTAATATGTATGCACCAGTTTCTCTTGTGTGGATGTCATGTGTTCATTTTATGGTGTTAATATGTATGCACCAGTTTCTCTTGTGTGGATGTCATGTGTTCATTTTATGGTGTTAATATGTATGCACCAGTTTCTCTTGTGTGGATGTCATGTGTTCATTTTATGGTGTTAATATGTATGCACCAGTTTCTCTTGTGTGGATGTCATGTGTTCATTTTATGGTGTTAATATGTATGCACCAGTTTCTCTTGTGTGGATGTCATGTGTTCATTTTATGGTGTTAATAAGTATGCACCAGTTTCTCTTGTGTGGATGTCATGTGTTCATTTTATGGTGTTAATATGTATGCACCAGTTTCTCTTGTGTGGATGTCATGTGTTCATTTTATGGTGTTAATATGTATGCACCAGTTTCTCTTGTGTGGATGTCATGTGTTCATTTTATGGTGTTAATATGTATGCACCAGTTTCTCTTGTGTGGATGTCATGTGTTCATTTTATGGTGTTAATATGTATGCACCAGTTTCTCTTGTGTGGATGTCATGTGTTCATTTTATGGTGTTAATATGTATGCACCAGTTTCTCTTGTGTGGATGTCATGTGTTCATTTTATGGTGTTAATATGTATGCACCAGTTTCTCTTGTGTGGATGTCATGTGTTCATTTTATGGTGTTAATATGTATGTACCAGTTTCTCTTGTGTCGATGTCATGTGTTCATTTTATAATGTTAATATGTATGCACCAGTTTCTCTTGTGTGGATGTCATATGTTCATTTTATGGTGTTAATATGTTTGCACCAGTTTGACTTGTGTGGATGTCATGTGTTCATTTTATGGTGTTAATATGTATGCACCAGTTTCTCTTGTGTGGATGTCATGTGTTCATTTTATGGTGTTAATATGTATGCACCAGTTTCTCTTGTGTGGATGTCATGTGTTCATTTTATGGTGTTAATATGTATGCACCAGTTTCTCTTGTGTGGATGACATGTGTTCATTTTATGGTGTTAATATGTATGCACCAGTTTCTCTTGTGTGGATGTCCTGTGTTCATTTTATGGTGTTAATATGTATGTACCAGTTTTTCTTGTGTGGATGTCATGTGTTCATTTTATGGTGTTAATATGTATGCACCAGTTTCTCTTGTGTGGATGTCATGTGTTCATTTTATGGTGTTAATATGTATGCACCAGTTTCTCTTGTGTGGATGTCATGTGTTCATTTTATGGTGTTAATATGTATGCACCAGTTTCTCTTGTGTGGATGTCATGTGTTCATTTTATGGTGTTAATATGTATGTACCAGTTTCTCTTGTGTGGATGTCATGTGTTCATTTTATGGTGTTAATATGTATGCACCAGTTTCTCTTGTGTGGATGTCATGTGTTCATTTTATGGTGTTAATATGTATGCACCAGTTTCTCTTGTGTGGATGTCATGTGTTCATTTTATGGTGTTAATATGTATGCACCAGTTTCTCTTGTGTGGATGTCATGTGTTCATTTTATGGTGTTAATATGTATGCACCACTTTCTCTTGTGGGGATGTCATGTGTTCATTTTATGGTGTTAATATGTATGCACCAGTTTCTCTCGTGTGGATGTCATGTGTTCATTTTATGGTGTTAATATGTATGCACCAGTTTCTCTTGTGTGGATGTCATGTGTTCATTTTATGGTGTTAATATGTATGCACCAGTTTCTCTCGTGTGGATGTCATGTGTTCATTTCATGGTGTTAATATGTATGAACCAGTTTCTCTTGTGTGGATGTCATGTGTTAATTTTATAATGTTAATATGTATGCACCAGTTTCTCTTATGTGCATGTCATTTGTTCATTTTATGGTGATAATATGTATGCACCAGTTTCTCTTGTGTGGATGTCATGTGTTCATTTTATGGTGTTAATATGTATGCACCAGTTTCTCTTGTGTGGATGTCATGTGTTCATTTTATGTTGTTAATATGTATGCACCAGTTTCTCTTGTGTGGATGTCGTGTGTTCATTTTATGGTGTTAATATGTATGCACCAGTTTCTCTTGTGTGGATGTCATGTGTTCATTTTATGGTGTTAATATGTATGCACCAGTTTCTCTCGTGTGGATGTCATGTGTTCATTTTATGGTGTTAATATGTATGCACCAGTTTCTCTTGTGTGGATGTCATGTGTTCAATTTATGGTGTTAATATGTATGCACCAGTTTCTCTTGTGTAGATGTCATGTGTTCATTTTATGGTGTTAATATGTATTCACCAGTTTCTCTTGTGTGGATGTCATGTGTTCATTTTATGGTGTTAATATGTATGCACCAGTTTCTCTTGTGTGGATGTCATGTGTTCATTTTATGGTGTTAATATGTATGCACCAGTTTCTCTTGTGTGGATGTCATGTGTTCATTTTATGGTGTTAATATGTATGTACCAGTTTCTCTTGTGTGGATGTCATGTGTTCATTTTATAATATTAATATGTATGCACCAGTTTCTCTTGTGTGGATGTCATGTGTTCATTTTATGGTGTTAATATGTATGCACCAGTTTCTCTTGTGTGGATGTCATGTGTTCATTTTATAATGTTAATATGTATGCACCAGTTTCTCTTGTGTGGATGTCATGTGTTCATTTTATGGTGTTAATATGTATGCACCAGTTTCTCTTGTGTGGATGTCATGTGTTCATTTTATGGTGTTAATATGTATGAACCAGTTTCTCTTGTGTGGATGTCATGTGTTCATTTTATAATGTTAATATGTATGCACCAGTTTCTCTTATGTGCATGTCATTTGTTCATTTTATGGTGATAATATGTATGCACCAGTTTCTCTTGTGTGGATCTCATGTGTTCATTTTATGGTGTTAATATGTATGCACCAGTTTCTCTTGTGTGGATGTCATGTGTTCATTTTATGGTGTTAATATGTATGCACCAGTTTCTCTTGTGTGGATGTCGTGTGTTCATTTTATGGTGTTAATATGTATGCACCAGTTTCTCTTGTGTGGATGTCATGTGTTCATTTTATGGTGTTAATATGTATGCACCAGTTTCTCTGGTGTGGATGTCATGTGTTCATTTTATGGTGTTAATATGTATGCACCAGTTTCTCTTGTGTGGATGTCATGTGTTCAATTTATGGTGTTAATATGTATGCACCAGTTTCTCTTGTGTAGATGTCATGTGTTCATTTTATGGTGTTAATATGTATGCACCAGTTTCTCTTGTGTGGATGTCATGTGTTCATTTTATGGTGTTAATATGTATGCACCAGTTTCTCTTGTGTGGATGTCATGTGTTCATTTTATGGTGTTAATATGTATGCACCAGTTTCTCTTGTGTGGATGTCATGTGTTCATTTTATGGTGTTAATATGTATGTACCAGTTTCTCTTGTGTGGATGTCATGTGTTCATTTTATAATATTAATATGCATGCACCAGTTTCTCTTGTGTGGATGTCATGTGTTCATTTTATGGTGTTAATATGTATGCACCAGTTTCTCTTGTGTGGATGTCATGTGTTCATTTTATAATGTTAATATGTATGCACCAGTTTCTCTTGTGTGGATGTCATGTGTTCATTTTATGGTGTTAATATGTATGCATCAGTTTCTCTTGTGTGGATGTCATGTGTTCATTTTATGGTGTTAATATGTATGCACCAGTTTCTCTTGTGTGGATGTCATGTGTTCATTTTATAATGTTAATATGTATGCACCAGTTTCTCTTGTGTGGATGTCATGTGTTCATTTTATGGTGTTAATATGTATGCACCAGTTTCTCTTGTGTGGATGTCATGTGTTCATTTTATGGTGTTAATATGTATGTACCAGTTTCTCTTGTGTGGATGTCATGTGTTCATTTTATAATGTTAATATGTATGCACCAGTTTCTCTCGTGTGGATGTCATGTGTTCATTTTATGGTGTTAATATGTATGCACCAGTTTCCCTTGTGTGGATATCATGTGTTCATTTTATGGTGTTAATATGTATGCACCAGTTTCTCTTGTGTAGATGTCATGTGTTCATTTTATGGTGTTAATATGTATGCACCAGTTTCTCTTGTGTGGATGTCATGTGTTCATTTTATGGAGTTAATATGTATGCACCAGTTTCTCTTGTGTGGATGTCATGTGTTCATTTTATGGTGTTAATATGTATGCACCAGTTTCTCTTGTGTGGATGTCATGTGTTCATTTTATGGTGTTAATATGTATGCACCAGTTTCTCTTGTGTGGATGTCATGTGTTCATTTTATGGTGTTAATATGTATGCACCAGTTTCTCTTGTGTGGATGTCATGTGTTCATTTTATGGTGTTAATATGTATGCACCAGTTTCTCTTGTGTGGATGTCATGTGTTCATTTTATGGTGTTAATATGTATGCACCAGTTTCTCTTGTGTGGATGTCATGTGTTCATTTTATGGTGTTATTATGTATGCACCAGTTTCTCTTGTGTGGATGTCATGTGTTCATTTTATGGTGTTAATAAGTATGCACCAGTTTCTCTTGTGTGGATGTCATGTGTTCATTTTATGGTGTTAATATGTATGCACCAGTTTCTCTTGTGTGGATGTCATGTGTTCATTTTATGGTGTTAATATGTATGCACCAGTTTCTCTTGTGTGGATGTCATGTGTTCATTTTATGGTGTTAATATGTATGCACCAGTTTCTCTTGTGTGGATGTCATGTGTTCATTTTATGGTGTTAATATGTATGCACCAGTTTCTCTTGTGTGGATGTCATGTGTTCATTTTATGGTGTTAATATGTATGCACCAGTTTCTCTTGTGTGGATGTCATGTGTTCATTTTATGGTGTTATTATGTATGCACCAGTTTCTCTTGTGTGGATGTCATGTGTTCATTTTATGGTGTTAATATGTATGCACCAGTTTCTCTTGTGTGGATGTCATGTGTTCATTTTATGGTGTTAATATGTATGCACCAGTTTCTCTTGTGTGGATGTCATGTGTTCATTTTATGGTGTTAATATGTATGCACCAGTTTCTCTTGTGTGGATGTCATGTGTTCATTTTATGGTGTTAATATGTATGCACCAGTTTCTCTTGTGTGGATGTCATGTGTTCATTTTATGGTGTTAATATGTATGCACCAGTTTCTCTTGTGTGGATGTCATGTGTTCATTTTATGGTGTTAATATGTATGCACCAGTTTCTCTTGTGTGGATGTCATGTGTTCATTTTATGGTGTTAATATGTATGTACCAGTTTCTCTTGTATGGATGTCATGTGTTCATTTTATGGTGTTAATATGTATGCACCAGTTTCTCTTGTGTGGATGTCATGTGTTCATTTTATGGTGTTAATATGTATGCACCAGTTTCTCTTGTGGGGATGTCATGTGTTCATTTTATGGTGTTAATATGTATGCACCAGTTTCTCTCGTGTGGATGTCATGTGTTCATTTTATGGTGTTAATATGTATGCACCAGTTTCTCTTGTGTGGATGTCATGTGTTCATTTTATGGTGTTAATATGTATGCACCAGTTTCTCTCGTGTGGATGTCATGTGTTCATTTTATGGTGTTAATATGTATGAACCAGTTTCTCTTGTGTGGATGTCATGTGTTAATTTTATAATGTTAATATGTATGCACCAGTTTCTCTTATGTGCATGTCATTTGTTCATTTTATGGTGATAATATGTATGCACCAGTTTCTCTTGTGTGGATGTCATGTGTTCATTTTATGGTGTTAATATGTATGCACCAGTTTCTCTTGTGTGGATGTCATGTGTTCATTTTATGTTGTTAATATGTATGCACCAGTTTCTCTTGTGTGGATGTCGTGTGTTCATTTTATGGTGTTAATATGTATGCACCAGTTTCTCTTGTGTGGATGTCATGTGTTCATTTTATGGTGTTAATATGTATGCACCAGTTTCTCTCGTGTGGATGTCATGTGTTCATTTTATGGTGTTAATATGTATGCACCAGTTTCTCTTGTGTGGATGTCATGTGTTCAATTTATGGTGTTAATATGTATGCACCAGTTTCTCTTGTGTAGATGTCATGTGTTCATTTTATGGTGTTAATATGTATTCACCAGTTTCTCTTGTGTGGATGTCATGTGTTCATTTTATGGTGTTAATATGTATGCACCAGTTTCTCTTGTGTGGATGTCATGTGTTCATTTTATGGTGTTAATATGTATGCACCAGTTTCTCTTGTGTGGATGTCATGTGTTCATTTTATGGTGTTAATATGTATGTACCAGTTTCTCTTGTGTGGATGTCATGTGTTCATTTTATAATATTAATATGTATGCACCAGTTTCTCTTGTGTGGATGTCATGTGTTCATTTTATGGTGTTAATATGTATGCACCAGTTTCTCTTGTGTGGATGTCATGTGTTCATTTTATAATGTTAATATGTATGCACCAGTTTCTCTTGTGTGGATGTCATGTGTTCATTTTATGGTGTTAATATGTATGCACCAGTTTCTCTTGTGTGGATGTCATGTGTTCATTTTATGGTGTTAATATGTATGAACCAGTTTCTCTTGTGTGGATGTCATGTGTTCATTTTATAATGTTAATATGTATGCACCAGTTTCTCTTATGTGCATGTCATTTGTTCATTTTATGGTGATAATATGTATGCACCAGTTTCTCTTGTGTGGATCTCATGTGTTCATTTTATGGTGTTAATATGTATGCACCAGTTTCTCTTGTGTGGATGTCATGTGTTCATTTTATGGTGTTAATATGTATGCACCAGTTTCTCTTGTGTGGATGTCGTGTGTTCATTTTATGGTGTTAATATGTATGCACCAGTTTCTCTTGTGTGGATGTCATGTGTTCATTTTATGGTGTTAATATGTATGCACCAGTTTCTCTTGTGTGGATGTCATGTGTTCATTTTATGGTGTTAATATGTATGCACCAGTTTCTCTTGTGTGGATGTCATGTGTTCATTTTATGGTGTTAATATGTATGTACCAGTTTCTCTTGTGTGGATGTCATGTGTTCATTTTATAATATTAATATGTATGCACCAGTTTCTCTTGTGTGGATGTCATGTGTTCATTTTATGGTGTTAATATGTATGCACCAGTTTCTCTTGTGTGGATGTCATGTGTTCATTTTATAATGTTAATATGTATGCACCAGTTTCTCTTGTGTGGATGTCATGTGTTCATTTTATGGTGTTAATATGTATGCATCAGTTTCTCTTGTGTGGATGTCATGTGTTCATTTTATGGTGTTAATATGTATGCACCAGTTTCTCTTGTGTGGATGTCATATGTTCATTTTATAATGTTAATATGTATGCACCAGTTTCTCTTGTGTGGATGTCATGTGTTCATTTTATGGTGTTAATATGTATGCACCAGTTTCTCTTGTGTGGATGTCATGTGTTCATTTTATGGTGTTAATATGTATGTACCAGTTTCTCTTGTGTGGATGTCATGTGTTCATTTTATAATGTTAATATGTATGCACCAGTTTCTCTCGTGTGGATGTCATGTGTTCATTTTATGGTGTTAATATGTATGCACCAGTTTCCCTTGTGTGGATATCATGTGTTCATTTTATGGTGTTAATATGTATGCACCAGTTTCTCTTGTGTAGATGTCATGTGTTCATTTTATGGTGTTAATATGTATGCACCAGTTTCTCTTGTGTGGATGTCATGTGTTCATTTTATGGAGTTAATATGTATGCACCAGTTTCTCTTGTGTGGATGTCATGTGTTCATTTTATGGTGTTAATATGTATGCACCAGTTTCTCTTGTGTGGATGTCATGTGTTCATTTTATGGTGTTAATATGTATGCACCAGTTTCTCTTGTGTGGATGTCATGTGTTCATTTTATGGTGTTAATATGTATGCACCAGTTTCTCTTGTGTGGATGTCATGTGTTCATTTTATGGTGTTAATATGTATGCACCAGTTTCTCTTGTGTGGATGTCATGTGTTCATTTTATGGTGTTAATATGTATGCACCAGTTTCTCTTGTGTGGATGTCATGTGTTCATTTTATGGTGTTATTATGTATGCACCAGTTTCTCTTGTGTGGATGTCATGTGTTCATTTTATGGTGTTAATAAGTATGCACCAGTTTCTCTTGTGTGGATGTCATGTGTTCATTTTATGGTGTTAATATGTATGCACCAGTTTCTCTTGTGTGGATGTCATGTGTTCATTTTATAATGTTAATATGTATGCACCAGTTTCTCTTGTGTGGATGTCATATGTTCATTTTATGGTGTTAATATGTTTGCACCAGTTTCTCTTGTGTGGATGTCATGTGTTCATTTTATAATGTTAATATGTATGTACCAGTTTCTCTTGTGTGGATGTCATGTGTTCATTTTATGGTGTTAATATGTATGCACCAGTTTCTCTTGTGTGGATGTCATGTGTTCATTTTATGGTGTTATTATGTATGCACCAGTTTCTCTTGTGTGGATGTCATGTGTTCATTTTATGGTGTTAATATGTATGCACCAGTTTCTCTTGTGTGGATGTCATGTGTTCATTTTATGGTGTTAATATGTATGCACCAGTTTCTCTTGTGTGGATGTCATGTGTTCATTTTATGGTGTTAATATGTATGCACCAGTTTCTCTTGTGTGGATGTCATGTGTTCATTTTATGGTGTTAATATATATGCACCAGTTTCTCTCGTGTGGATGTCATGTGTTCATTTTATGGTGTTAATATGTATGCACCAGTTTCTCTTGTGTGGATGTCATGTGTTCATTTTATGGTGTTAATATGTATGCACCAGTTTCTCTTGTGTGGATGTCATGTGTTCATTTTATGGTGTTAATATGTATGCACCAGTTTCTCTTGTGTGGATGTCATGTGTTCATTTTATGGTGTTAATATGTATGCACCAGTTTCTCTAGTGTGGATGTCATGTGTTCATTTTATGGTGTTAATATGTATGCACCAGTTTCTCTTGTGTGGATGTCATGTGTTCATTTTATGGTGTTAATATGTATGCACCAGTTTCTCTTGTGTGGATGTCATGTGTTCATTTTATGGTGTTAATATGTATGTACCAGTTTCTCTTGTGTGGATGTCATGTGTTCATTTTATGGTGTTAATATGTATGCACCAGTTTCTCTTGTGTGGATGTCATGTGTTCATTTTATGGTGTTAATATGTATGCACCAGTTTCTCTTGTGTGGATGTCATGTGTTCATTTTATGGTGTTAATATGTATGCACCAGTTTCTCTTGTGTGGATGTCATGTGTTCATTTTATGGTGTTAATATGTATGTACCAGTTTCTCTTGTGTGGATGTCATGTGTTCATTTTATGGTGTTAATATGTATGCACCAGTTTCTCTTGTGTGGATGTCATGTGTTCATTTTATGGTGTTAATATGTATGCACCAGTTTCTCTCGTGTGGATGCCATGTGTTCATTTTATGGTGTTAATATGTATGAACCAGTTTCTCTTGTGTGGATGTCATGTGTTCATTTTATAATGTTAATATGTATGCACCAGTTTCTCTTATGTGCATGTCATTTGTTCATTTTATGGTGATAATATGTATGCACCAGTTTCTCTTGTGTGGATGTCATGTGTTCATTTTATGGTGTTAATATGTATGCACCAGTTTCTCTTGTGTGGATGTCATGTGTTCATTTTATGGTGTTAATATGTATGCACCAGTTTCTCTTGTGTGGATGTCGTGTGTTCATTTTATGGTGTTAATATGTATGCACCAGTTTCTCTTGTGTGGATGTCATGTGTTCATTTTATGGTGTTAATATGTATGCACCAGTTTCTCTCGTGTGGATGTCATGTGTTCATTTTATGGTGTTAATATATATGCACCAGTTTCTCTTGTGTGGATGTCATGTGTTCATTTTATGGTGTTAATATGTATGCACCAGTTTCTCTCGTGTGGATGTCATGTGTTCATTTTATGGTGTTAATATGTATGCACCAGTTTCTCTTGTGTAGATGTCATGTGTTCATTTTATGGTGTTAATATGTATGCACCAGTTTCTCTTGTGTGGATGTCATGTGTTCATTTTATGGTGTTAATATGTATGCACCAGTTTCTCTTGTGTGGATGTCATGTGTTCATTTTATGGTGTTAATATGTATGCACCAGTTTCTCTTGTGTGGATGTCATGTGTTCATTTTATGGTGTTAATATGTATGCACCAGTTTCTCTTGTGTGTATGTCATGTGTTCATTTTATGGTGTTAATATGTATGTACCAGTTTTTCTTGTGTGGATGTCATGTGTTCATTTTATAATGTTAATATGTATGCACCAGTTTCTCTTGTGTGGATGTCATGTGTTCATTTTATGGTGTTAATATGTATGCACCAGTTTCCCTTGTGTGGATGTCATGTGTTCATTTTATGGTGTTAATATGTATGTACCAGTTTTTCTTGTGTGGATATCATGTGTTCATTTTATAATGTTAATATGTATGCACCAGTTTCTCTTGTGTGGATGTCATGTGTTCATTTTATGGTGTTAATATGTATGCACCAGTTTCTCTTGTGTGGATGTCATGTGTTCATTTTATGGTGTTAATATGTATGTACCAGTTTTTCTTGTGTGGATGTCATGTGTTCATTTTATAATGTTAATATGTATGCACCAGTTTCTCTTGTGTGGATGTCATGTGTTCATTTTATGGTGTTAATATGTATGCACCAGTTTCTCTTGTGTGGATGTCATGTGTTCATTTTATGGTGTTAATATGTATGCACCAGTTTCTCTTGTGTGGATGTCATGTGTTCATTTTATGGTGTTAATATGTATGTACCAGTTTTTCTTGTGTGGATGTCATGTGTTCATATTATAATGTTAATATGTATGCACCAGTTTCTCTTGTGTGGATGTCATGTGTTCATTTTATGGTGTTAATATGTATGTACCAGTTTTTCTTGTGTGGATGTCATGTGTTCATTTTATAATGTTAATATGTATGCACCAGTTTCTCTTGTGTGGATGTCATGTGTTTATTTTATGGTGTTAATATGTATGCACCAGTTTCTCTTGTGTGGATGTCATGTGTTCATTTTATGGTGTTAATATGTATGCACCAGTTTCTCTTGTGTGGATGTCATGTGTTCATTTTATGGTGTTAATATGTATGTACCAGTTTTTCTTGTGTGGATGTCATGTGTTCATTTTATAATGTTAATATGTATGCACCAGTTTCTCTTGTGTGGATGTCATGTGTTCATTTTATGGTGTTAATATGTATGTACCAGTTTTTCTTGTGTGGATGTCATGTGTTCATTTTATAATGTTAATATGTATGCACCAGTTTCTCTTGTGTGGATGTCATGTGTTCATTTTATTGTGTTAATATGTATGCACCAGTTTCTCTTGAGTGGATATCATGTGTTCATTTTATGGTGTTAATATGTATGCACCAGTTTCTCTTGTGTGGATGTCATGTGTTCATTTTATGGTGTTAATATGTATGTACCAGTTTCTCTTGTGTGGATGTCATGTGTTCATTTTATAATATTAATATGTATGCACCAGTTTCTCTTGTGTGGATGTCATGTGTTCATTTTATTGTGTTAATATGTATGCACCAGTTTCTCTTGTGTGGATGTCATGTGTTCATTTTATGGTGTTAATATGTATGCACCAGTTTCTCTTGTGTGGATGTCATGTGTTCATTTTATGGTGTTAATATGTATGCACCAGTTTCTCTTGTGTGGATGTCATGTGTTCATTTTATGGTGTTAATATGCATGTACCAGTTTCTCTTGTGTGGATGTCATGTGTTCATTTTATAATGTTAATATGTATGCACCAGTTTCTCTTGTGTGGATGTCATGTGTTCATTTTATGGTGTTAATATGTATGCACCAGTTTCTCTTGTGTGGATGTCATGTGTTCATTTTATGGTGTTAATATGTATGCACCAGTTTCTCTTGTGTGGATGTCATGTGTTCATTTTATGGTGTTAATATGTATGCACCAGTTTCTCTTGTGCGGATGTCATGTGTTCATTTTATGGTGTTAATATGTATGCACCAGTTTCTCTTGTGTGGATGTCATGTGTTCATTTTATAATGTTAATATGTATGCACCAGTTTCTCTTGTGTGGATGTCAGGTGTTCATTTTATGGTGTTAATATGTATGCACCAGTTTCTCTTGTGTGGATGTCATGTGTTCATTTTATGGTGTTAATATGTATGCACCAGTTTCTCTTGTGTGGATGTCATGTGTTCATTTTATGGTGTTAATATGTATGCACCAGTTTCTCTTGTGTGGATGTCATGTGTTCATATTATGGTGTTGATATGTATGTACCAGTTTCTCTTGTGTGGATGTCATGTGTTCATTTTATGGTGTTGATATGTATGCACCAGTTTCTCTTGTGTGGATGTCATGTGTTCATTTTATGGTGTTGATATGTATGCACCAGTTTCTCTTGTGTGGATGTCATGTGTTCATTTTATGGTGTTGATATGTATGCACCAGTTTCTCTTGTGTGGATGTCATGTGTTCATTTTATGGTGTTGATATGTATGCACCAGTTTCTCTTGTGTGGATGTCATGTGTTCATATTATGGTGATAATATGTATGCACCAGTTTCTCTTGTGTGGATGTCATGTGTTCATTTTATGGTGTTGATATGTATGCACCAGTTTCTCTTGTGTAGATGTCATGTGTTCATTTTATGGTGTTAATATGTATGCACCAGTTTCTCTTGTGTGGATGTCATGTGTTCATTTTATGGTCTTGATATGTATGTACCAGTTTCTCTTGTGTGCATGTCATGTGTTCATTTTATGGTGTTAATATGTATGCACCAGTTTCTCTTGTGTGGATGTCATGTTTTCATTTTATGGTGTTAATATGTATGCACCAGTTTCTCTTGTGTGGATGTCATGTGTTCATTTTATGGTGTTAATATGTATGCACCAGTTTCTCTTGTGTGGATGTCATGTGTTCATTTTATGGTGTTGATATGTATGTACCAGTTTCTCTTGTGTGCATGTCATGTGTTCATTTTATGGTGTTAATATGTATGCACCAGTTTCTCTTGTGTGGATGTCATGTGTTCATTTTATGGTGTTAATATGTATGCACCAGTTTCTCTTGTGTGGATGTCATGTGTTCATTTTATGGTGTTAATATGTATGCACCAGTTTCTCTTGTGTGGATGTCATGTGTTCATTTTATGGTGTTGATATGTATGTACCAGTTTCTCTTGTGTGGATGTCATGTGTTCATTTTATGGTGTTAATATGTATGCTCCAGTTTCTCTTGTGTGCATGTCATGTGTTCATTTTATGGTGTTAATATGTATGCACCAGTTTCTCTTGTGTGGATGTCATGTGTTCATTTTATGGTGTTAATATGTATGCACCAGTTTCTCTTGTGTGGATGTCATGTGTTCATTTTATGGTGTTAATATGTATGCAACAGTTTCTCTTCTGTGGAAGTCATGTGTTCATTTTATGGTGTTGATATGTATGCACCAGTTTCTCTTGTGTGCATGTCATGTGTTCATTTTATGGTGTTAATATGTATGCACCAGTTTCTCTTGTGTGGATGTCATGTGTTCATTTTATGGTGTTGATATGTATGTACCAGTTTCTCTTGTGTGCATGTCATGTGTTCATTTTATGGTGTTAATATGTATGCACCAGTTTCTCTTGTGTGGATGTCATGTGTTCATTTTATGGTGTTGATATGTATGTACCAGTTTCTCTTGTGTGGATGTCATGTGTTCATTTTATGGTGTTAATATGTATGCACCAGTTTCACTTGTGTGGATGTCATGTGTTCATTTTATGGTGTTGATATGTATGCACCAGTTTCTCTTGTGTGCATGTCATGTGTTCATTTTATGGTGTTAATATGTATGCACCAGTTTCTCTTGTGTGGATGTCATGTGTTCATTTTATGGTGTTGATATGTATGTACCAGTTTCTCTTGTGTGGATGTCATGTGTTCATTTTATGGTGTTGATATGTATGCACCAGTTTCTCTTGTGTGGATGTCATGTGTTCATTTTATGGTGTTGATATATATGCACCAGTTTCTCTTGTGTGGATGTCATGTGTTCATTTTATGGTGTTAATATGTATGCACCAGTTTCTCTTGTGTGGATGTCATGTGTTCATTTTATGGTGTTAATATGTATGCACCAGTTTCTCTTGTGTGGATGTCATGTGTTCATTTTATGGTGTTGATATGTATGCACCAGTTTCTCTTGTGTGCATGTCATGTGTTCATTTTATGGTGTTAATATGTATGCACCAGTTTCTCTTGTGTGGATGTCATGTGTTCATTTTATGGTGTTAATATGTATGCACCAGTTTCTCTTGTGTGGATGTCATGTGTTCCTTTTATGGTGTTGATATGTATGCACCAGTTTCTCTTGTGTGCATGTCATGTGTTCATTTTATGGTGTTAATATGTATGCACCAGTTTCTCTTGTGTGGATGTCATGTGTTCATTTTATGGTGTTGATATGTATGTACCAGTTTCTCTTGTGTGCATGTCATGTGTTCATTTTATGGTGTTGATATGTATGTACCAGTTTCTCTTGTGTGGATGTCATGTGTTCATTTTATGGTGTTAATATGTATGCACCAGTTTCTCTTGTGTGGATGTCATGTGTTCATTTTATGGTGTTGATATGTATGCACCAGTTTCTCTTGTGTGCATGTCATGTGTTCATTTTATGGTGTTAATATGTATGCACCAGTTTCTCTTGTGTGGATGTCATGTGTTCATTTTATGGTGTTGATATGTATGTACCAGTTTCTCTTGTGTGCATGTCATGTGTTCATTTTATGGTGTTAATATGTATGCACCAGTTTCTCTTGTGTGGATGTCATGTGTTCATTTTATGGTGTTGATATGTATGCACCAGTTTCTCTTGTGTGCATGTCATGTGTTCATTTTATGGTGTTAATATGTATGCACCAGTTTCTCTTGTGTGGATGTCATGTGTTCATTTTATGGTGTTGATATGTATGCACCAGTTTCTCTTGTGTGGATGTCATGTGTTCATTTTATGGTGTTGATATGTATGCACCAGTTTCTCTTGTGTGGATGTCATGTGTTCATTTTATGGTGTTGATATGTATGCACCAGTTTCTCTTGTGTGGATGTCATGTGTTCATTTTATGGTGTTGATATGTATGCACCAGTTTCTCTTGTGTGCATGTCATGTGTTCATTTTATGGTGTTAATATGTATGCACCAGTTTCTCTTGTGTGGATGTCATGTGTTCATTTTATGGTGTTGATATGTATGCACCAGTTTCTCTTGTGTGGATGTCATGTGTTCATTTTATGGTGTTGATATGTATGCACCAGTTTCTCTTGTGTGGATGTCATGTGTTCATTTTATGGTGTTGATATGTTTGTACCAGTTTCTCTTGTGTGCATGTCATGTGTTCATTTTATGGTGTTAATATGTATGCACCAGTTTCTCTTGTGTGGATGTCATGTGTTCATTTTATGGTGTTGATATGTATGCACCAGTTTCTCTTGTGTGCATGTCATGTGTTCATTTTATGGTGTTAATATGTATGGACAAGTTTCTCTTGTGTGGATGTCATGTGTTCATTTTATGGTGTTAATATGTATGCACCAGTTTCTCTTGTGTGGATGTCATGTGTTCATTTTATGGTGTTGATATGTATGTACCAGTTTCTCTTGTGTGCATGTCATGTGTTCATTTTATGGTGTTAATATGTATGCACCAGTTTCTCTTGTGTGGATGTCATGTGTTCATTTTATGGTGTTGATATGTATGTACCAGTTTCTCTTGTGTGGATGTCATGTGTTCATTTTATGGTGTTAATATGTATGCACCAGGTTCTCTTGTGTGGATGTCATGTGTTCATTTTATGGTGTTGATATGTATGCACCAGTTTCTCTTGTGTGCATGTCATGTGTTCATTTTATGGTGTTAATATGTATGCACCAGTTTCTCTTGTGTGGATGTCATGTGTTCATTTTATGGTGTTGATATGTATGTACCAGTTTCTCTTGTGTGCATGTCATGTGTTCATTTTATGGTGTTAATATGTATGCACCAGTTTCTCTTGTGTGGATGTCATGTGTTCATTTTATGGTGTTGATATGTATGCACCAGTTTCTCTTGTGTGCATGTCATGTGTTCATTTTATGGTGTTAATATGTATGCACCAGTTTCTCTTGTGTGGATGTCATGTGTTCATTTTATGGTGTTGATATGTATGCACCAGTTTCTCTTGTGTGGATGTCATGTGTTCATTTTATGGTGTTGATATGTATGCACCAGTTTCTCTTGTGTGGATGTCATGTGTTCATTTTATGGTGTTGATATGTATGCACCAGTTTCTCTTGTGTGGATGTCATGTGTTCATTTTATGGTGTTGATATGTATGTACCAGTTTCTCTTGTGTGCATGTCATGTGTTCATTTTATGGTGTTAATATGTATGCACCAGTTTCTCTTGTGTGGATGTCATGTGTTCATTTTATGGTGTTGATATGTATGCACCAGTTTCTCTTGTGTGCATGTCATGTGTTCATTTTATGGTGTTAATATGTATGCACCAGTTTCTCTTGTGTGGATGTCATGTGTTCATTTTATGGTGTTGATATGTATGCACCAGTTTCTCTTGTGTGGATGTCATGTGTTCATTTTATGGTGTTAATATGTATGCACCAGTTTCTCTTGTGTGCATGTCATGTGTTCATTTTATGGTGTTAATATGTATGCACCAGTTTCTCTTGTGTGGATGTCATGTGTTCATTTTATGGTGTTAATATGTATGCACCAGTTTCTCTTGTGTGGATGTCATGTGTTCATTTTATGGTGTTGATATGTATGCACCAGTTTCTCTTGTGTGGATGTCATGTGTTCATTTTATGGTGTTGATATGTATGCACCAGTTTCTCTTGTGTGGATGTCATGTGTTCATTTTATGGTGTTGATATGTATGCACCAGTTTCTCTTGTGTGGATGTCATGTGTTCATATTATGGTGATAATATGTATGCACCAGTTTCTCTTGTGTGGATGTCATGTGTTCATTTTATGGTGTTGATATGTATGCACCAGTTTCTCTTGTGTAGATGTCATGTGTTCATTTTATGGTGTTAATATGTATGCACCAGTTTCTCTTGTGTGGATGTCATGTGTTCATTTTATGGTCTTGATATGTATGTACCAGTTTCTCTTGTGTGCATGTCATGTGTTCATTTTATGGTGTTAATATGTATGCACCAGTTTCTCTTGTGTGGATGTCATGTGTTCATTTTATGGTGTTAATATGTATGCACCAGTTTCTCTTGTGTGGATGTCATGTGTTCATTTTATGGTGTTAATATGTATGCACCAGTTTCTCTTGTGTGGATGTCATGTGTTCATTTTATGGTGTTAATATGTATGCACCAGTTTCTCTTGTGTGGAGGTCATGTGTTCATTTTATGGTGTTGATATGTATGTACCAGTTTCTCTTGTGTGCATGTCATGTGTTCATTTTATGGTGTTAATATGTATGCACCAGTTTCTCTTGTGTGGATGTCATGTGTTCCTTTTATGGTGTTAATATGTATGCACCAGTTTCTCTTGTGTGCATGTCATGTGTTCATTTTATGGTGTTAATATGTATACACCAGTTTCTCTTGTGTGGATGTCATGTGTTCATTTTATGGTGTTGATATGTATGTACCAGTTTCTCTTGTGTGGATGTCATGTGTTCATTTTATGGTGTTAATATGTATGCACCAGTTTCTCTTGTGTGCATGTCATGTGTTCATTTTATGGTGTTAATATGTATGCACCAGTTTCTATTGTGTGGATGTCATGTGTTCATTTTATGGTGTTAATATGTATGCACCAGTTTCTCTTGTGTGGATGTCATGTGTTCATTTTATGGTGTTAATATGTATGCACCAGTTTCTCTTGTGTGGATGTCATGTGTTCATTTTATGGTGTTGATATGTATGCACCAGTTTCTCTTGTGTGCATGTCATGTGTTCATTTTATGGTGTTAATATGTATGCACCAGTTTCTCTTGTGTGGATGTCATGTGTTCATTTTATGGTGTTAATATGTATGCACCAGTTTCTCTTGTGTGGATGTCATGTGTTCATTTTATGGTGTTGATATGTATGCACCAGTTTCTCTTGTGTGCATGTCATGTGTTCATTTTATGGTGTTAATATGTATGCACCAGTTTCTCTTGTGTGGATGTCATGTGTTCATTTTATGGTGTTGATATGTATGTACCAGTTTCTCTTGTGTGCACGTCATGTGTTCATTTTATGGTGTTAATATGTATGCACCAGTTTCTCTTGTGTGGATGTCATGTGTTCATTTTATGGTGTTGATATGTATGTACCAGTTTCTCTTGTGTGGATGTCATGTGTTCATTTTATGGTGTTAATATGTATGCACCAGTTTCTCTTGTGTGGATGTCATGTGTTCATTTTATGGTGTTGATATGTATGCACCAGTTTCTCTTGTGTGCATGTCATGTGTTCATTTTATGGTGTTAATATGTATGCACCAGTTTCTCTTGTGTGGATGTCATGTGTTCATTTTATGGTGTTGATATGTATGTACCAGTTTCTCTTGTGTGGATGTCATGTGTTCATTTTATGGTGTTAATATGTATGCACCAGTTTCTCTTGTGTGGATGTCATGTGTTCATTTTATGGTGTTGATATGTATGCACCAGTTTCTCTTGTGTGCATGTCAGGTGTTCATTTTATGGTGTTAATATGTATGCACCAGTTTCTCTTGTGTGGATGTCATGTGTTCATTTTATGGTGTTGATATGTATGCACCAGTTTCTCTTGTGTGGATGTCATGTGTTCATTTTATGGTGTTGATATGTATGCACCAGTTTCTCTTGTGTGCATGTCATTTGTTCATTTTATGGTGTTAATATGTATGCACCAGTTTCTTTTGTGTGGATGTCATGTGTTCATTTTATGGTGTTGATATGTATGTACCAGTTTCTCTTGTGTGGATGTCATGTGTTCATTTTATGGTGTTAATATGTATGCACCAGTTTCTCTTGTGTGCATGTCATGTGTTCATTTTATGGTGTTAATATGTATGCACCAGTTTCTCTTGTGTGGATGTCATGTGTTCATTTTATGGTGTTAATATGTATGCACCAGTTTCTCTTGTGTGGATGTCATGTGTTCATTTTATGGTGTTAATATGTATGCACCAGTTTCTCTTGTGTGGATGTCATGTGTTCATTTTATGGTGTTGATATGTATGTACCAGTTTCTCTTGTGTGCATGTCATGTGTTCATTTTATGGTGTTAATATGTATGCACCAGTTTCTCTTGTGTGGATGTCATGTGTTCATTTTATGGTGTTGATATGTATGTACCAGTTTCTCTTGTGTGGATGTCATGTGTTCATTTTATGGTGTTAATATGTATGCACCAGTTTCTCTTGTGTGGATGTCATGTGTTCATTTTATGGTGTTGATATGTATGCACCAGTTTCTCTTGTGTGCATGTCATGTGTTCATTTTATGGTGTTAATATGTATGCACCAGTTTCTCTTGTGTGGATGTCATGTGTTCATTTTATGGTGTTGATATGTATGTACCAGTTTCTCTTGTGTGGATGTCATGTGTTCATTTTATGGTGTTAATATGTATGCACCAGTTTCTCTTGTGTGGATGTCATGTGTTCATTTTATGGTGTTGATATGTATGCACCAGTTTCTCTTGTGTGCATGTCATGTGTTCATTTTATGGTGTTAATATGTATGCACCAGTTTCTCTTGTGTGGATGTCATGTGTTCATTTTATGGTGTTGATATGTATGCACCAGTTTCTCTTGTGTGGATGTCATGTGTTCATTTTATGGTGTTGATATGTATGCACCAGTTTCTCTTGTGTGCATGTCATGTGTTCATTTTATGGTGTTAATATGTATGCACCAGTTTCTCTTGTGTGGATGTCATGTGTTCATTTTATGGTGTTGATATGTTTGTACCAGTTTCTCTTGTGTGGATGTCATGTGTTCATTTTATGGTGTTAATATGTATGCACCAGTTTCTCTTGTGTGCATGTCATGTGTTCATTTTATGGTGTTAATATGTATGCACCAGTTTCTCTTGTGTGGATGTCATGTGTTCCTTTTATGGTGTTAATATGTATGCACCAGTTTCTCTTGTGTGGATGTCATGTGTTCATTTTATGGTGTTAATATGTATGCACCAGTTTCTCTTGTGTGGATGTCATGTGTTCATTTTATGGTGTTGATATGTATGCACCAGTTTCTCTTGTGTGCATGTCATGTGTTCATTTTATGGTGTTAATATGTATGCACCAGTTTCTCTTGTGTGGATGTCATGTGTTCATTTTATGGTGTTAATATGTATGCACCAGTTTCTCTTGTGTGGATGTCATGTGTTCATTTTATGGTGTTGATATGTATGCACCAGTTTCTCTTGTGTGCATGTCATGTGTTCATTTTATGGTGTTAATATGTATGCACCAGTTTCTCTTGTGTGGATGTCATGTGTTCATTTTATGGTGTTGATATGTATGCACCAGTTTCTCTTGTGTGCATGTCATGTGTTCATTTTATGGTGTTAATATGTATGCACCAGTTTCTCTTGTGTGGATGTCATGTGTTCATTTTATGGTGTTGATATGTATGTACCAGTTTCTCTTGTGTGGATGTCATGTGTTCATTTTATGGTGTTAATATGTATGCACCAGTTTCTCTTGTGTGGATGTCATGTGTTCATTTTATGGTGTTGATATGTATGCACCAGTTTCTCTTGTGTGCATGTCATGTGTTCATTTTATGGTGTTAATATGTATGCACCATTTTCTCTTGTGTGGATGTCATGTGTTCATTTTATGGTGTTGATATGTATGTACCAGTTTCTCTTGTGTGGATATCATGTGTTCATTTTATGGTGTTAATATGTATGCACCAGTTTCTCTTGTGTGGATGTCATGTGTTCATTTTATGGTGTTGATATGTATGCACCAGTTTCTCTTGTGTGCATGTCATGTGTTCATTTTATGGTGTTAATATGTATGCACCAGTTTCTCTTGTGTGGATGTCATGTGTTCATTTTATGGTGTTGATATGTATGTACCAGTTTCTCTTGTGTGCATGTCATGTGTTCATTTTATGGTGTTAATATGTATGCACCAGTTTCTCTTGTGTGGATGTCATGTGTTCATTTTATGGTGTTGATATGTATGCACCAGTTTCTCTTGTGTGCATGTCATGTGTTCATTTTATGGTGTTAATATGTATGCACCAGTTTCTCTTGTGTGGATGTCATGTGTTCATTTTATGGTGTTGATATGTATGCACCAGTTTCTCTTGTGTGGATGTCATTTGTTCATTTTATGGTGTTGATATGTATGCACCAGTTTCTCTTGTGTTGATGTCATGTGTTCATTTTATGGTGTTGATATGTATGCACCAGTTTCTCTTGTGTGGATGTCATGTGTTCATTTTATGGTGTTGATATGTATGCACCAGTTTCTCTTGTGTGCATGTCATGTGTTCATTTTATGGTATTAATATGTATGCACCAGTTTCTCTTGTGTGGATGTCATGTGTTCATTTTATGGTGTTGATATGTATGCACCAGTTTCTCTTGTGTGGATGTCATGTGTTCATTTTATGGTGTTGATATGTATGCACCAGTTTCTCTTGTGTGGATGTCATGTGTTCATTTTATGGTGTTGATATGTATGTACCAGTTTCTCTTGTGTGCATGTCATGTGTTCATTTTATGGTGTTAATATGTATGCACCAGTTTCTCTTGTGTGGATGTCATGTGTTCATTTTATGGTGTTGATATGTATGCACCAGTTTCTCTTGTGTGCATGTCATGTGTTCATTTTATGGTGTTAATATGTATGCACCAGTTTCTCTTCTGTGGATGTCATGTGTTCATTTTATGGTGTTAATATGTATGCACCAGTTTCTCTTGTGTGGATGTCATCTGTTCATTTTATAATGTTAATATGTATGCACCAGTTTCTCTTGTGTAGATGTCATGTGTTCATTTTATGGTGTTAATTTGTATGTACCAGTTTCTCTTGTGTGGATGTCATGTGTTCATTTTATAATGTTAATATGTATGCACCAGTTTCTCTTGTGTAGATGTCATGTGTTCATTTTATGGTGTTAATATGTATGTACCAGTTTCTCTTGTGTGGATGTGATGTGTTCATTTTATAATGTTAATATGTATGCACCAGTTTCTCTTGTGTGGATGTCATGTGTTCATTTTATGGTGTTAATATGTATGCACCAGTTTCTCTTGTGTGGATGTCATGTGTTCATTTTATAATATTAATATGTATGCACCAGTTTCTCTTGTGTAGATGTCATGTGTTCATTTTATGGTGTTAATATGTATGCACCAGTTTCTCTTGTGTAGATGTCATGTGTTCATTTTATGGTGTTAATATGTATGCACCAGTTTCTCTTGTGTAGATGTCATGTGTTCATTTTATGGTGTTAATATGTATGTACCAGTTTCTCTTGTGTGGATGTCATGTGTTCATTTTATAATGTTAATATGTATGCACCAGTTTCTCTTGTGTAGATGTCATGTGTTCATTTTATGGTGTTAATATGTATGTACCAGTTTCTCTTGTGTGGATGTCATGTGTTCATTTTATAATGTTAATATGTATGCACCAGTTTCTCTTGTGTGGATGTCATGTGTTCATTTTATGGTGTTAATATGTATGCACCAGTTTCTCTTGTGTGGATGTCATGTGTTCATTTTATGGTGTTAATATGTATGCACCAGTTTCTCTTGTGTGGATGTCATGTGTTCATTTTATGGTGTTAATATGTATGCACCAGTTTCTCTTGTGTAGATGTCATGTGTTCATTTTATGGTGTTAATATGTATGCTCCAGTTTCTCTTGTGTGGATGTCATGTGTTCATTTTATGGTGTTAATATGTATGTACCAGTTTCTCTTGTGTGGATGTCATGTGTTCATTTTATAATGTTAATATGTATGCACCAGTTTCTCTTATGTGCATGTCATTTGTTCATATTATGGTGATAATATGTATGCACCAGTTTCTCTTGTGTGGATGTCATGTGTTCATTTTATGGTGTTAATATGTATGCACCAGTTTCTCTTGTGTGGATGTCATGTGTTCATTTTATAATGTTAATATGTATGCACCAGTTTCTCTTGTGTGGATGTCATGTGTTCATTTTATGGTGTTAATATGTATGCACCAGTTTCTCTTGTGTGGATGTCATGTGTTCATTTTATGGTGTTAATATGTATGTACCAGTTTCTCTTGTGTGGATGTCATGTGTTCATTTTATAATGTTAATATGTATGCACCAGTTTCTCTTGTGTGGATGTCATGTGTTCATTTTATGGTGTTAATATGTATGCACCAGTTTCTCTTGTGTGGATGTCATGTGTTCATTTTATAATGTTAATATGTATGCACCAGTTTCTCTTGTGTAGATGTCATGTGTTCATTTTATGGTGTTAATATGTATGCACCAGTTTCTCTTGTGTGGATGTCATGTGTTCATTTTATAATGTTAATATGTATGCACCAGTTTCTCTTGTGTGGATGTCATGTGTTCATTTTATGGTGTTAATATGTATGCACCAGTTTCTCTTGTGTGGATATCATGTGTTCATTTTATAATGTTAATATGTATGCACCAGTTTCTCTTGTGTGGATGTCATGTGTTCATTTTATGGTGTTAATATGTATGCACCAGTTTCTCTTGTGTGGATGTCATGTGTTCATTTTATAATGTTAATATGTATGCACCAGTTTCTCTTGTGTGGATGTCATGTGTTCATTTTATGGTGTTAATATGTATGCACCAGTTTCTCTTGTGTGGATGTCATGTGTTCATTTTATGGTGTTAATATGTATGTACCAGTTTCTCTTGTGTGGATGTCATGTGTTCATTTTATAATGTTAATATGTATGCACCAGTTTCTCTTGTGTGGATGTCATGTGTTCATTTTATGGTGTTAATATGTATGTACCAGTTTCTCTTGTGTGGATGTCATGTGTTCATTTTATAATGTTAATATGTATGCACCAGTTTCTCTTGTGTGGATGTCATGTGTTCATTTTATGGTGTTAATATGTATGTACCAGTTTCTCTTGTGTGGATGTCATGTGTTCATTTTATAATGTTAATATGTATGCACCAGTTTCTCTTGTGTGGATGTCATGTGTTCATTTTATGGTGTTAATATGTATGCACCAGTTTCTCTTGTGTGGATGTCATGTGTTCATTTTATGGTGTTAATATGTATGTACCGGTTTCTCTTGTGTGGATGTCATGTGTTCATTTTATGGTGTTAATAAGTATGCACCAGTTTCTCTTGTGTGGATGTATGTGTTCATTTTATGGTGTTAATATGTATGCACCAGTTTCTCTTGTGTGGATGTCATGTGTTCATTTTATGGTGTTAATATGTATGCACCAGTTTCTCTTGTGTGGATGTCATGTGTTCATTTTATGGTGTTAATATGTATGCACCAGTTTCTCTTGTGTGGTTTTCATGTGTTCATTTTATGGTGTTAATATATGCACCAGTTTCTCTTGTGTGGATGTCATGTGTTCATTTTATGGTGTTGATATGTATGCACCAGTCTCACTTGTGTGGATGTCATGTGTTCATTTTATGGTGTTAATATGTATGCACCAGTTTCTCTTGTGTGGATGTCATGTGTTCATTTTATGGTGTTAATATGTATGTACCAGTTTCTCTTGTGTGGATGTCATGTGTTCATTTTATGGTGTTAATAAGTATGCACCAGTTTCTCTTGTGTGGATGTCATGTGTTCATTTTATGGTGTTAATATGTATGCACCAGTTTCTCTTGTGTGGATGTCATGTGTTCATTTTATGGTGTTAATATGTATGCACCAGTTTCTCTTGTGTGGATGTCATGTGTTCATTTTATGGTGTTAATATGTATGCACCAGTTTCTCTTGTGTGGATGTCATGTGTTCATTTTATGGTGTTAATAAGTATGCACCAGTTTCTCTTGTGTGGATGTCATGTGTTCATTTTATGGTGTTAATATGTATGCACCAGTTTCTCTTGTGTGGATGTCATGTGTTCATTTTATGGTGTTAATATGTATGCACCAGTTTCTCTTGTGTGGATGTCATGTGTTCATTTTATGGTGTTAATATGTATGCACCAGTTTCTCTTGTGTGGATGTCATGTGTTCATTTTATGGTGTTAATATGTATGCACCAGTTTCTCTTGTGTGGATGTCATGTGTTCATTTTATGGTGTTAATATGTATGCACCAGTTTCTCTTGTGTTGATGTCATGTGTTCATTTTATGGTGTTAATATGTATGCACCAGTTTCTCTTGTGTGGATGTCATGTGTTCATTTTATGGTGTTAATATGTATGCACCAGTTTCTCTTGTGTGGATGTCATGTGTTCATTTTATGGTGTTGATATGTATGCACCAGTCTCACTTGTGTGGATGTCATGTGTTCATTTTATGGTGTTAATATGTATGCACCAGTTTCTCTTGTGTGGATGTCATGTGTTCCTTTTATGGTGTTAATATGTATGCACCAGTCTCACTTGTGTGGATGTCATGTGTTCATTTTATGGTGTTATGTATGCACCAGTTTCTCTTGTGTGGATGTCATGTGTTCATTTTATGGTGTTAATATGTATGTACCAGTTTCTCTTGTGTGGATGTCATGTGTTCATTTTATGGTGTTAATAAGTATGCACCAGTTTCTCTTGTGTGGATGTACATTGGATACTAGTTTTTTATTGCTAATTTTAATATTGGTATATATCGGCTGTTTCTTTTTTATTTATTTATTTTATTTCACAAATATTTTAATTTTAGACCTGAGTGAAGTTGGAAATTTTGTTTGGAAAATGTATCATCTGAAAAGTGTTTGTATCTTAAATTATATCTAATTTATTTCACCCCTCAAACTTGTACATTGGAGATCTTGTTAGTTTTCCTGTCTCTTACCCTGATGGGCATCATTTCTTTTTTTTTTTAACTCTTTTCCTGGTTAATATTGCTGTTCTGTTTATCACTTATGTTCTGGCATAATTGATTTATGCTCTTTTCTTCTTATTCGGTTTCTTGGTTTTCCCTCACTTGAAAACCATGGCAAAGTCATGTTCTTTCTAAAGCCCAACGCCAAGAAGCCATTTGAGTCTCAGTAAAATAAACTCCATGAATCACATATTGTGTCAACTGAAGGTAGGAAATCAAAAAGGAAAAAAAAACAATAATCATTCAAATCTTAAGCCAAGTCTGTCTGCACACACATGCACATATTAGGCAATAGATTATTCTGATATATACGATGCATATATGTAGATCTTATTTTACAGTATGTTGAATACGTTTTCCTTCACTTAAATTGCATGTAATGTTTTTTGTGATTTATTCATTTAATTCTTGCCTTTTTCTGTTAGACATACATCATATTTTCCATATATATATATATATATATAGATATATATATATATATATATATATATATATATATATATATATATATATATATATGGTAAATAATGTCTCGCAAAATGGGTATATGCATTTCAGAAGATATGTTTGTCCAAATATTGTCAGTTGTTAGTCCAAGAGAAATTTTTATTAATTTGAAGACTAAAATGCTTTGAGAAGAAAGCACTGAGGGTGTGTGGGGGAGGGCAAATTTATTGTTGGTTATATATTTGAAGGAACATAAGAAAAAAAGTGATCTTTGCTAGAATGTAGCAAAATTATTTGCCAATCAAGCAGACACAAAATTCTCATTTCCAGCTATCTATCTCTCTCTCTCTCTCTCTCTATATATATATATATATATATATATATATATATATATATATATATATACCCCGAAAAAATACAAGTCGGTCGAGCACTTTAGAGAGAAATCGCGAATTTGTAAACAGTGACTGCTACTGCTGATAATGCAATGCTCTTCTATGAATCGACAGCCTGTGTCACTGGCGAGGTTATTCAAAATAAATACGTAACAATTCACCTTCCTCTGTGCTGAGGGCCGATAGCTTAGGGGGAAAATCTCAGGCTGATGTCAAATCAGTCGGTTTTCGATCCTGGTTTGAGGCAATCGCATGTTTAGCCACAGAGATTAAATGTGATACACTGAAACTGTCTTTGGATCTATATATATATATATATATACTGCTACCAGTAAGCAGAGAATTATTTTTCTCCTGACGATTGCCATGTTGGCCGAAACTAGTCGAGGAATCTAAATGATATAATAACAAAAACGAAGGAATATTAATATGCAACTCAGTGTGTCTGAAGATTTTAATTTTTTAATATTTTTTATTCGTCAGTATATATATATATATATATATATATATATATATATATACACACACACACACACATACATACATATACATATATATATGGATATATATATATATATATATATATATATATATATATATATATATATATATATATATATATGTATATATATATTCAGTTAATGCATTTTGTGCTGCTGTGGTCCCTACTCCCATCCATCTCACAAGTGTGGTTTATAGTGACATTAAAGGCAAAATAATTCAATGGCTTTTCGGTTTCTTATACACTGGGTATGTTCAGGTTACCCCGTCCCTTCTCTCAGAACTTAAAGAGGCAGACCTACACGGTAGCAAGTGGTTTGAAATTCAGAGTATTCCTTCTCCTAGACTGTTTGCCAACCAAGTCTATAGGGACACGTTTATCCTGCTATTTTACGCATAGCTGGAGGGAAAAGTTGAATTCTTACTCTTCCCAAGGGTAAGTGAATGCAATAAACTCGACCGGAATGCGAACACGGTTCTCCGATTCCTCAATCCTAGGCGCTATCCACCATGCCACTCATATAATATTAATCTTCTACGGGCAGTGTCCCTTCAGAACGGAGCCGATCATGGCTCTCCACGATTTCCTGTCCTTTGTAACTCTTAATAAATTTTGTTTTTTTTGCTGTCTCACCTAAATCTTGTTCCGCCATTCATTTACTTAAGCTCATTCTTCTTCTATCTGCCGTATCGCTTCAGGATGTAGGCGATCATGGCTCTCCACAATTTCCTGTCCTTCGTAAATCTTAATAAATTTTGTCTTTTTATTATTTCTCCTTAACCCTGTTCCGCCATCCATTTATTCAAGCTCATTCTTCTTCTATCTGCCGTATCGCTTCAGGACATAGGCGATCATGGCTCTCCACAATTTCCTGTCCTTCGTAGATCTTAATAAATTTTGTCTTTTTATTATTTCTCCTTAACCCTGTTCCGCCATCCATTTATTCAAGCTCATTCTTCTTCTATCTGCCGTATCGCTTCAGGACATAGGCGATCATGGCTCTCCACAATTTCCTGTCCTTCGTAGATCTTAATAAATTTTGTCTTTTTGTTATTTCCTCTGAACCTTATTCAGCCATCCATTTACTCAAGCTCATTCTTCTTCTTCTATCTGCTGTATCCCTTCAGGACGTAGGCAGTCATGGCTCTCCACAATTTCCTGTCCTTCGTAGCTCTTAGTAGATTTTGTCTTTTTGCTATCTCAGCTAAACCTTGTTCCGTCATCCATTTACTCAAACTCACTAAGTGGATTGTTTTCATGTCTCTCTTGCCTTAAAATCTGTCCTGTGCGTATCAGATTTTCCAAGCCTTCTTTCCTCATTATGCGCCCTGGAAATTTCAACCGTCACTTCCTGGTGTTAAGTTTAAGATTTCTTTTTGTTTTCATTTCCTTTAAAACCGCACAGTTGCTCAAATTCTCGGTCCAAGGTATCCCCAGCATCATTCTGTAGAGCAATGTTGTTGATGCCTCAAATCTCCTCTTCATCTGTGAAGAGATGTTCCAACATTCACTGCCTTACAGGAGGATTGATATGACGTAACAGTTCAGCACTCTTTTTCTTTGTTGCTAACGACATTTTTCTGTTTCTTCATATAATATTAATGATCTATATATCCATTGATTGGTTTGTAAGTTCATCTAATTACTTCCGAGAATCTATCAATATAGACTTGAGCACTTCAACAAATAGGCAATCTCCTCATGTGAAGGACGCTGAAAACCTATTATAAATACATGAAACTATTTGGTTGTCTTTGCGTAACTAATAGACCAATTATCCGACTGGGAATACCTATTACCGCGCACGCAGAGAGGGGGGCAAACACGTATTCAGGATTGCATACAAATATAATTAGGGCGATATTACATTTCTCTTATCTCTTTTCTCATATCTTACAAATTCATCAATTGATCCTTCTTTCAATCTCAGCGTTCCCCTCATTAAACACAAATTCTATCCTATTCCCATACATACATACATACATATATATATATATATATATATATATATATATATATATATATATATATATATATATAAGGTGTCCAATACAAAGTAGAGCGATATATTACTATTATATTTTTATTATAAGATATCACAATAAAAACATTTTGGAAATCGTTACACAAAAGCTGCCATGTTTCAATAATATGATTATACTTCTTGGTAAGTTACTTACCATCGCCTGAGGAAGTACAATCATAGTATCGAAACATGAAAGCTTTTGTGTAACGATTTCCAAAATGTTTTTATTATAATCTCTTATAATAAACATTATATATATACAGGGTGTCCATAAAGTTCGTGTGCACTTTAAGAATTTTATAACTTTATTTTTATTTGCGATAGAAATAATTTGTAAAAAGGATTAGAAAGAAGTAAATCTATATTTTTTAAAGGTTTTATTGAAATTTTATTTAAGTTTCCACATGTCCTCCATCATTAGCAATACAAAGGGTAATACGATTTTGCAGTTCACGGAAAACATTTGCCAACTGATTTACAGTCATGCCTGAAATCACATTAGTTATTTTAGCTATACTTAAAACTAGGTACATTAAACTTTATAACATTATTTACAGATTATTTCTATCGCAAATACAAATAAGTTATAAATTTTTTAAAGTGCACACGAACTTTATGGACACCGTGTATACATACATATATATATATATATATATATATATATATATATATATATATATATATATTAGGTTGAGTCGTAAATAATTTGTCCGTTTTCTTTTATCAACTTTGAACTTCAATAAAAAAAAATACAATTATATTTTATTGAATTATATTGTCACCATTATTTGCAATAACTTTTTGCCCCTTATCTGGCAGCACATCGAGGCCGTTAAAGTAAAATCTGCAGGTTTTGATGTGAGATAGATAGATAGATAGATAGATAGATAGATAGATAGATAGATAGACATGAGCAAACTGAGATATATGTGATCAAACCGAAATACATAAATAAAGAGATAGGAACAGACGGAGAAAGATGGGAATGAACAGAGTGAGATAGATAGATAGATAGATAGATAGATAGATAGATAGATAGATAAGAATGAAATACACAGAGATGCAACCTTAAGGCGGTGGGGAAGTAACAAGGTGAGCCACCAGATCAGGACCGATAATATAGCAGGTGCATCGGACCATATGTGGCAGCAATATTCTAAGCATGGACGAATGGCAGGCTTTTAGATATGTATGCATGTTTACATGTCATTCAAATTGTAGGTGTACGCTTGCATGTACGCAGAAATATTTTAACTCAATGAAAAACCTAAAGATATTTCGATCGAATTAAAAATAAAAATTAAATAATTTCAAATATTACGAATATTTTCCGAAAATTTCAACAAAAGCAGATTTACCAAGCTAAAAACATTAACGGGGATTTTTAATTAATTTAATTATTTTTTTCCTCTCATTTCAATGCGCATGTGTGTGCGCGTGTGTCTGCCCGTGTGCCTGAGCGTGTGTCTACGCGTGTGTGTGCGCGTGTGTCTGCCCGTGTGTCTGAGCGTGTGTCTACGCGTGTGTCTCTGCGTGTCTCTGCGCGCGTATCTGCGCGTGTGTTTCCGCGCGTGTCTTTGCGTATTCATTAAACGTACATGTACCTGCTGAGGCATTGATCTGGTAGCTTTAGCCGGCTGTGCCAAACGGCTAAGGCCTCCCCCCGACCAACCGCGTCCGAACTCATTTGGATTCAGAGTTTCCTTCTCCGAAACTGGTTGCCAGCCAACGCCAATTGTGGTTCTTGTTTGTTAATTGCCTATGGAACTTTCTTCCGGCTTCTTGCTTACCTGTCAACTATGACCATCAAAAATTTAAATGCAACGTCAATCATCATGTTTTGAATTCTTTTCTTTTATTTTCCTGACATTCTTTTACTTTCACTCCAATCGAATCCATTACATTCACTTCGGTGCCAATACCCTTGGGAAAGGTATGAATCCTCCTCTTCTCCCCTCATCTACACTCTTGGATGGCAAATAGTCTACTGCGGAAAGAAATGGAAACCTACTGCGGTAAAAAAATCTGCATCGTCAGTCATGTATCGAAAGATACATGATCGCCTAAGCGTGTTTCACGCATGGCACATAACTGACTGAACCCCTTGCGTCTTACTTGATACTCAGCGTTACTTATCTCTTGTATTACTATTTACTAAGCTTACTTTAGTTTGATACAAGTATTACACATTCAGTGACTGCTGAGTAGTAATTATCAACCACACTAGCTGTGTGGTTGGAACAAAATGGTTGATTTGAAATTTTAAATGATTTTTAAAATATTTTTTAAATAATTTTCATTAATGAAACACTTTGTTCGGGAATGCTGCAAAAGGGATAGTTGAAATAAGAATGGCCAAGTTGGGTTTCTCTCATAATAATAATCTGCAATGTTATCATTCTTAACCTGGCATCTCGGCTTCAGTCACTTTCTCACCGCCATAACGTAGCTTCTTTTTACCTTTTCTGTAAATATTTTCATAGCAACTGTTCTGGTGAACTTTCCTCTTAGATACCTGCATTTTACAAATTAATAAATTACCAAACCTCCTACAGAAGTTAGCGAAGGAGAGCGAGAAGTGACTAAGCATAAACTACAAGAAGACAGAATGCATGGTCATCAATAACAGGATGAGTCCGAAATGCGATTTGCAGGTCGGGGACACCATAATCAAGCAGGTACGGGAGTTTAAATATCTGGAAAGTGTTTGGACAGCGGACGGTAAGTGCGACACTGAGATCCGTAGACGTATTGGGATGGCCAAAGACGAATTCCTAAAGCTGGGCAGAGTATTGCGAGACAGGAGGCTTTCTTTGGTAACGAAGAAAAGAGTTCTGAGCTGTTACCTGACATCTGTCCTTTTTTTAGGGCAGCGAATGTTGGACGAATTCCTCAAAGGTGAAGAAGAGACTCGAGGCGACGGAAATGTGGTTCTACAGAAGGATGCTAAGGATATCATGGACCGAGCGTGTGAGCAACGATGAGGTCTTAGATAGGATGCAAAGAGGAGGCTTATACTTAACATAAGGAAGAGGCAGATGAAGTTTCTGCGACACGTAATGAGGAAGGAGCGCCTGGAGAATCTGATACTCACAAGTCAAATAGAGGGAAAAATTTAAGGGAAAGCAACACATGACATACCTGGTGAGCTTAAGCAAGTGGATGACAGAAAAAAAATGACAGTTTCATTTAACGTTCACAAATAATAAGAATGTCTTAACGACAGACGTCATAAAAGACGAACAGAAGACGGCACAGTTACAAAAAAGACAAGTAATGGCCACCTCGAGGCGGTGTAATGGTTAACAATCTTGTCTCGTTAGAATAATTACAACTGAGTAGTGAGTTCGATCGTCCCTGGGTGCTCACTACTTTCGGCCTTGTGCTACATCTAAGATACGCTTAGAAAATCACCATATTTGGGGCACCTCGAGGCGGTGTAATATTTAGCAAGCTTGTCTCGCTAGTACAATTACGACTGAGTAGTGAGTTCGATCGTCACTAGGTGCTCCATATTTTCGGCCTTGTGCCACATCTAAGCTACGTTTAGAAAAAAAGGTGTAAATTACTACTGTCTATATTTCTGATTCATGATGGTAGTATCATAGCTTGGACCAGCTAAGACCAGCGGCCCGAGTGAAGACACTCGGATCCCCACGTTAAAAACCAACGTTGTGTCACAATCTGACTCAGTGGCGGGCGGGGTCAAATAAATACAAGTCAAAAATTAAAACGCACACTCAGCTCAGAATAAGTGTGTCAGATTTGTTCGTGTCAAAATGAAAAATACATGGAAAAAAACTCCAGAAAATATAAAAGGTAGCGACGATATGTTAAATCAATCGGTGCAGCAAGTTGGCTAAGAGAGACATTCTCTAAAATCTGTACAGACATATTGGTTTCCATCAAGCATTCTTTATTTTCGGCTAGTATTTCAACTTATTTCAATTGAGTTATTTCCTCTCGTGGTGTTAGTCGTAATTCATTTTTTTTTATAGCAGACGATAACTTGTCAATCATTATTAACTGTTTAGTATGTCTTTCCTCTTAATTTCACTTGCTTTGTGTATTCTAGTAGTGTCAGTATAACTAACACCACTATTATTAGCCATTATTTATTTTTGACTGTTATTCCTTTTATCTTCATTTCAAATTCTTTATTTCCACTAGAAGTATTATTAGTAGTAATATTATCTGTAATTTTGATTGGATGAAGCATTATTCATTTTTGACTAAGATTTCTTTTGTCTTCATTTCAACTATTTTATTTTCATTAGTAGTATTAGCATTAATAGTAATCGTAATAGTAGTAGTAATAGTTTCGATTTTTTATGAGACGAAGCATTGTCCAGTATTATTCATGTTGCAAAACAAAACAAAAAGCAAACTGAAGAATTTGTAATATTTTTGCTAATGTTTATTAAGTAACTCCTCCTGAAATCTATTTTTCCTAATGTTTGAGTAGATGTTATTTTGTTTTTGAAGTACTTCTGGGTTTTGTTTGTTTGTTTGTTTTGTTAGGTTTTACGGCATATCTGGGTTTTGTAAATGATCGATAATGATGTGATGGGGATACACACAAATACACACACACATGCACACACACATAACGATACGGCCAAGACAGACATTGCATTTCCCATCTCCCATTGATAGTGGAAATAATCGATTTTGTCATGCTTCTACGGCAGTTTTCATATAGTTTGCGGCCATTTTCTACTGGCCAGAGTGAGAGGCTATAGCTGGCTGCCACGAATAGGCAGGAAGATTCTACTGGCCAGCGTGAGAGCCAACAGCTAACTGACACGAATGTTAACTAGCATGCTAGCATGTAAAAAAAACATCGATAGATGCATTCGTCACAAGTGGGAAAAATTGAATCTGCATGGCACTTTATTCCAATTGGCTCATTCGCTTGCTTAAACTCAACGTTAATTCTGATGCTGCAGAACTGCGTTGGGTGTGAAAAAATATTTGTTGTTAACATTCTTTTTTCATTCAGTTTTTCCAGTTACGAGTCCTTTTTTAAAGCTGATCGTTTTGTGTTCATTTTATTTAGTTCTTTTTTCGTAACAGATTTAATGTTTAGTATAGAGCTTAGAAATAATTCGCAGTTTGAGATAGGCAAGATGTAAGGCATATAGCAACATCAGCACGGCAAAGGGCACTCCTTTAAAGGCAAGGAAGGGCAAAAATATTTTAAGTCAAGTGATAGCGATTGCTGTATGAGTCGTACGATTTTTTAATCAAGCACGGGCAACGCTGCTAGTATATATATCAATATGCATATATAGATATATATTATTGGATTGATGTGAGTTTGTGAACCTGGGTTTCACTCTGTTTGCGATCGAAAATTGTGTATTGTCTGACGATCGCAAATAGCGTGAAACCCAGAGTCACAAACTCACTTCAGTCCAGCTAACTATGTTATCTCTGGCACTGATACTGAGCGCTTTCCAATAAGTACCGAGCATATATATATATATATATATATATATATATATATATATATATATATATATATATATATATATATATATATATATATATATATATATATATATATTAAAGACATTATTATATTTAAGTAAATGCTCTGTTTTATAATAAAGAGTATTAACAACATTTACCGGCCTGAATGTCCGAGAAATTTTTGGAGAAAACATTCGTCCTCCGACAGGAATCGAACCTGTATCCTATACGGAACCGTCATTTAGCCTGACGTGCATTAACCGATCGAGCCACGGAGGATTGTTCGATTAGCAAGGTCGATTTTACTGCTTTTAAACTTCAATCTTCCATGAATTTCTCACGTACATTCATATCTGATCAAAGCGTACCCAAATGTAAACAAATGACGTCACACATTATGAAATGGAATTTCTATGAAAATTTCTCGGAAATTCAGGCCGGTAAATATTATAAATACTGTTAATTATAAAACAGAGTATTTACTGAAATATTTGTATCTATGAAAAGAATGTATAAACATAATAATGTCTTAAAATAATTGTCGGACTTTATCCATTTCATTATATATATATATATATATATATATATATATATATATATATATATATTTATATATATATATATATATATATATATATATATATATATATATATATATATATATATATATGTAAAGAATCTTTAAGTATACAAGTAAGAAAAAATGCCGAAAAACTTTTCGCCATTAATAAAAAAAACAAGAGGACATGCATTTAACGGATGTCAGAATTCGTTGAAAAATACACCCCTACACTACCTAAACTTAACCTCTTTTTCGAACATAACTCATAATTGATACAACAATAGTTAATAAAAATGAACACGCTACCGCCCCTGTCTAAATGATTGGATTTCTCTGTATCCTTGGGAACAGGAAATTATGAATTTATATGTGCGTTTAAAACTCAGTAAATTTAAAAATAAGTTATTCCAAAATTCGCTTGCAGATGAAACAGAACTAATGCTTTTAATTTAATTATATAATTAAATTTGAAGTTTTTAGCTTCCATTTTTGAAACATGGTTATCACTGTGTAGCGAAAAAAAACATATTTTACATCAGTTAATTTATAATATTTATGCTCTGTAAAATTACATTCAGCAGTGTTTTGCAAAAATAAAAATAAAAAAATATCAATAAGAACACCGGATTATATATCTTACTGTACTTTCTTATTTGTTGTCCAAATACACTATATATATATATATATATATATGTATATATATATATATATATATATATATTATTTACATTATTAGGACTATTGTCATCATCTCTGTCGCTATATATATTACAATGTTTCGACCGTTGTACGCTCCGGCCTTCTTCAGGTGGTTGGAATGTCGAATTGAACCCTTTATTTCGCTCACTGGGGTAGACTGTTCTAGTTCCACGTGCCATGTTTAATGGATGCCAGTTATAAGTTATCTCCTGTTAATTTCCCTCTGAATGTTCTCCACTGCCCTAGCCGGATATTGAACTCACACTCTATGGGTCCTGTCACTGGATCTAACCAACGCCTTTATCCACTGTGCCATGTGTCCTTGAGGCCATATGTGTGTGTGTGTGTGTGTGTGAGTGTGTGTGTGCGCGTGCGTGCGCGTGCGCGTGCGTGTGTGTGTGTGTGTGTGTGTGTGTGTGTGTGTGTGTGTGTGTGTGTGTGTGTGTGTGTGTGTGTTGTCATTCAGATCTCAATCGTTTCTGATTATGATGCTAGATCCTTCCCTGGAGCTAGAGGTTTGCACAAAGGCAGGGATTAAGGTGCTGGGGGTCGGGTGGGGTCAGTTGCGAATGCGCTTTCCTCAATCCGAGCATTTTCGCTTCAATAGAGATTCTTCCGGTGGCATGAGAAATCTCACAACGTCATTCGTCTGGCAGGTGCTGCAGGGAACATCCGGTGGCCCAGTCTGTTTGGACTCCGCCTGTTTCTTTTCCCATGTACTGATTAGTACCCAGGCGTTACTCCCCTAGCCACCGACATCCCAATGTTTACTTATATATCGTCAACCAAGAAAGGTTGATTAAAAACATGACCTTCTTTCATTGTCCGTTACATTCAATTATCTCTCTCTCTCTATCTATCTATATATCTCTCTATCTGTCAATCTATCTATCAATCTATCTATAGATAGATAGATAGATAGATAGATAGATAGATAGATAGGGGAAAATGATATATAAATTCATTATATAGCAAGAATAACTTTAGGGGAAAAAATTATGAAAACTGGAAAAGTTTTCATGTGACGCGTTTCGACCTCTAGATAGATAGATAGATAGATAGATAGATAGAGGAAAATGATATATAAATTCATTATATATCAAGAATAATTTTAGAGGAAAAAATTATGAAAACTGGAAAAGTTTTCATGTGACGCGTTTCGACCTCTAGATAGATAGATAGATAGATAGATAGATAGATAGATAGATATGGGAAATGATATATAAATTAATTATATATCAAGAATAATTTTAGGGGATAAAATTATGACAAACTGGAAAAGTTTTCATTTGACACGTTTCAAACTTTAGGACTTCTTCAGACTAAAGTGATGTTTACGTCGATTAGTCTACACATGCGCATGAAGGAATGTGAATCCCTTAATATTTATATATATATATATATATATATGTTTTGGATATATAATCTATAATTTTGATTTTTTTTTGTTTATGTTTCCCTTACTTTTGCCATTAAATAACTTCACACTGTGATAATAGAAGATCTGCAAAAAAAGTCGAAACATTGTAAAATCCTGAATGCCTAATGACGATTAGCCATTGAAACACTTTCTAAAGATTTTCGTCTTAGCAAATTATTTTCTCTTTTAAATAGAACAGTATTTTTAAACCCAAACTTTGTGCAGTCTCTTCTTTGTGGCGTTTATTACAGTTAACAGAATAAATTCCTTCTTCAAGTTTTCATTTCGTATCAGTTTTCATTTAGGTTTTTCCAGTTACGAGTCCTTTTTTAAAGCTGATCGTTTTCTGTTCATTTTGTTTAGTTCTTTTTTCGTAACAGATTTAATGTTTAGTATAGAGCTTAGGAAAAAATCGCAGTGTGAGATAGACAAGAAGTAAGGCATGTAGCAACATCAGCACGGCAAAGGGCACTCCTTCAAAGGCAAGGAAGGGCAAAAATATTTTAAGTCAAGTGATAGCGATTGCTGTATGAGTCGTATAAACAAAATTACATAAAACCTTGGACCTAACTAAATATATTTCATTGACAGAGTAAATAGAAAAACACCCACGTGTCTACCCGAAACGCGATAAGGATCAACACATGAAATGCGATGGTTTTGTAATTTTGTAATTTTGTTTATCTTTAGTTGAGTGAGCTTTGTTCAATACCTCCAAACAATTGCGATTGCATTTTTTGAAGTTTATGTGGTATAGCACCTTTGTGTTGTTGTTAAGAATTTCTCTGATTTCCATGTTGTGTTTTTTCTTTATGTTGGTTGATTATATGTGTTTTAATAGAGCTATTGTTAGATAAGTGCATGTTAAACAATGTGACAATGTTGTAGTAGTAAAACCAATGTATATGGTTGAATTGTTATTAGACAAGCTTTCTCCAGTCGGACATTTGAATCTATAGACAACATTAATTTGTTGGAATTTTCATATTTCTTTTTCGTGATTATCATTTTGAAGGTTTTTAGTCTTTTGTCATAAATGAAATATTAATTTTTTTCATTTTAGTTATTGGATAACTAGCAGCATGGCCCGGCGTTGCCCGTGCTTGATTCAAAAATCGTACGACTCATACAGCAATCGCTATCACTTGACTTAAAATATTTTTGCCCTTCTTTGCCTTTAAAGGAAGTGCCCTTTGCAGTGCTGATGTTGCTACATGCCTTACTTCTTGCCTATCTCACACTGCGAATTTTTTCTAAGCTCTATACTAAACATTAAATCCGTTACGAAAAAAGAACTAAACAAAATGAACACAAAGCGATCAGCTTTAAAAAAGGACTCGTAACTGGAAAAACCGAATGAAAAAAGAATGTTAAGAACAAATACTTTTTCACACCAAACCCAGTTCTGCGGAATCAGAATCAACGTTGAGTTTAAGCAAGCGAATGAGCCAATTGTAGTAAAGTGCCATGCAGATTTAAATTTTTCCCACTTGTGACGAATGCAGCGATCGATTTTTTTTGCATGCTAGCATGCTAGTTAACATTCGTGTCAGTCAGCTGTTGGCTCTCACGCTGGTCAATAGAATGTTCCTGACTATTCGTGGCAGCCAGCTATAGGATCTCACTCTGGCCAGTAGAAAATGGCCGCAAGCTACATGAAAACTTCCGTAGAAGCATGAAAAAATAGATTATTTCCACTATCGAGGGGAGTTGGGAAATACAAAGTCGGTCTTGGCCTCTTAGCTAACTTGGAGCATGTGCATGTAAATTTTGGTGCAAATCCGTCTAAAATTTCAGTCGTGCATTCGTTACACACACACACACACACACACACACATCCTGCCTTTTATAGATAGAGATATATATAAAGCCACGTGTCAGGCCTTATGTGTGCGTACAAATATCGCATAAATTTGTCTAAAGGATTAGTGGCACATAATACTCACATGTACGTGGGGTACTTTTTCTTTTATCCACCGTGTTCCTTCAGGATGTAGACGATCATGTGTCTCCACAACTTCCTGTCCTTTGTAGGTCTTCGTAAAGTTTTCTTTTTACCATCTTTCGAAGCAATCAAAGACCAACAAAATTACATCAAACCTTGCACCCAACTAAATATATTTCATTGACAGAGGAACTAGAAGAATTCCCACGTGTCTACCCGAAACGCGATAAGGACCAACACATGAAATGCGATGCTTAAAATATCACATAGCAAACAACAAAGCTCTTTGGAAATGGTTGGTGCTGTTATCTGAAAGTAGCCAGATATGGTAAATTTTATGTTCCAATAGAACTAGAAATCAAAAAAAAAATTAAAAATATTGAATTGATAAATAAATTTTAAAATATTAAAAAGGGAACTTTCACTTATTTTTACGAAACTTGCATTTTCGAAAAATTCCTACCCAAATGGGACCAATATATATATATATAACTTCACTCAGCTAAGTAACATGTTTGTATTAATCCCCCCTCTCTCTCGGTCTGTATATATATATAATCTCCCTTTCATTATATATATATATTAAGACATTTTTTATATTTTTTTTTGTATTTTTTTTTTATATTTATACGTCCTTTTTATAGATACAAATATTTAAGTAAATGCTCTGTTTATAATAAACAGTATTAACGATATTTACCGGCCTGAATGTCTGAAAGATTTTCATGGAAAATATGTGTCCTCCGACAGGAATCGAACCTGTATCCTATACGGAACCGTTATATAGCCTGACGTACTTTTACCGATTGGGCAACATAAGAGGGTTTCGGTTAGCAAGGTCGATTTTACTGTTTTTAAACTACAATTCTCCATGATTTTCTCTCATGCATTCATATCTGCTCGATGCGTATCCAAATGTAAACAAATGACGTCACACTTCATGAAATGGACAAAGTCCGACAATTATTTTAAGACATTTTTATGTTTATACGTTCTTTTTATAGATACAAATATTTAAGTAAATGCTCTGTTTTATAATAAACAGTATTAGCAACATTTACCTGCCTGAATATCTGAGAAATTGTCATAGAAAATATGCGTCCTCCGACAGGAATCGAACATGTATCCTATACGGAACCGTCATTTAGCCTGCTCAATCAGTAAAAGCACGTCCGGCAATATGATGGTTCTGTAGAAAATATTGCCTCTGACAGGAATCGAACCTGTATAGGTTCGATTCCTGTCAGAGGCAATATTTTCTACGAAAATTTCTCGAACATTCAGACCAGTAAATGTCGCTAATACTGTTTATTATAAATAGAGCATTTAGTTAAATATTTATATCTATAAAAAGAACGTCTAAACATACTTTGTCCATTTCATTATATATATATATATATATATATATATATATATATATATATATATATGTGTGTGTGTGTGTGTGTGTGTGTGTGCAGAGGGAGAGGGGGTTGATACAAACGTGTCACTTAGCTGAGTGATGTTATATTCAGAACCTCCACTCCAGAGTTTTGTAGACAGACCTTTGTGTAATTTTTTGATCCTCTCGTCAGGAGGTATCAGTAATTGACAATTTTCTCGTTTCGTTATAAAAAAAATAATTTATTCAAAAATAATATATTAAATTAAAAATTAATTTAGGCGCTGTGTGTGTGTGTGTGTGTGTGTGTGTGTGTGTGTGTGTGTGTGTGTGTGTGTGTGTGTGTGTGTGTGTGTGTGCGAACTTATTTGTTCCTCCCCAAAATCCTACGGAGATAACGTCCACTTCTCAGGGGACTTAACAGTAAAATTGACTTCTGTTGTGTCGGAAACCTACCACCCCTCTTGAAGATGAACTTGTCTGCGTCTGGGAACAAAGACTTTAAATAGTGGCACGTCGAGAGACAGAAGTCCCAGACGTTCCTGGCTGAGCTAGTTATAGACTACTCAGGCGATTTCCGTACCTTTGTAACAACCTATTAAAACCTTTTTTATTGTTACGTGTTATTTGTCGTTTGTCTCTACAAACCCCAAACCAACATCATAACAACTTCATTTCTAGGAAGTGAATTTATTAACAGAAATGACTTTTGAAAATCCTTTCTCCTCACTAAAATGTTCTTATTCTCTTTCACTCTCAGTAACTCCTTAATAACATTATCGCCTTGCCTAGGCTGAAAGGATTTAAAAAAATAGAAAAATACGTAAGTTGAAATTTTACAATCTACCACTTTGTCGGCCGGATTCTGTCTACGCAAAACTCTGAATAGAAACAGATAATGTGAACTTTTTTGTTTTATTGTTGCGATTAATGCTCTCGCCCTTGATATTGGGGCTCTTTAATTACAAAGTCTGCTCGCCCTAAATTCATTATCTTCTAGAAATATCCTCGTCGACATTTTCACTTTGTTACTTAATTTTTATTATTATTTTATTTATTTTTGCGGGGGCGAAGGACAATGTTTGTTATTGTGATCTGAACATACAGGCATATATATGTGATAGTAAATAAATTACTAAAACTCCAATCGATTTATCTCTCGACCGACTTCAAGGTTTCGCGAAGGAACGCTCATTAGGCTCAGATGATTTATCAGACCTGCTGAGCTTGATGAAAGGTGTTCCACGAGTCCCTTCAAGTCGGTCGAAAGATAAGTTGACTGAATCATTAATTCATTGATTATTCTCGCTTTACATTGAGCGGTTTCTTGACAAATATTCTGCAGCAATTTTGCTTAAATGTCAAATTATATAAGCATATTGTAGCAACGAAGGCATTAAAGAGAAAGTATTTAAAATTAACTTATTATCCACTTCAAGTATGACTATATCAGAATCGCTAATGAGAGACCGTTGTGGAGGAGATTCAATATGGCTTCTGCAATCGGATCTCCCTTACGATGACAAAAGTCAAGAGGATAATGAGGATTATGACGAATATACGACAGTCAAAGATGAAAAGGACATTGGAGGTAAGAATATTGTTTCTCTACAAGAGGATGCTGAGAACACCATGGACTGATCATGTGATTAATGAGGTCGCTATAAGGACAACGGGAACGAAAAGGACACTTGTACTTAGAATCAGAAAGAGACAATTATAATCTAAGGGGAACAGTCATAAAAGACCTTGGAGAATTTAACACTCACAACACATAATGAAGGCAAGAGTCGCAGAGAGAAACAGCGAATAAGTTACCTAATAAGTTTAGCGTAAATGGATGCCATATCTTGAAGTGTAAAACTCTATAAAGTAATGGGAATTCGTGGAGAGCCGTGATCGCAAATAAAGTATTTCACCAAATGGATATACAGTTTAGTTTATTTCTATTTGCAAACATATCCAATTGAAGATTAAAAGAAAAATAATATTTCTTTTTTTTTTTTTTTAACTTTTTTATTTACTTGTAAGTAATGGAGAGAGTATTAAAGACGCCGTTCCTCCACAGACGAGCCTTCTCCATGTATATAATTCCTGGGAGCGCTAATCCTTACCCTAATAATGACATCTCTTGATAGTTCTTGATAGAATAAACAGCAAAAAGCGATATCTGGTTAAGCCACAGAAAGCAAGCTGAAAGGCATTTCAATCTCTTGAAATAAGTAAACTTTGATATTTATTTTGAAGCAGCTTCCAGATTTCTCGTTGCGCCCGAAGAGACTTAAAGATCCAATCGTAGGTTTTTATACATTGTCAAGGAGAACATGATTCTTATTACAGTTAAACCCCGTTGTATTTCTCACTTACTTAAACTTAATTTAAAGGCGGCACAGTGGATTAATGGATAGCGGCACGGATCGAGGAATTCCAGTCAAATTCATTATACTCACTTACGTACTAATACTCTTGGTAAAGGTACGAATTCTCTTCTTCTCCCCCTCCAGCTATGAGTAAATAGCAGGACAGGCGGGGTTCTATAGCCTTGGATGGCAACTGGTCTACCGCAGAAAGAAGTGGCAACCTCAGTTATGTGATACACGCTTAGGCGATAATGTATCTTTCTGAGGTAGACCAGTTGCCATCCAAGGCTATAGAACCCCGTCTGTCCTGCTATTGTAATGGCAATCTATTTCAGGAAAAAATCTGCTTCGTCAGTCGTGTATCGAAAGATACCTAATCACCTAAGCGTGTATCACGCATGGCACATAACTGACTGACCCTTGGGAAAGGTATGAATCCACTACTTCTTACAGAGCAGGACAGACGGGGTTCTATAGCCTGGGATGGCAACTGGTCTACCGCAGAAAGAAGTGGCAACCTCAGTTACGTGATACACGCTTAGGCGATCATGTATCTTTCTGAGGCAGACCAGTTGCCATCCTAGGGTATAGAACCCCGTCTGTCCTGCTATTGCAAAGGCAATCTACTTCAGGAAAAAATCTGCCTCGTCAGTCATGTATCGAAAGATACACGATCGCCTATGGGTGTATCACGCATGGCGCATATCTTTATAAAATTTATTTTTTCCATTTAGTATACAGGATGATTGAAAGGTAGATCTCTATTTTATGTATAATGGACTCTCCCGTCTAACTATAATTTTTACAAGATGGAAGAGTCCATCATACATAAAATAGCGAGTTACTTTCCAATCACCCTGTATATTGGTCTAATAACTGCCATTTTCAGTGGCGAAGTTCTCAGTGACTAACCATTCAAATCCGAGAGAAATGTGGCTCCACAGAAGGTTGCCGGGAATACAATGAGCGGAACATGAGGGCAACGACGTAGTTTATCGTCATACCGAGGACGCGGATGTAGTTTATCGTCATACCCAGGACGCGGATGTAGTTTATCGTCATACCCAGAGACGCGGATGTAGTTTATCGCCATACCCAGGACGCGGACGTAGTTTATCGTCATACCCAGGACGCGGATGTTGTTTATCGCCATACCCAGAGACGCGGATGTAGTTTCTCGTCATACCCAGGACGCGGATGTAGTTTCTCGTCATACCCAGGACGCGGATGTAGTTTATCATCATACCCAAGACGCGGATGTAGTTTATCGTCTTACCAAGGACGCGGATGTAGTTTATCGTCATATCCAGGACGTCCTTGTAAATGGATGTCAGATCTTGAACTGAGAAAAGCTATAAAGTAATGGGAATTCGTGGAGAGCCGTGATCGCAAATAAAATATTTCATCAAATGGATATACAGTTTAGTTTATTTCCATTTGATACTTATCTAATTGATTAGTAAAAAAAAAAAATCAGAAAATTAAAAGGGTGTAGCAAAATAAGGCAAAAGTGTGTTGAGGATGGAAAAAACACTTAAGTGGTTGTTCTCTTAAGAATTATGGGGTAATAGGCAGAGAAAGGAAAGATAGGAAACAAACTTCCGGAATAAAATGCGCCAAGCGAACGTCTACACAAGACACCTAGTCTCGCCAAGTGCCCACTGCAGACTGCTGGTGTTCCCGTCGCTTTTATTAACATGAGACAGTTGACAAAAAAACCGGATCTGGATAAGTTGCAGAGAGGCCCATATCTGGACATGCCAAGCTGTTCAACTGCTAACGGGGAAAACCCGAACGAGACTAGCATCGGCAGACATGACCGTATGCGACTTGGGGCCTCTTTTGCATCTGTACTGACACACGTTCGCCACAAATAGAAAACCGGAAAAATTTCACGAGTACGTGTTCTTGTTCTTGTTTCTCTTGTTCTTTTACTTCTTCTTCTTCTTCTTCCAGATCCCAACCAGGGACCTAAGGTCAGAAATGGTATCATGATATTTTCACTAAGTATTTTTGTAAAACATCACACACACATAACCTAAGACCACACACATTTATGAAGACTTTGGTAAGGTGTGAGCTGTACTTATAAATACAATTTTTTTTTAATATTTCTTTAAAGCATGGTCTTCCAGGGATTCCTTCTATGAACCTATCGGGACATTTTCCAATCAATTTGTGGGCTTCAACTACAAATGGCATTACTGATGCCCTCATTGTTGTCTTTGATCGCGATGTCTGGACCATTATCTTAGATTGTTCTGTCTACATGTATTGTAAAGTTCCATATAATGGTTAAAGATCCTATCTCTGTAACCGGGTCTAGGTGATGTTCATACCAGTTTCTTGCAGTTTCCTTCCTGTAAAAGTTGCAGATTTCCCAATGCAGATATGGGCCCACACTCTCATGCTGAGTTTTATATTCAGTGGATGCTAACACCGTGAAACCTGATACAAGATGGTCAATTGTTTCCGGATATTTATCACAGAAACTTCATTTCGGGTTAACACAATTTTTCAGCATGTGTACCTCATAGTTTGTAGTTAGCAAGTTAATATTATTATTATTAGTAGTAGTAGTACTATGAAAATATTTCAGTATATGTGCTTGGTAGTTTATAGTTAGCAAGTTAGTAGTAATAGTAATATTGGTAGTTGTAGTAGTACAACAATTTTTTCAGTATGTGCGTTTCATAGTTTATAGCTAGCAAGTTAATATTATTATTATTAGTAGTAGTAGTAGTAGTAGTAGTAGTAGTAGTAGGAGTAGTATGAAAAATTTCAATATCTGTGCCTTGTAGTTTCTAGTAAGTTATTATTAGTAGTATTAGTAGTATAACAATTATACACTATGTTCGCTTGATAGTTTATATTTAGCAAGTTATTATTACTAGTAGTAGTAATATTGGTAGTAGTAGTAGTAGTAGTAGTATTAGTAGTATAACAATTTTTCAGTATGTGTGGCTCATAGTCTGTAGTTAGCAAGTTAATATTATTATTAGTAGTAGTATAACAATTTTTCAATATGTGTATATGTGCTTGTTAGTTTATAGTTAGAAAGTTAGTAGTAGTAGTAGTAATAGTAATATTGGTAGTTGTAGTAGTATAACAATTTTTTCTGTATGTGCGTTTCATAGTTTATAGCTAGTAAGTTAATATTATTATTAGCAGTAGTAGCACAACAATTTTTCTGTATGTGTGCTTGATAGTTTACAGTTAGTAACTTATTAGTAGTAGTAGTAATATTGGTAGTAGTAGTATAACACTTTAAGTGTGCTTGATAGTATATAGTTAGCAAGTTAATATTATTATTAGTAGTAGTAATAGTACTCGTATAACAATTTTTCACTATGTCTGCTTGATAGTTTATAGTTAGCGAGTTATTATTTTAGTAGTAGTATTAGTATAACAATTTTCAGTGTGTGCCTGATAGATTCTAATTAGTATAATTGTTATCATAATTAGTAGTAGCAGTATAACAATTTTAATATGTGCTTGATAATTTATAGTCAGTAATTTATTATTATCAGTAGTAGTAGTAGTATAATATCAACAAGAACTTTTCCAGCTTCTCTTCCCAAGTTTGAATGTTTACATTTCGGCGTTTTCTTCATTGTAGCCTCGTTTTCATATCTGAAGTGTGTTGACCGCCTGTCTCTTCTTTTTCCGATATTTTCCCATCCGCCATTTTCAGTGGCCTGTCGAGCAAGGACGTTTACATGCTCGTCTCCTGTTTTCCAGTTAAACAACTCGTAAACCTTTCTTAGAGAATTTCGATCTTCTTGAAGTGATCTTTTATTTTGCTCCGTTTTTTTTTTTTGTGTATTCATCTGGAGAGATCGTCTTCGGTTAAACAAGATAGACTGACCGTCACGTCAGTCATTTGAGAATGGAGACGACCGCTAAACACAACAGACTCTAATTGTTCACTAATTTAAAACAAACAAAAGGAAGGACGTCAGTGGAAAATACAGCTAAACTTGGTATTGGTTATAAAGTTTTCACGTTAATTAAGAAAAGTTTACATTCACACACTGTTTTATCATTTTTGAAACCAGCTCTCTTCAGAACCTAAGTGATTAGGGCTTTTCACAGCTTCCATTATTTTTTATAACTGTAAACTATTTACTATCTAGTAGATCAGTCAGTTATGTGCCATGCGTAACACACGCTTAGGCGATCATGTATCTTTCGATACATGACTGACGAGGCAGATTTTTTCCCGCGGTAGGTTGCCATTTCTTTCTGCGGTGGACCAGTTACCATCCAAGGATATAGAACCCGGTCTGTCCTGCTATTTACCCATAGCTTGGGGGGAGAAGAAAAGGATTCATACCTTTCCTAAAAGCCTTAGCGTGTATCACGCATGGCACATAACTGACTGATATTCACTTACGCGCAAATACCCTTAGGAAAAGTAATAAATCCTTTTCTCCCCCCAAGCTATGGGTAAAAAGGTAGAGAGTTCGAGAGTTACGAAGTTAATGGTTGACTGTTATATTTAACAGCCGCCCACCCACGAGGGATGTATGTGGCACAAGGCCGAGTTTACCGTGGGTTTTCCGAGCCCGTAGGCGCGGCCAAAAATATTCCCTTAGAACCTGCATAAACGGGTTCCGGGTCTGTCTACCTCCCCGGACGAAACTTTGCCCTTCGGCAAAGCCTCGTCCTAGGCAGTGAGTTCGACAGTTACGAACAGTCTGGTCGACTGTTTCCCCAAAGACTTCTCTCCTACTAATCTTATAGTAGGCGGAAGAGTCCAACATAGACTCTTTAGAGGGAGGACACCACAACATGAGTAGAAAATATCTCCGGTATGTGTTCATCCCAGAGGTTTGAAACTGTTATGGTGAAACACACCTAGTCTATAAATAATAGACTCTCCCATCTAATATAAGTAGGAGTCAGTGTTTGTCGAATACGAAAAGTAGTCAGCTACCACAACTCGATTACTCTGCGTAATACTTATTATAACAAGTTCCTAACATTTTTGTACGTTGAACCTATTTAGGACCGAATTTAGTCCAAATACAGTTTCCACTGCGGAAATAACTCTACAACAGAAACTGATATATTATCATGTTACATGATCGAATAATAGATAAGATTAATCTTTACCTCTGCTAATTCTAAACGAAACTCCAACTGTTACCAAATTCTGCTAATCGAATTCGCTATGTCACCCGGCAAAATGTACAGAAGCTTTGAATATGATACACAGGCTAAGCAGTACACTTGTAGCAGTCATACAATAACTAAATATTAACCATCACGAGGCTTGAGAGGCACCAGAGATAGTTGGTTACAGTCGAAATAAAAATGACGTACGACGTGCGATATGAACAGAAGAGAACAAGGTAGAAAATGAGCATGAGGATGAGGAGGATAGATAACGACTGTCTCTTGAAGTGGTCACAATTAAAGTGCTCATGGAAGTAACCACTCGGGAGTCTGTTCTACAAAGAGGAAGTTCTTGGGAAAAGACTCTCTGAGTGGAACATCCTTGTTTGCAATTGCAACACGGCAGAGGATAAGAACGATTCGAAAGAAGCATGAAGCCCATCTGAACATTTGCCATGGAAATAGCGATAGAGTAATGGCAGGCTTACAATATTTCGTCTGTTGGGAAAGAGGATGTAGAGTGGAAAATAAGTCTTTACGTGTAAATGATTTTAAACTCTATCAACGCTAGAGGGTGAGGATTGAATCCAAATATGTCAACAATACTGCATTGTCTGGCCTAATCTGACTCTTCCAAAGATACAACATACCAGAAGACGCAAATAATATCACGTCACTTTCACCCAGGGATGGGAAAGTTATTCAAAAAACGGTAAGAAAGAGAAGGTACCGAAAGAATTACATCGCGTGTCTGCTAAAGAAATATCTCAAAATTGCGGGGTGGGGGAGGCGAAGAGACTGTACCAATCATATTGGCATGAAAAAAAAGGTGCCATTGTAAAACTCTAGGGGGATATAGTTAGTGTTGTAGCCTAGGGATGGTTACTGAATAGAATAATCAAGCGAAGGCTGGTAATGAACGATAATACTTAGGATAAGAACAATATATATAAGATTCGTCAGAGGGGCGTAGAGGTAGTAGTCAACTGCTAGAAGTGAGTCAAATGAATTCCACAATGAATCTCCAATTGCAGGATATCTACCAACCTCCCCATGCGGTCAGATGTGGCACAAGGCCGAATTTAATGTGCCTGTAGGCTCCGTCAAGAATACCCCGTAGATCCTGTATAAAGCAGGGTCGGGTAGCTGTTTCCCGAGACGAGATTCTGTCCTTCGACATAGCTTCATCAGGGAATCCTCTCTGCCCAGAGGCAGAGAGTTTGACAAGCAAAGCTGGAGACGCATCTCCAACTGCAGACCAACAGACAGTATTTACTACTGTATGTAAATGTGAACGCGGACATACCCATTATCGGCCGTAGGTATGCTACAACAGTTGGCCAAACATCTTGATCGCTAAAAGGCCTTTATCTCCGAACCAGATTTGGCAGTAATTCTGCATTATTGGCCTAATCTGATCCTTGTAAAGATACAACATGTCAGAAGGTGTTAGATAACTCCTGAGGCAATATAGTGGGCCCACCATTCTGGACACTATAAAGCCTTCATCACCAACCCAGATATAGTAGTAATACTGCATTTTGGGGCCTAATCTGATTCTTGTAAAGATACACATCAAAACGTGTTTGATAACTCCTGGGGCAATATAGTGTTCCTGTCATTTTGAACTCTAAAAAACATTTAACACAAACCCAAATGTGGTAGTAATACTGTGGATCTACTCTGACACTTGCAAAGATATAACAGGTTAGATGTTAGATTACTGGTTGGGCGATGTAGTGGGCCGACCATTTATGAATTCTATAAAATCTCCAACCCAAATATCGCAGAAATATTACAATTTGGAGCCATATCTGTCCCTTGTAAATATGCATATTACAAAGTGTTAGAAAAGTCCTGGTTCGATAAATTACAATCTAAGGCAGCAGCGGATCTGCACAGTTACCTTTTGGATAGCATGTAATAAGGTTTCAGGAAGAACAAATTAAAGGGGGGAAGAATATCTCAACCTCTTTCTATTCAAAGAAGACCGGACTTCACCGTTACTCTTTGGATAGCGAGATAAAAAGTTTAAAAGAAGAAGAAAGAAAAGAAAGCTTCTTAATATCCAAAGCAAACGAGAACTGCACCGAAGAAGGAGAAAAAAGAGGTGGAGGCAAGTACCACAGCCTTTGAATATCCAAAACAAACGGGAACTGCACCGTAAATCTTTAAACAGCAAGAAAAATGTTGCAAAAACATAATGATAAAAGCGGGGTCAAGTAAAGCCATCTGGAACTGCACCGTAACTCTTTAGATAGCCAGAAAAAATGTTGCAAGAAAAAAGCAAAAATTGGTGTATCAATTACCTCACCCTCTTCCTACACAAATCAAACCGCAACTCGACCGTAACTGTTTGGATAGCAAGATAAAAAGGTTGCAAGAAGTAAAAAAAGCAGACCAAGTACCTCACACTTTTACTATCTAAAGCAAATTGAAATTGGACCGTATAGCGAGAATAAAAGGTGCAAGAATAAAAAGATTAAAAATGGAGTTTAAGTACATCAGACTTTTTCTTTTCGAAGCATACACGAACTTCACCGCAATTCTAGAAAAAAATATTGCAGAAAGAAGCAGTAAGACGAGATGTCAGCGTACCTCAACCTATTACTATCTAAAGCAAACCGATACTGCGCCGTAACTTTTTGAATAACAAGAAGAAAGGTTTCAAGAAGAAGACAAAAAGTGGGGCTATGTACCAGACCCACTTACTATCCGAAGCAAACCGGAACTGCGCCGTAACTTTTTGGGTAGCAAGAAGAAAGGTTTCAAGAAGAAGACAAAAAGTGGGGCTATGTACCAGACCCACTTACTATCCGAAGCAAACCGGAACTGCACCGTAACTTTTTGGATAGCAAGAAGAAAGGTTTCAAGAAGAAGACAAAAAGTGGGGCTATGTACCAGACCCACTTACTATCCGAAGCAAACCGGAACTGCACCGTAACTTTTTGGATAGCAAGAACAAATGTTTCAAGAAGAAAAATGAATGGTGGTCTAAGTACTTCATACTCATTATTCAAAGCAAAACCGGAAATGAACCGTAAATCATTGGATAAGAAGCAAAAATGTTACAATACAAAAAAGAAGAAAAATGGGGACGTAAGCAACCCAGCTTCTGACTCTCCAAACCGTAACTGGAAATTAACTGAACTGTATCTCTTTGGATTGCAATAAAATAGGTTGGAAGAAGACAAAAATGAAAATGGCAGCATGTGCCTCAGTCTTTTACTATCCAAAGCATATCGGAACTGAACCGTAACTATTCGAATAGCAATAGAAAAGGTTGCAAGAAGAAGTAAAAAGGGGGGAAACGTACTTCAGCCACTTACTACCCAAAGCAGACTGAAACTGCACCGTAACTCTTTAGATAGCGAGAAAAAAAAGGTTGCAAGACGAAGAAAGAAAAGTAATAATGAACCACAATCTCTTACAATCTCTATAAAGCAAATTCGAAATGCACCGTAACTCTCTGTATAGTAAGAAAATGATTGCAAGAAGAATTGGAAAGTGGTAATATACCTAATCCCCTTACTATCTATAAGCAAACCAGACCTTCACCATAACCCTTTGGATAGCAAAAAATCGTTGTATCAAGAAAGAAATGAAAGCCAAGTACTTCGATCTCTTAATATCCAAAGCAAAACAGACCTGAACTGTAACCCTTTGTATAGCAAGGAATAATTTGCAAGATTAAGAAAAAGAATATAAAGCCAAGTACATCAGCTTCTTATTACCCAAGGCCAACTGGACTGTTCCGTAACCCTTTGGATAACACGAACACCACGAAAAGCAATTCGTTCTTCTACAGGTAACTCGCTACAAAGGCCTTATGCCAAGATTCGTTGCGCTTAATATAAAATCTCGCAACTACATCTCTTTTTCCCCCTTTACATTTTCTCTATTATTCTAGTTCTTCTTAAAATATTGACTTTTTCTTTTTCACCTGGCCTCGTTTTTAGCCTGGAGTTCGGATGCGGTGGAGGATGTCGGCGCGAGGGAAGGGATGCTTTCATTCATCCATTCTAATGACGTCATGCACCTACGCATCTAATGCCGTCCGGAGAGATTTATGATCCTCTTATTAAATTCAACAACTGAATCCATCCTTTCTTGTGGACATATAATCATGAAATGTAGCCAACAAGGTTGAGTTTCTTATAGTCTTAGACATTTTCTCTATCCTTCCTTCGTGTTGGCCAACCCACACGTAATCTGGGTCTCGTTGCAAGCGACGCACACGCCACGACGCAGCGTCTGGCGTGAAGGGGCCAACAAAATGGACGTGTATATTTTTTAACTTATATTTCATTTTTTGTTTTTGTTGTTTTTGTTATTCGTTAAATAAGCATTTAGATAGATAGATAGATAGATAGATAGATAGATAGATAGATATGTATAGACTGAGATAGATAGATAGATAGATAGATAGATAGATAGATAGATAGATAATGAACAGACTGAGATAGATAGATAGATAGATAGATAGATAGATAGATAGATAGATAGATAGATAGATAATGAACAGACTGAGATAGATAGATAGATAGATAGATAGATAGATAGATAGATAGATAGATAGATAGCGTTGACCAGACTGATACTGATAGACCTCCAACTGCAGACCAACATACAGTATTTACTACTGTATTTATGTGAATGGGGACATACACATTATCGTCCGTAGGTATGATACAATATATAGATAGACAGATAGATAGATAGAAGAATACATAGATTACAAGTGCTTTCAGTTAATATGTCATGAACTAAGTATATAGTTCAATTAATATAGTGTTATGTCTTAGTAGTTTTATGTTTATAAAAAAACTATCGATCCGCAGTACAAAAAAATTCCTAAAAAAAACTACTGATGCATAACACTATATTAATTGAAATATATACTTAGTTCATGACATATTAACTGAAAACACTTGTAAAAATAGAATACCTGGATTTACCACATCACAAAAAAATTAAAATAAAAAATTCTCACTTAAAATTTGAAAAACCTAGCGTTGCGACTTTGCACGTTCCGATATTGTATACAACCGTCAATAATAGGACATTCTTTTAAAAAAAACAACATCTTTCGGTCTACAAACAATTATTTCGTCTCCAAATTTTAATCTTAAAGGAAAAAATATGCCTGAAGATGAATAAAGGATTATTCGAAAGTACTAGCATTTAAAAAAATATAAACTGGAAACAACTGACAACAGTTTTATTAATGAGGATCACATCATTCTATGGATTAAACAGTATTTTAATGCATACATTATATTCTACTAGCGATGTGATATCGCAAATAATCACATTAATATTGCTGATTGATTCTATGCGTGATTATTTCTTTGTATATATATATATATATATATATATATATATATATATATATATATATGTACCGCTATGGTTAAATATCAGAACAGACCGAGTCCTATAGCCTTGGGTGGCAACCGGTCTAGTAGAATGATTGTTTGTGAAACTTGCGGCACGCTCTATGCACGCGTTCTCTCTCCGACTATTTGAAAAGTTGTGCAAGGTTCTGTACAAGCCCTGACCACGACAATCAAATTATGTGTGCGATATAATCTGGCTGTTCAGTTCTAAGAACTGAATGGCTGTAGTCTCATACGTCGAAAACATTGTGAGAATTCAGTATATATATATATATATATATATATATATATATATATATATATATATATATATATATATCACCTCAATGTCCACTTTTATATTTCTGTACGCTCTATCTCTGATATCGAGCACTTTAACTCATAAACATGTCATACATGAAAACTATATTTTTATCTCATATATATATATATATATATATATATATATATATATATATATATATATACATATGACAAAATATAGGTTTACGTTATACTATATTTATGGGTTAAAGTGCTCAATTTCAGGAAGAGAGCGTATGTAAATATAAAAGTGAACATTGTAAGTCAACACCCACAATCGATTGTTTTTACTCGTCTATTTATATATATAGGTCATTGTTGCATTGTGGGTAGTCTATTGTATTATTCTAACAGTTGTTTTGGTGGGCGGAAACAGCTGTGTTTCTAATTATTCTATATTGAGTGGGAATAAGCAAGTTTTGGCTAGAGTGTTGTTAGTTAACATTTTTTTAAATTTATTATTGGTTATTTTATTGTTAGTATTTTTTACTATGTTTCCTTGTGTTTATCTACGTGTAAATGGTTTGTTTATTATTTACTTAGTTTTTATTAATTTATTTTACTTGTTTTTATCTTTTTTTTAAGATATTCAACAAAAAACCAGCACAGATAATAATAAAACCACAACAGGAAAACAGCCAGCAAACTACCTGAACAAATAAAACCCGCGTGTAACAGCAGAAAAAGAACGAAAGTCCCTTAAATGTCAAATGCTTGCAGAACAATCTAATATACCAAGCCGCTGTAAAATCGGCAGATAACGAAGAAAAAATATCCATAGGACTAACTGTATGATCCTGAAAACAAAGAAACTACACACACAAATCATCGTTTACAAATAGTAAATACACGAACAGCACAACAGCACAATGCTTTATAAATAAATCTGGGAGATTAAAAGCCAAAACAAAATTGCACCAAAAATATCATGGAAAATAAGGAAGACAACACCAGTCTACAATGAACAATTCCAAAACTGTAAACTCTGCCTGGATGAAAAATAGCCGTAATTAGTAAAAACAAACTAGTAAATAAACGATCAAAACTCATCTCAAAATGCAGACACGAAAACAAATTTTTACTACGTTACTTAAAAATCGAAAGTTGTAAACGAACAAGAATAGGCGAAAATAAATAAATAAAAGAAAGCAAGTAAATAAAAAAAAATGCATTGGCATTCATTCAGTACTGCTTTCACGTGAAATTTACAAACACTTTCTTTTAAAACAATTTTTCAGTAAAATATATTTCTCAAGTTCAGTAGCTTTTATCGCTCTTTCATGTATTGATGTTGAGTTCCTTCCCAACCATTCATTTGAGGTAGTGTGGAATGTCAACATCTTGATTGTGCCATTATTTTCTCTTCAAGTGACATGTGCTATCCATTTTAATTGTTGCTGCTGCTGGTAGTTCTCAAGAGATGTGGTTTCTGTCATTTGGTACAGTTCTTTTTTTATTATTCTGTAACGCCAGTCCACAAGGTTCAAAGAAGGATGGGTTTTGCTAAAACCCTCAGGCTTCACTTGGACAAATCCATTTAATAAAATTTATAGTCACAAAGAGTGAATTCAAAGAGAACCTAAGAATAAAAAATCTTTTAAATAAGGTAACTGTCATACAGGGGAGAACGGTGTAACTCAGGCATCTTTATCCAGATTCGAATAGTTTATTATAAAAATTAATTATTTTTATATTTATCTTTCAGGAAAATATGTTTCTTAAGTCCAGTAGCTGTTATCGCTCTTTCCAGTATTAATGTGGGTTTCCTTCCTAAACCTTTATTTGAAGTATTGTGGAACATCAATATCTTGATTAGGTGATTATTTTCTCTTCAAGTTACATGTGTGTTGTAACTTAGAAAGGGTTACTGAATGAGGAATAACCGAAACGGAGGTTGGAAATGAAATGGTAATCTTTATAACATCAATAAAATACAATACTCGCCAGCGGCGTGAAGTAAGTAAACCACTGCTAGTGGTGGACTACTTAGAGAGCATATTACCCCCACTTACAGCAGTGTCCAATGTATTTATGAGGATTGGAACATATCAATTAGTGTTCATAGGTATGGTATATAACAACTATGAAAATAGATTGCAAATGATTTTACTTTGAAAATGCATGGCAAATGATTTTACGATGAAAATGCATTGCAAATGATTTTACTATGAAAATGCATTGGAAATGATTTCACTATGAAAATGCATTGCAAATGATTTTAATATGAAAATGCATTGGAAATGATTTTACTATGAGAATGCATTGCAAATGATTTTAATATGAAAATGCATTGCAAATGATTTTACTATGAAATGGCATTGCAAATGATTTTACTATGAAAATGCATTGCAAATGATTTTACTATGAAAATGCATTGGAAATGATTTTACTCAAAGATTTTTTTAACTACTGATCTTAGGAAGCGGTTGTATACAACTGGCAGGTTAGATCTTTCTGAACGGGTTTGGCGCCATTCATGACCTCCTTCTGAAAGCCCTCCCCCATCTGACGAGGCTATTTAAGAACATGACTCGAGATTTCAGGTTGATGTTTCGGCTTCGTAGTGATTTGCGGCGTTATGCAAAAGCAATGAAACATATTTGACATTCATCGATTAGCCATCTTTCCAAAGTCTGCTGGCGGCCGTCACGTTACGATACTGAAGCCTATGAATAAACCAGAATGGGCCCTTCAACTGTTTTTCGTCACCAGTGATTTTTCAAAACCGGTTTCAATCATGCTATTTTTTCTGCTTCCCACCGTAATGATCATACATGAAGCGACATCTAAATCCCAATGTAAAGAGACAGAAATATACAAGATATATTGTACAGAATGTCCAGTAGTTTACATCAGTGAAACATCCAGAAATATAAATCGAAAAGACTATATGAGCATCGCAGTGATAACAACATTTTAAACGCACTAGTGGTGCACCGTAATAGATCAGCGCACAATTTCGATTTAATAAAGCCAATCTGATCAGAAGAGAAAAGTATTATCTCAGAAGAAAATGCATTGAGAGAGGGCTAATCTCACAATTCTAGAGGATAAACACGAATTATACATAATACCGCCGATCATCGCAAAAGCAATAATAGCACAATGCGCTATACGATCTAGTAAAGGAAAAACAGTGATCTATTCGGAGTGGTCTGATTTAAATCTAACAGACATCAACAGCTCTTTTTTCTCACACCTAACCCAACTCTGTGTTTCATGCTCAATGCAATCATCAGGTGCTGAATGGAACTGACCAATCATTTTTCAATCGTTAAGTTTATCAATCTTCAGATGATGGTTGGAAACTATATATATCTATATATATATATATATATATACAGAGGGGGAAACAAATATTCGTACACATACAAATTTTTAATTTATATTTCCAACTAATGAATAAATATACTTTTCATATAATTAACTGTACACAGATGCATAGTAACTAAATATGCATAGAAAACAGAAAAATTGAATTAATAGAAACAAATACCATTTATTCATTTTAATAGGTGAAAAAAGTATTCGTACAATACAAAAAAGAATACATAATCTTCATTTAATACTTTGTAGAATCGCCATTATTCACTTCTACAGCAACCAACGTCTTCTTGTAGTTCTCAAGTAATGATTTGCCAAATTTTAGTTGGTATTTTGTTCCATTTCTTCTTCGCATATGGTCTTCAGATCCGAGATGTTTGTTGGAGTTCTCGATTGGATTTGAATTTTCAAATAACGCCACAGATTCTAGATTGTGTTTAAATCTGGGGACTGACTTGGTCATTTTGGGATATTTACATTATTTCCAGCAAGCCATTTCTTCATAGATTTTGCAGTGTGCTTAGAATCATTATCTTGTTGGAAGATCCAATCAGGAAGAAGTTCAAGATTTTCAACCGAAATCATTAAATTTGCATCTAGAATATTTTGATATTCTGCGGCATTCATTCTACCATCCGTTACTGATATGCTGCCAGTACCATTTGCAGAAAAAACATCCCCAAACCATAATGCTGCCATCACCAAATTTTTCTGTTGGAACTGTGTTCTTTTGTTTGAAGGCATCGCCAACTTTCCTCCATACCTGATTTCTAGAATTACATCCAAACAATTCAATTTTGGTTTCGTCTGTCCAAAATACTCTTTCCCAATATGATTTTTCCGTATCCGTATGTTCACGAACGAATTTCAACCTGTCATCTCTGTGTCTTTTCAATAGCAGTAGAGTTTTCCGAGGGTAGCGTGACTTTAGATTGTTTCTATGAATTTCATTGCTTATTGTCCGTTTAGTGACACAGATTCCTGATGAAAGCAAATCATCCTATAACTCTTGATGAGTAACCATTGGATTTTGTTTAATTTGACGCATTAATTTCTTCGAAGATCTTGAAGAAATCTTCCGAGGAGCACCTGTTCTTCTTTGGTTTTCAACAGTTTCAAGGTTTTTATACCTTGCAGTGAATGAAGTAACGGTAGTAAATGGAATATTCAGGTTTTCTGAGACTTTTCTCCAACTTTTACCTTTTTTCCAGAGCTTAACAATCAGTTTGTTTTGCGAATTTGCCAGTTCTTTACATCTTGGCATGATGAAAACCTTCTTGCACGAATATCAATTACAGAACGTTCTGTTTGTATTTTTAGGCTAAAAATAACTACTGATAACATTATTGGAACAGACTAGAATTCCTCTTGAGTAATCTAGAGTATTTAAGCGATTTAAAATCTGAACTTTGTATTTTGCGAATACTTTTTCACCCAAAATAGAAAAATGGGATTTATCTCCATTAACACAAAATTACAGTTAATTATATGAAAAATATGTTTATTCATTACTTGTAAATACAATAAATTAAAAATTTTATATGTACGAATATTTGTTTCCCCCCACTATATATATATATATATATATATATATATATATATATATATATATAAAAGTGGACATGGAAGTCAGCACTTAGAGGCGACAGTCTGTTTCATGCTAGTGCAATCGTCGCCTGACGATTGCACTAGCATGAAACAGACTGTAGCCTCTAAGTGCTGACTTCCATGTCCACTTTTATATTTACACACGGTCTATCTCTGATATTGAGCACTTTACCCCATAAATATAGCACACTTTAAGACTATATTTCTGTATATATATATATATAAAGAAAGAAAGAAAGAACAGTAAGATATATAATCCGGTGTTCTTATAGATATTTTTATTTTTACAAAATAGTGCTCAATGTAAATTTACAGAGCATTAATATTATAAATTAACTGATTTAAAATATGTTTTTCGCTACACAGTAATAACCGTGTTTCAAAAATGGAAACTAAAATAAAATCATTGAGCACTTTATCCAATAAATTTAGCACATTTTAAGACTATATTTCTTCATATATATATATATATATATATATATATATATATATATATATATATATATATATATATATATAATTATTTATTAAAAGATTATAACATAAATATATTATAAAATCACTACAAAAATAGCCATTTTGTTTCAACAACTCCGGTGACTTATCAAGTGATGATGTTGAATGTAGAATAAAGGGTTTTAAAAGTTTCAAATTAATTAACGATCCTTCGCAAGGGGAAAACGCTGTTACATAAGCTGGAATGACCAATCAAAATACAATTATAAGAGAATTAAAAAAACTTGATAACGAAGTAGGGTTAAAATAGCTATTAAAAGCTTTAAAGTTGGGGTTATACTAAAATAGAATTTATTCTAACCAATAAGTATTAAATTATATGATAAAATTTATATATATATAAAATTTATATATATATAAAATTTATATATATATATATATATATATATATATATATATATCGTCATCCACAGACAGTCTCTTTCGCTCTATCACAGCTCATCAGTGTGGCTTCAAGCCGGGACCGAAAAACGACCGATTTGGCATCAGAGAAGAAAGGCGAATTTTTGCGTATTTATTTTTTCTAAACACGCCAGTGACCTAGAAGACTCAATTCGTTGGGCGAGTCTTCCATTATTAGCAGTAATAGCCACTGTTTACAAATTCGCGCTTTCTCCTCACAGTACCCGGCCGAAATAATTTTTTTTCCGGGAGCTAATATCGTCATCCACAGACAGACTGTTTCGCTGCATCATAGCTCATCAGTGTGGTTAGACATCCGATCGCTTCAAGCCGGGACCGAAACCCGACCGATTCAAACCCGAATTTTTGTGTATTTATTTTTTCATAAACACGCCAGTGACCTAGAGAACTCAATCCGTCAGGAGAGTCTTATATATAATATTTAAATTCCCGAATAAAAGGTTAAGAGCCACACAAGGTCGTGGTTAATGATGAATGAAGTGTCTGATATGAAAGTAGGTAGAAGGAAGTGAACATGATCTGGATAAGGATAGATAATGATTGACATTTGACTTGAGGAGAGTACCATTGGAGTATTCAGAGAAAACATCCGAAGTATCAGCTTTAAGTTACTGAGTGATTATTTCTACAATTGGAATATGAAATAGATATTTGTGGTTCGACTCTGTGGCTACAGAATTGGCAAAGATGTTACGATAAAAACGATAGAAATTGAGAGAGTGGAATTCATCTGGAAACTGTCAAATATTTTTTTTAACTCCTAAGTAAAATATTAAATTATAAGCAATGTTTGTCCAAAATCATTTAATGGAAAAAGAATTAATATCATGGAGGGAAAAACAGCATAATTTCTTAAATAATTAGTTATATCGGGTAAATACGAGGGTCATTCAATAAATAAGTTGAATTTTTCGGTATAAGGACTTCTAATACAAATAGAAGCTTACTCTTTTTTTTTTTTTTTTTTGTTCTACTTCTTTTTCACATGGATTTAATTTCTTTTGCAGATTAAAAAAAACTTTGAGAGTTTTGGCGAATAACAAAGATGGCCGACCAAGAAGCAGGCTCCAGGATTGAACAGCGGTCAGTTATCAAGTTTTTGGTTGCTGAAGGATGCAAACCAGTTGAAATTCATAGGAGAATGTCAACTGTGTATGGTGCCACATATTTCAGACCAAAAAAATGTTTACAAGTGGGCTAAATTGTTTAAAGAAGGACGGAGCAGTGTTGAGGACGAAGACAGGCCTGGGAGGCCTACAGAAGTGAGGTCTCCTGAGGTGATCGAATCAGTCAATGACCTCATTCAGTCTGACAGAAGGGTGACAGTGGATGACATTGCAAGGACTTTGAGCTTATCTGTTGGGAAAAACGCAGGGGTCATCAGTCAGAAGGAGTCATCTTGCATCATGACAACGCAAGGTCTCTCATAGCAGCCCAAACGGTGCAGACCATCAACGAGCTGGGATGGGAACTGCTCCCTCATCCCCCTTACAGCACAGACTTTGCCCCTTCAGACTTTCACCCGTTTGGTCCCTTGAAAGCGTTCACGAGAGGCACGAAGTTTAAAAGTGACGATGAAGTCAAAAGTGTTGTGAGCGACTGGCTGAGACATCAGTCCAAAGATTTTTACGCTGAGGGAATACGGAAGCTTGTGCACAGATGGGAAAAGTGTGTAACAGTGCTGGGAGACTACGTTGAAAAATAAAAAAAGTAAGCTTCTATCTGTATTAGAAGTCCTTATACCGAAAAATTCACCTTATTTATTGAATGACCCTCGTATATATTTTTAATTCCATTCAAAATCTGTATTTACAGATCGCGACATCTATCAAAGTGATAAAATTTTAATTTTTATTATTGCATTATTCCAAAATGTTAATACATCAGAAAATATTTTTTGTTGAAGGGCTTTCTTAGTTAGGCTAAGAACTTTTTATTTTTAAATGACTAACCATTGAGAAATTGAAAAGCTATGAAATAAATCTTGTCAATTTTTACAGATCATGGCATCTATCAGAGAGATGAAATTTAAATTTTTGTTATTGCATTATTCCAAAATTTTAACACATCAGCAGATAGCTGTTAATGACAACAACTGAGCACAAATAGTTATTAATTAAAAAAATTAGTAATTAATGTATAATATAGGGTGTTCCAATAACTTGGACCGATTTTAAATGTGAATTCAGTTTAAACATCTAATAATTTCTCATTCTCTGATGAAGCTTTAATAAAAGTGAACCCCATTAGATTGATAAACGTTCCCTATTTGTGCTTTATCCTATTACACACACATGCATACATACATATATACATATATATATATATGTATGTGTGTGTACGTGTATTTGTGTGTGTACGCGAGTGTTTCATTGAAGAAAACTGACAATGTACTTTTGTTTAGTTTTTTATTATATTTTTCTTGTATGCATACAAGTTTTGCCTTTACTGAACTTCTTTCTATGTTCCGTGTCCCTTCAGAACGTTGGCGATTATGGTGCTCCACAACTTCCCGTCTTTTATGGCTGTAAGTAAACTCTGTCTTTTCGCTATCTCTCCTAAACCCTGCATCGACTTCCATTCACTCAAGCTCTTGCCTTCGATCTGTCATGTAAGTATCAAATTCTCGAAGCCCTCTTTCCTCGTTATGTGCTCTACCGATTTTAAATGTGAATTCAGTTCAAGCATCTAATGATTTTTTTTTCTTTTTCTTTCAGATTTAACAACTTAAGTCTTTGACAATTTCAACCATGGAAAGATTAACAATCAAACAACGTGTTAAAGTTATCGAAGCCTATTACGAAAATGGACGTTCAAACAGAAATACATTTCGCGCACTTCGCGATTTTTTTGGTCACCATAATCGACCAACCGAGAGTTCAATTGGAAACGATGTAACGTTGTTGTGGAGATGTCCAATTCCTGCGCGCGATGACGAATAGAGGGGCCTGGATTTTCAGCCACTCTCTCCTACTGCAGCGATGCAGAAACAGGAATTAATGCTTGTGATAGAACACTCCAGACGCGATGTTGATCTTATGAGAACCAGTAGAACCACAAGACCTTTATACCAATCGCTTACAACACCTGGTGGTCACTCATCTAGGTATTGACCATGCTCGACGTTGCTTAACTTGAGTGACCTTATGAGAACAAGTATTTCAACATGCTATGGCTGTAAGCATCTTACAGGTAAGTAATTTCATTATTATGGTTCGAACTTATATAATTGCCACAAGTTATAATTATACATTCTAAAACTTTAAATAAATAATTTATCAATTAATTTAATAATTTATAATTAAGCTAACTAAAATTATTTCTATATCATGATAATAAATGTCCAGGTTCGTTAATCATCAAGAAAGGTAAAACTGGAATTAAAATTTTTAATAAAGGATGTTTCAATAACTTGGGCCAATTTTAAATGTGAATTAAGTTTAAGCGTCTAATAATTTTTTTTCTTTTTCTTTCAGATTCAACAACTTAAGTCTTTGGCAATTTCAACCATGGAAACTTTATTTGTATTTGCGATAGAAATAATCTGTAAAAAATGTTATAAAGTTTAATGTACCTAGTTTGAAGTATAGCTAAAATAACTAATGTGATTTCAGGCATTACTGTAAATCAGTTGGCAAATGTTTTCCGTGAACTGCAAAATCGTATTACCCTTTGTATTGCTAATGATGGAGGACATGTGGAAACTTAAATAAAATTTCAATAAAACCTTAAAAAATATGGATTTACTTCTTTCTAATCCTTTTTACAAATTATTTCTATCGCAAATACAAATAAAGTTATAAATTTTTTAAGTGCACACGAACTTTATGGACACCTTGGCTAGTTAATCCTGGGATCGATTCACCTTGGAAACATTCTTCAATTCATTTTATTATTTAAAACATAATTCTTAACTAGTTCCTTTTTTTAAAATTTTTTGGGTCATTCAACCTACGCTTCTGAGAAAGTTAATTATTATTATCCAATTAGTAGTCCATCCTACAATTTCATGCAATTAAATGTTTGAACAGGGTCAGTCCTACGTGACATTTATTGAATTCACCATTTCCAAATATGCAGCCCAAAATGGTAAAAAGAATTTAATTCTGATCTCGCTACTGCTAAATCCGGACGCATGTGTAATCTGGTGGTATCTGAAATTAAAACATTGGCTTTATGCTTAATGTTACTCAACAGAAAATGACACGGTGGAGTAATGGATAACGGCTCGGATTGAGGAATCGTAGAGCCGAGTTCGAATTCCAGTCGAATCCATTATATTCACTTAGGTGCTAATACCCTTGGGAAAGGTATGAATCCTCTTCTTCTCCTCCCAGAAAAATGTTAGGAAAAATAAATGAGAAAAAGAAAAAAATGAAATAGAACAGACCGGGTTCTATAGCAACGACAGAAGAAGATTAATTCCAAGGATTCCGACTCTGTGAGGAATCGGAGAGCCGAGTTCGAATTCCAGTCGAATCCATTACATTCACTTAGGTGCTAATACCCTTGGGAAAGGTATGAATCCTCTTCTTCTCCTCCCAGAAAAATGTTAGGAAAAATAAATGAGAAAATGAAAAAAATGAAATAGAACAGACCGGGTTCTATAGCAACGACAGAAGAAGATTAATTCCAAGGATTCCGACTCTGTGAGGAATTGGAGAGCCGAGTTCGAATTCCAGTCGAATCCATTACATTCACTTAGGTGCTAATACCCTTGGGAAAGGTATGAATCCTCTTCTTCTCCCCCTCGTCTATAGCCTTGGATAGCAACTGGTCTACCACAGAAAGAAATGGCAACCTACTGCGGGGAAAAATCTGCCTCGTCAGTTATGTATCGAAATATACATGATCGCCTAGGCGTGTATCCCGCATGACACATAACTGACTGATCCTCTCTAGAACCTGTTCAAAAAAGAAGTTATCTGAAGTAATTATCTCAGTGCAATAGTTTAAAGAGAGCAAATAAGGAGTATCCTCTCTCAGTCAGTTATGTGGCATGCGTGATACACGCTTAGGTGATCATGTATCTTTCGATTCGCACTCGGCTCTCCGATTCCTCAATCCGAGCCGCCATCTATTACTCTACCGTGCCTCCTCGGAGAACCGAGTTCGAATTCCAGTCGAATCCATTAGATTCACTTACGTGCTAATACCCTTAGGGTTAGGCATGAATCCCCTTCTTCTCCCCCCCAACTATGTGTAAATAGCAGGACAGATCAAGATTCTCTAGCCATTGATGGCAACTGGTCTAACGCAGAAAGAAATGGCAATCTACTGCAGGAAAAAACTGCCTCGTCAGTCATTTATACATGATCGTATATTATTTACATTATTCGGACTATTGTGCTAATCTTTGTCGCCATATTTATGACAACGTACTCTCCGGCCTTCTTCAGGCGGTTGGAATGTCGAACTGAACACTTTATTTCACTCACTGGGGTAGACTGTTCTAGTTCCACGTGCCATGTTTAATAGATGTCAGTTATCAGTTATCTCCTGTTAATTTCCCTCTGAAAGTTCTCCACTGCCTTAACCGGGTATTGAACTCACACTCTTTGGGTCCTGTCACTGGATCTAACTGACGACTTTATCCACTTTATCCTTGAGGACATCTGTGTATGAATTTCTCGGTATTATAAACCTAATGTCTTCACACAACGATTTTTACCAGAACTCATATTGCAATTTTTGTTGTTATTATCGCTTTTCTCTGGCACTCCTTATTACTGGTTCCCATATTGTATTCATTTCTATGCTTGGTCGACTCAGGAGAATTTTGTGGCCTAGCATATGTGCTGATTCCTTAAGTTTACGAATTTTCCAATGGTGTTCTTTATCTATAATCTCAACCTGATCCGACAGAGTGCAGTGATCTCACTTTTCTCTCCATATGTGGTCAGCCACACCTGATTTTTCCACTTCCCCTCGTGTTACAGATTTTCTGGGGTTCTTGAAGACTTACCTTAAGGGGGTGGCTTGTAACCCCTTTATATGGCAACAAAGATGAGGACAATAGTCCGAATAATGTAAATAATGTACATAATACCTCATCTCAGAAATATAGACAGATACTAAAGGGCCGAAACGTTGTAATAAATATGGCAACAAAGATGAGGACAATAGTCCGAATAATGTAAATAACGTACATAATACCTCATCTCAGAAATATAGACAGTTACATGATCGCTTAAGCGTGTATCACGCACAAAACTGACTGAGTTGAAAAAAAAAAGAATTTATCGTCGTATGGTTTAGAAATATTTCCGCGATAGGATAGCACAAGAGAATATCAATGAATATTCAAACATTGAAATAAATTCAGAACAACATATTTTATTGCCTACGCAAAATACATAGAATGAACATTCCCAGCTCTCTTCCAACGTCTGGTTACCGAAGTAACTGCTTCGATCTCATGTCTAACCTACCCATGTTGTGATTTTGATCTTAGGTAGATAAGGTCAATCAGGCGTCAGGCCGTAGTGTAAGATGAGTCTAGACTGGACGTCAGCTGGGAACGACGGAGCTGGTGTCGAACCGGTTGCAGCTGATGTGAAGCCGTTAGCATCGACCGACCATCCCACTTGCTGCCCAGACCAAAGTATTCCGCCGGTTAGCGACGATCACCGATCGACCGGGACACAGGCTGGTGGCAGTGACTAAGAGTCAACCCCAAACGCCGGTAGGAGAAATAGCGTAGTTTCGCGCCGCGACTGGGAGTTGACCACGAGCAGACAGCTCAGTGTCACAGCCTGAAAAGCATACTAAGGTTTGAACCAGGCCTTGCGATTGAGATTGGGTACACAAAACAGTTCGGAAGCCGTCTTTGAGAAGCGCCCGAAAAGCGTACCAAGGGTTGAATCAAGCCTTACGATTGAAATTGGTTAAATGAAACAGTTCAGAAGCCGCCAATGGTTGTGCTAGAATGAAGTTGGATGTCATCGTAACTGAGGTGGTGAGCGTACTGGCCTTGTTAAGAAAAACTGTTGGTCACTCCAGATTATACGCATTCTCCCAGATACTGTAACGCGGCATAATTGCCGTATAAACCCCAACTTGGCTCTATGGCTACTGAAGAAATACAAATACGCATGAGACTTTTCTTCAATACGTGCACAGTATGACGATAAACTACATCCTGCAGCAAGGCCTGTGATTGGGAGATTTTGAGGTGCGTGGAACCACCTCTTCATTGCTGTTGATCCCAGGTTCATTCTGACTCAAGGTGATAGCGTCTGTTAGAGTCACAGTTATGGGAAAATATTGAACCCCCAAACTGGAGGCAAAAACATTATGAAAGTGTAGAAATACATTTTTATAGTGAAGGGGCCAAAGTTACAAGTCATTGTGACCGAGGCTCCAAACATACTAGCCTTGTCCAATGGTTTATCATACTAAGTGACGTGTTCTCCCGGAAATTAAATAACATCCTTTTAGTTTGGGTCTGTGAGTGTTGGGCTTACGGCCATATCACGTTGAAACCCGAAGTTAAGCAATGTCGAGCCTGGGAATACCAGGTGATATAAGCTTTAATGTGCGGGTGGTGTAATGGATAATGGGTCGGAATTTTTAATCAGAATAGCTGAGTTCCAATTCCAGTTGAGTCCGTTATATTGACTTACTGGCAAATACACTTGGGAAAGGTATAAATCCACCTCTTCTCCCCGCTATGGGTTAATTAGTAAGATTTGTATCACTAAAAGATTATTATCGTCAAAAAAATAAAATAAAATTGCGAGCAAAATATTTATATTGCAGCATTAAATAACCCATAGAGATGTTGATGGGCCACTAAAGAAAAAAAATCAATCTGTGAGTGTTAAAGAAACACAAATGTGTATGAGCAGGCGTCTGTAACCAGGATTAGCAAGCCAATCTCCTAGGCAGGCTCGGAATCAAGTAGCTAGAAGTTTTTAATCACTAATGAAAGAATTATTGATTCAAAGGTCTTATTTTTCTCCTGTGTTCATTTTTTCCGTGGATAATTCATTTGATACAATCGACGCTTAACTTGACAGTGATCAATAAACTTTGTAATGATTTGGTAACAGACGTCGACGCAATATCAAGATTTCCACCATCTTTTCTAAGTTTTAATTTCATTTCTTTCATTGTCAAATGGCGGAGTCTCTGGCTACTGTTAAAATTGAATGAACTGTTTTGCGTTAATTTAGTTCTGTTTTTCACGACGTCTTCAGTTACGAAACCGTCTGTCAACTGGATAATAACTTTCTAAATTGTAATTTATTTAATTCGAGTGAGAGGAGTGCGTTTTGAAATGGAACAGATTCTTCGATTCCGAGAAGGGTTAATTTTTTACATTTTATTTTTTACTTCTTATTGAATTATGTCTAATCACAGATTTGTTCAGCTAAGGAATTGCTTTTCCAAAATGATTATCAGACATATTTTGAGCATTTTGAAATCGAATTATATTCATTTCTTTCAGCTGATTGAAACAAAGAATATTCTGATCGAAAAGATCGTGGATAAAAAATTGAAATTTTGAAAGATTACTTTTCTAATTCTTCAATATTTTGATTAAAAATAATAATTAAAACAAAAACAACCTACTTCTTAAAAAAATTGATTCTAAATAAAATAATTTTTTTTTAATCTTTTCATGAGAAAAAACTGATTTTTCATTGTCAAAAGTTTATTTTCATTTCAAAATTTATTTTCGTTTCAGAAAAGGATTTACAATTGTTGTAAAAAAATAGACCTATATATATAAGTTTAATGGTCAGCTGACCTCCTGATTTTTAAAGTTATATATATATATATATATATATATATATATATATATATATATATATATATATATATAAAGAAATATAGTCTTAAAGTGTCCTATAGTTATGGGATAAAGTGCTCAATATCAGAGATAGAGCGTGTGTAAATATAAAAGTGAACATAGAAGTCAACACTTAGAGGTGACAGTCTGTTTCATGCTAGATGCAATCATCGGGCCCGATGATTGCATCTAGCATGAAACTGTTTAACTGTTGACTTCTATGTTCACTTTTATATTTATATATATATATATATTTGTCATCCACAGACAGACTGTTTCGCTGTTTCACAGCTCATCAGTGTGGCTAGACGTCCGGCTGCCTCTAGCTAGGATCGGAACCCGACTGAATTGGCGTCAGTCGGAGCTTCTACCACTAAGCCGTCGGCTCACGGCAGGAATGAAGGTGAATTTTACCATGTTTATTTTTAGATTTAGATAAACACACAGTGACTGACAGTGACTCAATTCTGCCGAAGAGTCATACTATATTAGCTTAAATAGTCACTGTTTACAAACTCACACCTCAAACCAAAGAGCTCAACCGAAATTAATTTTTCAGGAGCCAATATATATATATATATATATATATATATTCGACTCTCCCGTCGAATTGACATATAAGGGTCAAGCAGATCAGTTCCAAGGAAACCGACAACCATGTGATTTTATTATAGTGGTGAAGGTTTCGTGCAGGACCATCCACCTTTTTTGAAGGGCCGAATACAGAGACCTGATGCACTAAGTGCCACAAGGTCCCCAAACGACACTTCGCAGGTTTTGAATTCAGAGTTGTCCTTCTCCTAGACCAGTTGCCATCCAAGGCTATAGAACCCAGTCTGTCCTGCTATTTACCCATAGCTGGAGGAAGAAGAAGAGGATTCACACCTTTCCCAATGGTATTGGCATGCAAATGAATGTAATGGATTCGACTGGAATTCGAACTCAGCTCTCCGATTCCTCAATCCAAGCCGCTATCTATTACTCCACCATCCATCCATCCATCTATGTATGTATGTATGTATGCATGTATGTATGTATGTATACTACTTCAAACGTTATTTTTAGGGAAGATGTGAAGATGATGAGACAAAGTGGAAATGTTTAATTAACGACGCGTTTCGCCGGAGAAAAGCTTATGTTCTCTTTGGCGTCATCAGTTCGACTAAAAGAAAAAAGACAAAAGAGACTGTCTTGAAGAGATCTCTGAAGATAAGTTGGTTGTCGTAAATCACATTAATTACTCCAGCTTATCACTTCCTGACTATAAATTTGAAGAGAGCCCGCATGTCTCTGTGTTTGTTTTATCTATATCTGTGTTTATCTGTATCAGAGACGTTTGGTATTGTAGGGTTTTAATTCAGGGACTTTTTCTTATATTTTGTATATACATATATACCTATATACACATACAATTACACAGACACACACACACACACACACATATATATATATATATATATATATATTAATGCATGTATATATATATATATATATATATATATATATATATATATATATATATATATATATATATTAATGCATGTTTCATTAAATAATATAGACAAGTTCCTTTCATATTGTCTGATAATCTTAATCACATTATCGTTGAAAGACGAAAGGAAATCTCCATATTAATACATTTTTAAATCCATTGTAAGCTTTCAGCTTACATGAGCCATTATCAAAGATGACAATTTCAATATATCAAACAACACACGGACGACACAACAATGATAGTCTGCCCTTATTGCATGAATAATTTCAAAGTAAGGACAAACTCGTATATACGAGACGCGGAAGCGAAAATTCCGTCGCAGCTCGTGACATCACACATGACCATGCGAGAGTGAAAAACGAGAATTATTAACTATGGGAAGCCGTTGGTATAAATCAATGGCTTCTGTTACTAATTATAGGCATTTAAAAATGTTTGTGGAGATTTCATAGTTTATTTTGTTCAGGTTAGGTTTTAACTGTTTTATGTATATAGCTTCAAGAATTTTTAGTTTTTGTTTTTATTGTTTTCATGTTTAAGTATAGTTGTGTTTTCAACACGGATTTTCCGGAATTGAGTACGCGGGCAGGCATGTTGTTTTAAATTTCTAAAAATGTTAGAGTTCTCGTGTAAATGTAGAGTTAAGCGCCGTGAAAGCGATTTTGTGGTGTGACCAACGTAAATATTATTTAATGCATTGGAGATACAATCTCCCAAAGGGAACTTGAATTTGTAAACTATGTTGTTTTTTTTGCAAATCGCTAACGGGGAGTGGGGAAGGAACTTACTTAAAATAAATAGACAAAACATGTCTATATTATTTAATGAAACATACATTAATAAAAAATTGAAATATACACAATATATATATTGTCATCCACAGACAGACTGTTTCGCTGTATCACAGCTCATCAGTGTGGCTAGACATCCGGTTGCCTCTAGCTAGGATCGAAACCCGGCTGAATTGGCGTCAGTCGGGGGATTCTACACCTAAGTCGTTGGCGCACGGCAGAGATGAAGGTGAATTTAAGCGTATTTATTTTTAGATAAACACACAGTGACTGAGAGAACTCTATTCGATTTACCGAAGAGTCTTGCATTATTAGCTGTAATAGTCACTGTTTGCAAACCCATACTTCCTCCCCAATGAGCTCAACCGAAATACATTTTTCAGGAGCATATATATTGTCATAAAATTATTTTTTTTAAAATATGTTTCCACCGCAACACAGAAATTACAGTTTCGAAACAAAACTTAAATCTTAAATTAAAATATAAAATAAATAATGACTTAATCATATCTGAATACCTCTTTTAAGAAAATCTCGATGTAGTTTCAAGAAAATTAATTTTAAAAAAATAAATATACGTGCCAAATTTATTGTATTATAACCCAAAATATTTTTTTTTAAAAATCGAGACATTGATGACAAGTCCGCTTAAAAGGAAGTCAGTATCAACAGACAAAAATCTTCAATCCCCACTTAACTTTAACCGACTTTCAATTTACTACATAAAAATTATATTTGTATTGTCATTCGTCAAAAAATCCAACACCCACTATCCCAACAACTTAAATATAAAATACTAATTTTTTTTCAAAGTTTATCCTCAGCATGGCTTGAAAAAGAAACAAAACTTCAAATTTTAAGTTTAATTTTAAGATTTAAGTTTTGTCTCGAAACATAGTAGTTTCTGTATCGCGACGGAAACATATTTTTAATAAATAATTATAGTATATATATATATAAATATATGTATATATAAATAAAAAGAAAGAACAGTAAGATATAAAATCCGGTGTTCTTATAGATATTTTTATTTTTACACAATAGTGCTCAATGTAAATTTACAGAGCTCCAAAATTCGCTTGACGACAAAATGGAACTAATGTCTTTAATTTAATAACAAAATTAAATTCGAAGGTTTTAGCCTCCATTTTTGAAACATGGTTATCATTGTGTAGCGAAAAAAAACATATTTTAAATCAATTAATTTATAATATATATAAATGTATATAAATACAAAATATGAAAGTGAACATTGAAGTCATCACTCAGAGGCGACAGGCTGTTTCATGCTGGACGCCATCGTCAGGCTGCGAATGCACCATGCACCACTGACCCATATATATAAATAGCCGAGGAAAAATCCTGCAAATCCTGCCGCCTCTGAGTGTTGACTTCAATGTTCACTTTATATTTATATTTACATACGCTCTATCTCTGACATTGAGCACTTTATCTCATATATGTAGCACACCTTAAAACTATATTTCTTCATAATACACACACACACATATATATATATATATATATATATAAATAAAAAGAAAGAATAGTAAGATATGAAATCCGGTGTTCTTATAGATATTTTTATTTTTACACAATAGTGCTCAATGTAAATTTACAGAGCATTAATATCATAAATTAATTGATTTAAAATATTTTTTTTCGCTACACAGTAATAACCATGTTTCAACAATGGAAGCTAAAGCCTTCGAATTTAATTATATTATTAAATTAAAGACATTAGTTCCATTTCCTCGTCAAGCGAATGGTTATCACTGTGTAGCGAAAAACCATATTTTAAATCAATTAATTTATAATATATATATATATATATATATATATATATATATATATATATATATATATGTTAGGGTTATGATTTTTTGTAATTTAATTGATTTCATTGAGTTTTTGTTAGAAATAATGAAGAAGGGTTTAATTCAGTTTTTTTTTTTTAATTTTAGAAAAACTTCCAACAAGAAATTTCTAAAATCGTATATACGTATAGTAGTACTGTGACTTCTAGGAGCATTAAAGAACTTTATGGAACCTTCTAGAATTTGTTTTTGTTTTCATGTCATGCTATAGCTATAAACTGTTAAATGCGTTAAAAATACATAATTTAATTACATCATTAGTAAATTGAAAAATAAAGCCTCTGAAATATTTTGATTTTTTTACCCTTATTGCGTATATGGTAAAATCGAATTTTCGGTTTAGGGGTGGCCTGGTTCAAGCACTAAAACAAATTTTCCACTACTTTTGAACAGAAGCGCATCGATTTAAAACTAAAGAACAGACGGTTAGAAAAACGTCATATTAAAAAAAACTGTATTTCTTCATAATATATATATATATGTGTGTGTGTGTGTGTGTGTGTGTGTGTGTGTGTGTGTGTGTGTGTGTGTGTAAACAAATGCTTGGAGGCACAAAATCTATATACTATTTTAAAAACAAGGAATTTATTCATGGTAATAGTCTCTAAGGCCCTTTCAACCAACATCTCATCAGGAGAAAATCGTTGGAAAAATTGATAAATTAAACGAAAAGAACAGCAACGAAAATGAAGAGCAAAAAAGGGAGGGGAAAACACGCTAAAATGACATATAAGTATATATACTTGTAACGAGGGGAAGGGAAATTGCGTGTAAATAATTAGCGAGGGACAGTTAAAATAAAATATCCCCCAACAAATTAAGAGACTTCACAAATTCCGTCTGCCGGCAGAGAGAAGGTTTCCGTAATCCTATACAGATTGATTCCAAAATCTTCAAATGATTGTTGGAACCAGCCATGTGAATAATTTTGAACCACTCTTTCGTATACGACTTGGCACCGGCTATATTCTCTACTAGATGTTGAGCAATAGCCGATTCCATATTTGTAGAGGGAAGATAACACATTTTATCTATCTTGCCAAGTCGTATTTTAGAAGGTACATGTTGATTAATTCTAGACTCCAAATGCAAGGTTGTACGCCCCACATAACCAGCAGCGCACTGGCAATTAAATTCATATACTAAATTACTTAATTTGATGTCGAGCAATTCATCCCTGCGAAACGACGGAAACGCAGACCTAGTTCGAAAAATACAATACAAAGCAACAGAAGGAAAACCAGAAACCGACTTACTAACTTGCTTAACCAAGCTTTGGCCCTTATCCCCAATCCAAGGAATCTTCAAATAAATCGGACATTTAGAAGGCCCTTGGTTTTTAGGGGAATGAAATTCCCTAGTCTTCTTATTAATAATATATTTAATAAGGGCTTTCGGATAGCCATTACTAAGGAAAATCTCCCTAATGTTCTCAAATTCACAATCCAGTCTAGTAGGAGAAGAAATTTTGACCGCCCTGTACACCAATGTTTTAATAAGATTAATTTTCCTTGATGTAGGTGCAAACGCACACCAATTCAAATACAGGCCAGTAAATGTAGGTTTACGATAAATACTTGTAAGAAAACCCCCTCTACTACGCTCAACAAAAACGTCCAAAAAAGGCAGACACTTGTCTTTCTCCACTTCCATAGTGAAGGACAAAGCATTATGTAAGGAGTTAAGTTTATTAAAAAAGTTTACGGCCTCACTTCCATTTGAAAAAGTTGCAAAAGTGGCATCAACGTACCTGAAATAAATAAACGGTTTAGACACCTTGCCAAATATATGTATGTATATATTTCAACAAATTTTCACATTAAATAATTAGCATAAAAAAATTAAAAGCAAAAACAAATTGTAGTTCAGTGCGACGCGTTTATGTACGAAAGAGCCCTTTAGGAAAAAATAAAATAAAATAAATAAATAAAATAAAATTCTCTAGACACTTCACAACATATCATGGTGCCAAAAGCTATCTTTCTCTGTGACTGACATGAATGCCACTGTTCACTTTGAAATGGATACCCCACCCTACCTCGACTTGACCTCTCTCTAAAGGTGTCTGAGATGTGGATAAAAATTAACTGTTAGACCCCTTATCAAAATGGTCGCCCCAGCTGTTTCCATAGTAATTAATTTAGCGAACGAACATGCTTATAAAGATGCGTAAATTTCAAGATTGGTTATTCCGAAATTTTCGCTTGAGGATGAAACAGGGCTTGATACCTTAATTCAAATTAATTTTAATAATTATATTGAGGGTTTTCAGCTCTCATTTTTGAAACATGAGAACTCTTATGTAGCAAAGAAATCATATATTTTAAAAAATAATTATATATATATATATATATATATATAAAATTTTATTTCATAAAATATATAATTAAGTCTAAAACCTCAGCAAAAAGCACTGGACGGCCGTTTCGTCCTATATTTCGGACTCATCAGCAGTGCGCACCCACTACCGAGAATTGAGACCCTGACAGTTACGTTATTAAGCAAACGTCATACCAACTGTTCCAACGGGACTCGGTGACGAAGTGGTAGCAAATCAGACTCAATATAGCTTGATAACCTAACTGTCAGGATTTCAATTCTCGAGTCCCAAATATAGGACGAAACGGCCGTCCAGTGCTTTCTGCATTCTGTTGAGGTTTCAGACTCAATGAATTACTTAATTATAATTACCAAATCCTCCTAATAATTTCTATCATTCATATATATATATATATATATATATATATATATATATATATATATATATTATTGTCATCCACAGACAGACTGTTTCGCTGTATCACAGCTCTTCAGTGTTGCTAGACGTCAGGTTGCCTCTAGCTAGGATCGAAACCCGACTGAATTGGCGTCAGTCGGAAATTCTACCACTAAGCCGTCGGCGCACGGCAGGGATGAAGGTGAATTTTAGCGTATGTATTTTTAGATTTAGATAAATACACAGTGACTGGCAGGACTCAATTCTGTCGAAGAATCATGCTATATTAGCTTTAATAGTCACTGTTTACAGACCCACGCTTCATTCCTACAGAGCTCAACCGAAATTAATTTTCAGGAGCCAATATGTATTCGTCGGCCCCCGCTCGGATCCAAGCATCGGCATCGTCAACCTCTCTCTTTATTCCCTTTCTCCCGTCTGGTGGCGATGACTGGGATGTCATTGAAGACTCAGACTACACTTCGAGAGTCGTATGCAGCAGTCACAGAGGGTGGTGGTCGCGTCCCACCTGAAAGCACGTCGCAGATTCTCTTCCTGTTGACGTTTGAACACAAAAGTGCCCCCACTCCACTCCAGGAAGGCCGATTTGCAGCAATATGTTTTCCCAACATATATAGACTGCTGCTTACGACTCTCTAAGAGTAGTCTGAGTATTCACTGACATCTCTGTCACCGCCTCCAGACGGGAGAAAGGGAACAAGGAGAGAGGTTGATGATACCGATGCTTGGATGCGAGCGGGTGCCGACGAATATATATATATATATATATATATATATATATATATATATATATATATATATATATTATAATTTTATCATATAGAGAAAACCATTTTACTCACTACAAAGATGCAACTTGGTTTCAGTACATTTCAACTGCACTTCGACGGGTGGTTTTGTCTATATGATAAAATTCTAATAAATAAATAATTACAGCTCTACTATCGGTATCGAGCCCTCTTTCGAATTAATGCTGTGAACGTTGGAATTTATATATTACTTTCGTTCTCATCGCATCGGCTATATATATATATATATATATATATATATATATATATATATATTATAAAAAATATATATATATATATATATATATACATACAAACATATATATATATACATATATATATATATATATATATATATATATATATATATATATATATATAATATGGAGAAAACAACTGAAAAGTTGCAAATTAGAAAAAATTGAATGTTTTTTGTGAGAGTATTTATTTATATTTTTTTATATATATATATTTGATATTTCAGATCTGCCCCGATCTTTCATCAGAAATAACTGTATTCTCATTATGCTATATATATATATATATATATATATAAGAGCCTTTTATTTGTATATATAGTTTGTAGGGTGGTTTGGTTTGGTTTGTTTTACGGCATATCAACCTATATGGGTTGTTTAATGCCGGCAAAATCTTTATTGCTGGTAATGTTTTTCTTCAAAAATCTATTCCTGGGAATATTTTTCCTCGAAGAAATCTATAGCTGGTCATATTTTTTTCAAAGAATGTATAGTTGTTTGTCTTGCTGGTACTTTTTTTTAAAGTATTGTTGATAATAAGTTTTCCTTCAAAAATTATTGCTGGTAATATTTTTTTTTATTACAAAGTATTTCTGGTATTAAAACTTATTTAGGGTCCCAGCTATGGGCAAATAATTGACACACAAACCAGAAATACTTATAGATAAGTGATGGTGTTGAATGTAGAATAAAGAGTTACCCTTTATTATACATTCAACACCATCACTTGATAAGACACCAGAAGTGTGGAAAGAAAATGGATATTTTTGTAGTGATTTTATAACATTTTTTATGTTATAATTTTCGAATAAATAATTATATTTGCTCTACTCTGTGTTGAGCACTCTTTTAAGAATAGTATTTGTTGGTTATTGCAATTTATTCCGTATACACCAATCCTATACTTGTACATATATATATATATATATATATATATATATATATATATATATAGGGCGTGTAAGATAACGATATATAATGTTTATATATCAACAACAGTATTGGGGAAAATGTATGACAAAGTGGAAAAAGTTTAGGACTTCATCGGACTAAATTTCTTATGTTGGTCCGACGACACATGCGCACGACCGAGGGATACTGGGAATTTTAGATAGATAGATAGATAGATAGATAGATAGATAGATAGATAGATAGATAGATAGATAGATAGATAGATAGATAGATGAAGAAAGACAGAAAGTAAAGAAAGAGATAGATAGATAGATAGATAGATAGATAGATAGATAGATAGATAGATAGATAAAGAAAGACAGAAAGTAAAGAAATAGATAGATAGATAGATAGATAGATAGATAGATAGATAGATAGATAGATGAAGAAAGACAGAAAGTAAAGAAAGAGATAGATAGATAGATAGATAGATAAAGAAAGATTAGAAAGTAAAGAAATAGATAGATAGATAGATAGATAGATAGATAGATAGATAGATAGATAAAGAAAGACAGAAAGTAAAGAAATAGATAGATAGATAGATAGATAGATAGATAGATAGACAGATAAAGAAAGAAAGACAGAAAGTAAAGAAAGAGATAGATAGATAGATAGATAGATAGATAGATAAAGAAAGACAGAAAGTAAAGAGATAGACAGACAGATAGATAGATAGATAGATAGATAGATAGATAGATAGATAGATAGATAGATAGATAGATAAAGAAAGACCGAAAGTAAAGAAAGAGATAGATAGATAGATAGATAGATAGATAGATAGATAGATAGATAGATAGATAGATAGATAGATATTGTCTTGTTTCGATCAAATTATCTCCTTTTGTTCATATCGATATATAAAATTCTACGCGAAAGACTTAACGGTTTTGTATTCTTCCTTATCCACTCTACTTACGTGCACAGATATAGATCTATCTTTTGAGTGCCGTCAAATCGGTCATCAGCTTTCCGACAGATGTCTACTGTCCAATTGTCTATTTTCGGCAGTTTTGTTCTGCTTTTTCTTTTGTCCATGTCCAATACTTCTCAGACTGTCTAATCATTCCAATCAAATAGATCGACCAATCTACCTGGAATCATCAATATATTTTCCACGTTTTTCATTTTACTCCCTTTCTCTCTCCTTATATGGAGTGTAAGTCTGAAAAGTTCTCAGCCCGACCATCTTCCTGAAGTTTTACCAAATTATCAAACATTTTGGTTCTGCTGAGAACATTCCAGCGTAAACTCACAGATAGATAGATAGATAGATAGATAGATATGAACAGACTGAGATAGATAGATAGATAGATAGATAGATAGATAGATAGATAGATAGATAGATAGATAGATATGAACAGACTGAGATAGATAGATAGATAGATAGATAGATAGATAGATAGATAGATATGAATAGACTGAGATAGATAGATAGATAGATAGATAGATAGATAGATAGATAGATAGATAGATATGAACAGACTGAGATAGATAGATAGATAGATATGAATAGACTGAGATAGATAGATAGATAGATAGATAGATAGATAGATATGAACAGACTGAGATAGATAGATAGATAGATAGATAGATAGATAGATATGAATAGACTGAGATAGATAGATAGATAGATAGATAGATAGATAGATAGATAGATAGATAGATTGTTCTTTGTACATTGAAGGACATCCTGTATAAAGCACAGGAGCCACTTGAGGTAGAGTGTTATAAGAGAAAGAGGCACTGTTTATGGGAATATGTGGGGAAGATAACGGTTAACCCTAGACTTAAGAATGTAGTGATCGGGAAAACATCCTCCTCTTGGGAGTCTGTTCCACAGAGCAGTCGTTCGCAGGAGGAACCTTTACTTCTTACTAATGGAATACGGAGGGAATAAGGGTGGTTCGCTACGATGGCCGTGGCATGGAAGGTTAGAACTGGTGGAAATAAGGAATGTAATTCATCTTAACATTTTTCATGGAAATAGCGATAGAGTAGCCAGAGGCTTGCGGCGTTTCGTCTGTGAGAGAGGGATTACAGGGTGGGAAATAATTCATCACCCACAAAGACGCGGAGACGCTTTTGGACTTTATCGAGACTAGAAAGTGAGGATTGGGCAGCTCCTGTCTAAACATGAAAGCTGTACTCCATTTTAGGCCCAATCTGGTTCTTGTAAAGACAGAGGATAGCATGAGGTGTCAGGTACTTACTGGGGCGGCACAGGGAGCCAACCATTTTTCCTGTATATATAGCGATGTGCCATAAGTACATGTTCCACTTGAGGTCTCGGGGAGGCAGGGGAGAGAGGGGAAAGAAAAACGGGAGAGAAAGAATTGGAGGAGAGAGAGAAACATGGGAGAGAAAGAGGTGCGGGATAGTGAAAGAGAGAAAGACGGGAGAGAAAGAGAGAGAGAGAAAAAGACGAGAGAGAAATGGGTGGCGGAGAAAGAGAGAAAGACGGGAGAGAAAGAGGTGGGGGAGAGTGAAAAAAAACGGGTGAGAAAGAGGTGGCGGAGAGAGGGAAAGACGGGAGTAAAATAGGTTAAGAAAGAAAGAAAGAAAGAAAGAAAGAAAGAAAGAAAGAAAGAAAGGTGGCGGAGGGAGAGAGAAAGGTGGCGGTGAGAGAGAAAAAGATGGGAGAGAAAGAGGTGGCGGAGAGAGAGAGAGAATGACGAGAGAGGAGGAGGTGGGAGAGAGTGAAACAAAAACGTGTGAGGAGGAACTGGCGGAGAGAGAGACCGAAAGATAGAAGAGAAAGAGGTGGGAGAGAGAGAGAGAAAGATGGGAGAGAAAAAGGTTGAGTAATAGAGAGAAAGAAGTGGAGGAGAGAGAGTGAAAGACGTGTGGAGGGAGTAAAAGAAAGACGGCTGAAAAAGAGGTGGCGGAGAGAGAGAGAGAGAGAAAGGTAGCGGAGAGAGAGAGAAAGACGAGAGAGAAGGAGATGGGAGAGAGGCAGAGACGGAGAAAGACTGGAGAGAAAGTGTTGGAGATAGAAAATGAGAAAGACGGATAAGAAAGAGGTGGGAGAGAGAGAGAGAGAGAGAGAAAGACGGGATAGAAATAGGTGGGAGTTAGAGAGCGAGAGAGAGAGAGAAAGACGGGAGTGGAAGAGGTGTGTGAGAGAGAGGGGCACAGAGGGGGACATGTACTCAGAATCAGACAAGAACAGCTGCAAATTTCTTAGAGATATAATGGGGAAGTGGTTGACTGGATAATTTGAAACCCACAAGACACATCGAAGGCAAGAGGGTCAGCAGAAGGCAGCGAGACGAGCTTACGAGAATAGATGGCGAAACGGGAGTTGGAAGGCTAGGCAACGGCTCAAACACGGCTAAGGCCTTCAAGAGATAGGGGTTTGTCATAAGAGCTATGATCGCCCACGTCCTGAAGGGACACGGCACAGAAAAGGAAAATGAATTCTTAAGAGTCCTCTCTTGTTTTTACCGTTTTGTTTTTTTAGAGAGAGAATCTAAAAACAACCAATTCCCATAGAATAAATTATTACCGTTTGTATTTCTTATACAGTGCTGTTCGATAAAAGTGACTCACCTGGAGTGAGTAAACTGTTTTTGTCTATATGATAAAATTATAATATATATATATATATATATATATATATATATATATATATATATATATATATATATATATATATATATATATATATATATATACAGTGCTGTTCGATAAAAGTGACTGACCTTATTTTTTTTTCTACTTAAAAAATGTTTCGCATATTGATTTTGGAGTCAAACTAATTTTTAATCTTACTAATATAAAGACCCCTTCCCGACCACCTAGTAAAAAAAGTTGACTCACCCTAAGGTATTCTATTGATAATTATAATTTTGAATATAAATGAGATTTAGGGGAAAACTCTGTGCAAAAAAAGTGACTCACTTATTTTCTGCAGCTAGTAATCAATAGAAACATAACCGAACAGCTTTAAATAAAGAATAATATAGGTATAATTTATTTATAATAGGTAATATAGTTCAAAATATTTAATAATCTATGGGTCCTCCTTTATTTTGAATAACCTTTTCAACCCTTTTTGGCATTGACTTGATTAGGTTCTGGCAAATCTCATATCCAAGCATTGAATTCCATTCGGATATGAAATTCACAATCAAATCCTCTTTGTTGTTCAACTGCTTTCTCGATAGCCTGTACGTTATAATGCTCAATAAGTTTTCTATGGGGTTGAGGTCAGGAGATTGGGGCGGCCATGTCATAACACTTACCTGCTTCTCATCAAAGTATTCCTTCATCAATTTTGATTTGTGACAGGGAGCATTAT
>OZ038499.1:92696801-92764301 GCA_964036315.1 Acanthosepion esculentum | reverse complement strand
GAAACAGAGGGAAAATTGCTCCAGCATTGACAGCTGAACTTAATTCCTCTTAATAGCAACCAATCTCTTTCACTATTGTGAACAATTGACTTTGATCAACGTGGTCTCAGAAGGTGCATAGCCATCAAGAAACCCCTGTTACAGATCATGAGTAAGCAGAAAAGACAGTTATGAGCAAAAAACACGCCATAATTGAACATTGAAAGAGTGACAAAATCTATTGTGGACGGATGAGTCAAAATTTGAACATTTTGGTTGTAAAAAAAAAGAGTGTGTGTGTGAGAATGAAGCCAGGAGAAAGACGGAATGATGAAACTATGGTTCCAACAATTAAGCATGACGGTGGGTCTGTTATGGTGGCGCTTCGCGTGTTTTCCTTATTCACCTTCCCTAACAGGGGTTTCTTAATGGCTTATGCACCCGCGCCAAGAGCCCTGCTACTGTCAGGGTCCCAGCTATGGGCAAATATTTAACCCCCAAACTGGGGTCAAAACGTGTAAAATAGATTTTAACACCAGCAATACATTTTTGAAGATAAAATTATTCCAAGAAATATATTATTACCTGCTAATCGATTATATCCAGTCGATAACGATCAGAAGCAAGCCAATTATGCCAACCTACCTCATCTATCTGCCAACAATACCATTAAAGTTTGCAACAAGGTTTGCAGATAACTGTCTGGACCAAGGAGGCACATGATGGTACACAGGTGAGTTGCAGGCCATGCAGACCTAATCAACCCAATCAAGGATACAGAGTTTATCGGCTATAGTTGCACGATACCTATGAAATCAAACGCTGGTCAAAAGAGTCATCTTTGGGGCCATGAACAAGACGGAAGCGATCACAGGTTATGCTGAGGATGAGCAGACGACTACCATCTAAGTAAATATATTTTAAGTTATGCTATATTTATGGGTATAATTGCTGGGAATGTCCGCTTTCTGACCATGAGACACGGGTTCGAATCCTACTATGGTCGATTTGTCACAAGCCTTGTGAGTGAAATTGGGTAAACGAAACCCTTGGGAGTCGTCAACGGTTGTGCGAGAACGAAGTCATAAATCATTGTGACTGATGAAATTTGCAATGTTATTTAGTAATGACACTTTTGCAAAGAGAAACACGATTTTTTAATCAAAATTTTGAATGATCTAAAAAGGATTCAAATTTGAAAAAAAAAATTAATCAACAAAGAATTGGGTCTTTCCTCTTAATAATAACAAACATTTAGACGATAAAATTTCGCTTTCAAGTTTAAGGCCGTTTGTTTTTAGCGATTTCTTGCAGTTACCTACTTTTAGAGCCGAATTCTCCTTTACCTTGATCAACGGGTCAACTGTTTGAAGTCAAAAGCTAGACGTATATTCGGACAGCTTCTTTCCAAGGGCCGCTACTTTATGAAACAGACACCCAAGAGGATACTTCTCTGAACACTACAATCTCTTAGCTCTTATATCCATAATTCGCTTAGATCTTAGTCAAAAAGTTTAGCTAGAATAGGGGAAAAAATGTAGTAATTATAACAAACTACGAATTTAAAAACAATCTGGTGTCTCAGAGAAAATAAATTAATTAGTCGGCACGAGATAACTCATAGTGAGTGTCAACAAATATTTTCACGGTAACTGCTCCGACGAGCTACTTTCACTGGTTCCCAAAATGCATTAATTTAAGCAAGCTGCTAAGTTATGATCTCAGTCTCAACCTTTCACTGTCGAAACTGTTAAATGTCGCCGTCTCTTCTACTCCAATAGCTTCAGGTCTTGCACTTCCCCTCTGTGAGACTCCCTTCCTCTTAGTTGCTTCCCTGATAGCTATAATCTTCAATTATTCAAATGCAATGTCAATAGACATATACCTTGATCTAACTTCCCATCCTTCTTTTCATGCCTCTTTACACTTGCCCCCACTTTATGTAACCCCTTCCGTGCCAACTACGCTTAAATTCATGCGATCGAGATAGCAAGGATGGGACCTGATGGGAACAATTATCCTTAAAATATTTATAGAAAAGACACAAGAAAGCCGCGAACGGGCAATGAAAAACTCGCTGAATTCGAGATATCAGGTCAGCGCCGATAATATTACAGATCTCTCAATGAATTTTGTCGAGGATCTCGAGACATATAGTCATATGAATGGTAGATTTATAAATGTGCGAGTTGGATTTTAGTGAAAACAACTATCTGGCATGACACAGTGAACCAACACTATTTACGTTATTCGGACTATTGTCCACATCTTTGTCGCCATATTTATTACAACGTTTCGGCCATGGTACGCTTCGGCCTTCTTCAGGTGGTTGGAATGTCGAAATGAACCCTTTATTTCGCTCGCTGGGGTAGACGGTTCAAGTTCCACGTGCCATGTCTAATGTATATCAGTTATCAGTTATCTCCTGCTTAATTCCCCCTCTCCAAGTTCTCCACTGCCTTAATCGTGTATTGAACTCACACTCTTTGGGTCCTGTCACTGGAACTAACCAACGGCTTTATCCACTGTGCCATATGTCCCCAAGGACACATGGCACTGTGGATAAGAACCCAAAGAGCGTGAGTTCAATACCCAGTTATATCCCCTTCATTCCAGTTGTCAGACAGGAAGTTCCATTCGGACAGCTTCTTTCCAAGGGCCGCTACTTTATGAAACAGACTCCCAAGAGGATACTTCCCTGAACACTACAATCTCTTAGCTCTTATCTCTCGTACGTATCCTGATAACTTGCACTTCTTCTTCCCCTTTCTACATCCATAGAACAACCTCATACACTAACTCTCTACTTTGAGTGGTTCTTGGGCCTTGTATTGGGTGAACATTTAGTAAAAACAAAAAAAACATTTGTGAAATAATCAGCTTAGACGATTGTGGATATAAATCATTGTTTGATTTAGTTTGGTTTATTTTGTTTTACGGTTTGGGTTTGGTTTGGTTTACGGTTTGGGTTTGGTTTGGTTTACGGTACATCAACCTCAATGGGTTATTTAATGCCGACAAGCTTTTTATTGCTGGTAATATCTTTTCAAAAATTATTTCTGGTAATATTTTTCCAAAATTGTATTACTGGTATTTTTTTTTTCAAAAATGTATTGCTGGTAATATTTTTTCCCAAAATGTATATTGCTTGGAATAATTTTATTTTCAAAAATGTATTGCTGGTGTTAAAATCTATTTTACACGTTTTGACCCCAGTTTGGGGGTTAAATATTTGCCCGTAACTGGGACCCTGACAGGTGCTACTGCCTGGGTCAGGGTGGACCTGGGAATACGAACAATTAAGACGAAGTTCCACGCTCCTGAAAGCCTCCTGATCAGAGGTCTTGCTGCCGGGTGTAGTTTATCGTCTTAACCAGGACTCAGATGTAGTTTATCCTCATACCCAGAGCGATTTGTTTTACGGCATATCAACCCCATTGCGTTATTTAATACTGACAAGATATTTAGGATTGGTTTGTGCAAATAGAATATGTATTCATTGCAGGTAAAAAAAAATCAAAATGTATTGCTGGCAATATACTTTTTCCAAAAAAATGTATTGCTGGTATTTTTACTAAAAAAATTATTTTTACTAAAACAAAATTATTTTTACTAAAAAAAAATATTTTTACTAAAAAAAATTATTTTTACTAAAAAAAATATTTTTACTAAAAAAAATTATTTTTTACCTTCATAGTGATTTGAACCCAATTTGGCGGTTAACTATTTGCCCATTGCTCATCCTAACAGGTGCTGTCACCTCGGATCAGGGTGGACCTGGGAACGACATCAATTAAGAGGTGCTTCCACTCTCTTCAAAAAACTTCCCGATCGAAGGACTTGCTGCCGGACGTAGTTCATCGTCATACCCAGGACGCATAAAAAATTGTGAAGTCGCCAGTCCAGACGATCATTAATTAATTCGGTTGATTTTAAATTAGTTAGAGAAAAGTTTAATCTTATCATGTCTGGATAAGTGATATTCTTTAATTCCACCAAAGCGAACCCTCCATAGCTAAGGCACCCCACGGCGCGTACATCCGCTCATTTCCTTCGTATTTCATTAGTAAGTTACATGCAAACTGCTTCTACCCAGAAACAACTACTTAAAGAGGCTGCTTTTTCGATCAATAACTCATGATATGCGCCTCTTACCGCTCACGCAATAACGTCCTTCAGTAACCCCCTACCTTGAGTGACTCTTGGGCCTTGTATAGGGTGAATATTAGTAAAGAAAAAAATACTCTCTTCGAATTTTTTCAAACTGCTTTTACGCTTTTTTCGTCTCAATTATTGGCATCTCATTAACAATCATTATTTCTTTATTATTTCTAGAGAAGCGCACATCTTGAAGAAATAATTTTTTTTCAAAATGACTACTGCGTATTCCTATCGATTAAGTTCTTGATCACAAATTAATTAATTAATCACGATTAGCAAAATTATCTTTTATTTTTTAACTTTAATTTACATAACAAATAGAACCTCCATCTTAAAACTTAAAGACGTGGATTATTGGATTGTTTTGGCCTTTTAAGGCTTATCAACCCCCCTCTCTCCGCCCCTCTCTCCCTCTCTCACTCTCTAAATCCGGCTAGCCAGTAACAGCATCTTAAACTTACTAGAATTACTGATCGAATAATTAATGAGCTGCCATTGTCAATAATAATTAATGGACGTATTAAATATTTACATAAGCATATGTTTACTTGAACTGGTTTTAGTCTTTACAAAGAAAACTACAACAGATATCAATTCGGCATTTAATCTCCTTCAAAGTAGTCCCCTTCTGAATCCACACTCTTTATCCAGCATAGTTTATCCCAAGTAGTACATAAAAATTCTGAGGTTTGTTCAAAAAGCTTTGAGACTGGAGCTATAAAAAGAAAACTACAACACATATCAATTCGGCATTTAATCTCCTTCAAAGTATTCCCCTTCTGAAGCCACACTCTTTATCCAGCATAGTTTATCACAAGTAGTACATAAAATCCTAAGATCTGTTCAAAATGCATTGAGACTGGTGCTATAAAAAGAAAACTACAACACATATCAATTCGGCATTTAATCTCCATCAAAGTAGTCCGCTTCTGAATCCACACTCTTTATCCAGCATAGTTTATCCCAAGTAGTACATAAAATCCTGAGTTCTGTTCAAAATTCATTGAGACTGGTGCTATAAAAAGAAAACTACAACACATATCAATTCGGCATTTAATCTCCTTCAAAGTAGTCCCCTTCTGAAGCCACACTCTTTATCCAGCATAGTTTATCCCAAGTAGTACGTAAAATCCTGAGTTCTGTTCAAAATGCATTGAGACTGGTGATATAAAAAGAAAACTACAACACATATCAATTCGGCATTTAATCTCCTTCAAAGTAGTCCCCTTCTGAATCCACACTCTTTATCCAGCATAGTTTATCCCAAGTAGTACATAAAATCCTGAGTTCTGTTCAAAACGCATTGAGACTGGTGCTATAAAAATAAAACTACAACACATATCAATTCGGCATTTAATCTCCTTCAAAGTAGTCCCCTTCTGAATCCACACTCTTTATCCAGCATAGTTTATCCCAAGTAGTACATAAAATCCTGAGTTCTGTTCAAAATGCATTGAGACTGGTGCTATAAAAATAAAACTACAACACATATCAATTCGGCATTTAATCTCCTTCAAAGTAGTCTCCTTCTGAATCCACACTCTTTATCCAGCATAGTTTATCACAAGTAGTACATAAAATCCTGAGATCTGTTCAAAATGCATTGAGACTGGTGCTATAAAAAGAAAACTACAACACATATCAATTCGGCATTTAATCTCCTTCAAAGTAGTCCCCTTCTGAATCCACACACTTTATCCAGCATAGTTTATCCCAAGTAGTACATAAAATCCTGAGATCTGTTCAAAATGCATTGAGACTGGTGCTATAAAAAGCAAACTACAACACATATCAATTCGGCATTTAATCTCCTTCAAAGTAGTCCCCTTCTGAATCCACACTCTTTATCCAGCATAGTTTATCCCAAGTAGTACATAAAATTCTGAGATCTGTTCAAAATGCATTGAGACTGGTGCTATAAAAATAAAACTACAACACATATCAATTCGGCATTTAATCTCCTTCAAAGTAGTCTCCTTCTGAATCCACACTCTTTACCCAGCATAGTTTATCACAAGTAGTACATAAAATCCTGAGATCTGTTCAAAATGCATTGAGACTGGTGCTATAAAAAGAAAACTACAACACATATCAATTCGGCATTTAATCTCCTTCAAAGTAGTCCCCTTCTGAATCCACACTCTTTATCCAGCATAGTTTATCCCAAGTAGTACATAAAATCCTGAGATCTGTTCAAAATGCATTGAGACTGGTGCTATAAAAAGAAAACTACAACACATATCAATTCGGCATTTAATCTCCTTCAAAGTAGTCCCCTTCTGAATCCACATTCTTTATCCAGCATAGTTTATCCCAAGTAGTACATAAAATCCTTAGTTCTGTTCAAAATGCATTGAGACTGGTGCTATAAAAATAAAACTACAACACATATCAATTCGGCATTTAATCTCCTTCAAAGTAGTCCCCTTCTGAATCCACACTCTTTATCCAGCATAGTTTATCCCAAGTAGTACATAAAATCCTGAGTTCTGTTCAAAATGCATTGAGACTGGTGCTATAAAAAGAAAACTACAACACATATCAATTCGGCATTTAATCTCCTTCAAAGTAGTCCCCTTCTGAATCCACACTCTTTATCCAGCATAGTTTATCCCAAGTAGTACATAAAATCCTGAGATCTGTTCAAAATGCATTGAGACTGGTGCTATAAAAATAAAACTACAACACATATCAATTCGGCATTTAATCTCCTTCAAAGTAGTCCCCTTCTGAATCCACACTCTTTATCCAGCATAGTTTATCCCAAGTAGTACATAAAATCCTTAGTTCTGTTCAAAATGCATTGAGACTGGTGCTATAAAAATAAAACTACAACACATATCAATTCGGCATTTAATCTCCTTCAAAGTAGTCCCCTTCTGAATCCACACTCTTTATCCAGCATAGTTTATCCAAAGTAGTACATAAAATGCTGAGTTCTGTTCAAAATGCATTGAGACTGGTGCTATAAAAAGAAAACTACAACACATATCAATTCGGCATTTAATCTCCTTCAAAGTAGTCCCCTTCTGAATCCACACTCTTTATCCAGCATAGTTTATCCCAAGTAGTACATAAAATCCTTAGTTCTGTTCAAAATGCATTGAGACTGGTGCTATAAAAATAAAACTACAACACATATCAATTCGGCATTTAATCTCCTTCAAAGTAGTCTCCTTCTGAATCCACACTCTTTATCCAGCATAGTTTATCACAAGTAGTACATAAAATCCTGAGATCTGTTCAAAATGCATTGAGACTGGTGCTATAAAAAGAAAACTACAACACATATCAATTCGGCATTTAATCTCCTTCAAAGTAGTCCCCTTCTGAATCCACACACTTTATCCAGCATAGTTTATCCCAAGTAGTACATAAAATCCTGAGATCTGTTCAAAATGCATTGAGACTGGTGCTATAAAAAGAAAACTACAACACATATCAATTCGGCATTTAATCTCCTTCAAAGTAGTCCCCTTCTGAATCCACACTCTTTATCCAGCATAGTTTATCCCAAGTAGTACATAAAATCCTTAGTTCTGTCCAAAATGCATTGAGACTGGTGCTATAAAAATAAAACTACAACACATATCAATTCGGCATTTAATCTCCTTCAAAGTAGTCCCCTTCTGAATCCACACTCTTTATCCAGCATAGTTTATCCCAAGTAGTACATAAAATCCTTAGTTCTGTTCAAAATGCATTGAGACTGGTGCTATAAAAATAAAACTACAACACATATCAATTCGGCATTTAATCTCCTTCAAAGTAGTCCCCTTCTGAATCCACACTCTTTATCCAGCATAGTTTATCCAAAGTAGTACATAAAATGCTGAGTTCTGTTCAAAATGCATTGAGACTGGTGCTATAAAAAGAAAACTACAACACATATCAATTCGGCATTTAATCTCCTTCAAAGTAGTCCCCTTCTGAATCCACACTCTTTATCCAGCATAGTTTATCCCAAGTAGTACATAAAATCCTTAGTTCTGTTCAAAATGCATTGAGACTGGTGCTATAAAAATAAAACTACAACACATATCAATTCGGCATTTAATCTCCTTCAAAGTAGTCTCCTTCTGAATCCACACTCTTTATCCAGCATAGTTTATCCCAAGTAGTACATAAAATCCTGAGATCTGTTCAAAATGCATTGAGACTGGTGCTATAAAAAGAAAACTACAACACATATCAATTCGGCATTTAATCTCCTTCAAAGTAGTCCCCTTCTGAATCCACACTCTTTATCCAGCATAGTTTATCCCAAGTAGTACATAAAATCCTTAGTTCTGTTCAAAATGCATTGAGACTGGTGCTATAAAAATAAAACTACAACACATATCAATTCGGCATTTAATCTCCTTCAAAGTAGTCCCCTTCTGAATCCACACTCTTTATCCAGCATAGTTTATCCAAAGTAGTACATAAAATCCTGAGTTCTGTTCAAAATGCATTGAGACTGGTGCTATAAAAAGAAAACTACAACACATATCAATTCGGCATTTAATCTCCTTCAAAGTAGTCCCCTTCTGAATCCACACTCTTTATCCAGCATAGTTTATCCCAAGTAGTACATAAAATCCTTAGTTCTGTTCAAAATGCATTGAGACTGGTGCTATAAAAATAAAACTACAACACATATCAATTCGGCATTTAATCTCCTTCAAAGTAGTCCCCTTCTGAATCCACACTCTTTATCCAGCATAGTTTATCCAAAGTAGTACATAAAATTCTGAGATCTGTTCAAAATGCATTGAGACTGGTGCTATAAAAAGAAAACTACAACACATATCAATTCGGCATTTAATCTCCTTCAAAGTAGTCCCCTTCTGAATCCACACTCTTTATCCAGCATAGTTTATCCCAAGTAGTACATAAAATCCTGAGGTCTGTTCAAAATGCATTGAGACTGGTGATATAAAAAGAAAACTACAACACATATCAATTCGGCATTTAATCTCCTTCAAAGTAGTCCCCTTCTGAATCCACACTCTTTATCCAGCATAGTTTATCCCAAGTAGTACATAAAATTCTGAGATCTGTTTAAAATGCATTGAGACTGGTGCTATAAAAAGAAAACTACAACACATATCAATTCGGCATTTAATCTCCTTCAAAGTAGTCCCCTTCTGAATCCACACTCTTTATCCAGCATAGTTTATCCCAAGTAGTACATAAAATTCTGAGATCTGTTCAAAATGCATTGAGACTGGTTCTATAAAAAGAAAACTACAACACATATCAATGCGGCATTTAATCTCCTTCAAAGTAGTCCCCTTCTGAATCCACACTCTTTATCCAGCATAGTTTATCCCAAGTAGTACATAAAATACTGAGATCTGTTCAAAACGCATTGAGACTGGTGCTATAAAAAGAAAACTACAACACATATCAATTCGGCATTTAATCTCCTTCAAAGTAGTCCCCTTCTGAATCCACACTCTTTATCCAGAATAGTTTATCCCAAGTAGTACATAAAATTCTGAGATCTGTTCAAAATGCATTGAGACTGGTGCTATAAAAAAAAAACTACAACACATATCAATTCGGCATTTAATCTCCTTCAAAGTAGTCCCCTTCTGAATCCACACACTTTATCCAGCATTGTATCCATTGATGGCAACATTCCTGGACGTCCTTTTTTTATAGCGAATAGCAGCCTCGTCACATTCTGTTGAATTTCCTTGAAGGGATTTCAAGTGGGACTTGACTTTTGAAGAAAATGTCACAATGGCCGAGAGCTAGGGAATATTGTGTTTGTTGAATCTGGGGAATGTTGTCCTTAGCCAAAACCTGCTGCACAAGCCCTGGACACCGATGGAATCTCTGTGTTTTAGTCAGACGACCACACTCCACACACTTTTCATTCAAAGCACTTTAAAAAAAAAAAAGATAAATGAATGAGAATATTTTAAGCTAGTGTGCATATGCGATAGAGATCAACGTCGATCTCTGCTAAGCTGCTTCTCTCTGCATACTTTAGCTCCGTTACCATAGCAACCATCTCGGTAATTTTTGATCGGCCATCGTATCTTGAAATAATGTGTAAATATTCAGAAAAATACAATGCTGTTCGATAAAAGTGACTCACCTGATCTTTTTTTACTAAAAATATTTTTCGCCTATTGTTTTTGGGGTTAAAATAATTTTTAATTTTATTAATATAAAGACCTCTTCCCGACCACTTAGTGAAAATTTTACTCACCCTAACGTGTTCTATTGATAATTATAATTTTGGATATAAATGAAATTTAGGGAAACACTCTGTGCAAAAACAAAAGTGACACACTTATTTCCTGCAACTAGTAATCAATAGAAACATAACCGAACAGCTTTAAATAAAGAATAATAGAGGTATAATTTATTTATAATAGGTAATATAGTTCGAAATATTTAATAATCTATGGGTCCTCCTTTATTTTGAATAACCTTTTCAACCCTTTTTGGCATTGACTTGATTAGGTTCTGGCAAATCTCATCTCCAAGCATTGAATTCCATTTGGATATGAAATTCACAATCAAATCCTCTTTGTTGCTCAACTGCTTTCTCGAGAGCCTGTCCTTTATAATGCTTCATAAGTTTTCTATGGGGTTGAGGTCAGGAGATTGGGGCGGCCATGTCATAACACTCACCTGCTTCTCATCAAAGTATTCCTTCATAAATTTTGATTTGTGACACGGAGCATTATCCTGCATAAAAACGAGCTTGGTGGGGTCGTGTTGCACCCTTTCAGCACTGTTGAGGAGTTCTTTTCATGCGCTTTTCTTTAAATTTTTTTTTTTTACATAGACCTAGTTCTCAGTATTTTGAGCATATCGAATATCGATCAAAAATGATTTCGTGATTATATCCAATTTGATCCAAGTCATTACTTATTATTGCCGTGCCAAAATTTAGTCCTCTTTTTTCTTTTTCTTTTGTTAAAGCAAGGCGATAATACCATTAAGACGCAAGTGGCTACTGAGAGTGAAAAAGGGAATGAAAAACCATTTGAAGGAACAAGAAACCCAATTCTAAACATCGTCCTGGGTAAGACGTTAAACTACATCCGCGTCCTGGGTAAGACGATGAACTACATCCAGCAGCAAGACTTCTGTTCAGGAGGTTTTGAGGATCGTGGAACCATCTCTTATTTGCTGGTGTTCGCAGGTCCCCTCTGACCCAGCGTGGTAGCACCTGTTAGGGTCCCAGCTATGGGCAAATAGTTAACTAGTACCAGCAATACTTTTTGAAAAAAATTATTACCAGCAATATAATTTTCAAGGAAAAATATTACCACAAACAGATTTTTGACAAAACAAAATATTACCAGCAATAAAAAATGTTTTCAGCATTAAATAAGCCATTGAGGTTGATATGCCGTAAAATAAAATAAACCAAACCAATCTAAACCAAAGAATACATATTCTATTCATACGAATCTATCCTAAAAATGTTTTCAGCATTAAATAACCCATTGAGGTTGATATGCCGTAAAACAAAATAAACCAAACCAATCTAAACCAAAGAATACATATTCTATTCATACGAATCTATCCTAAAAATGTTGTCGGCATTAAATAACCCATTGAGGTTGATATGCCGTAAAACAAAATAAACCAAACCAATCTAAACCAAAGAATACATATTCTATTCATACGAATCTATCCTAAAAATGTTGTCGGCATTAAATAACCCATTGAGGTTGATATGCCGTAAAACAAAATAAACCAAACCAATCTAAACGAAAGAATACATATTCTATTCACACGAATCTATCCTAAAAATGTTGTCGGCATTAAATAACCCATTGAGGTTGATATGCCGTAAAACAAAATAAACCAAACCAATCTAAACCAAAGAATACATATTCTATTCACACGAATCTATCCTAAAAATGTTGTCGGCATTAAATAACCCATTGAGGTTGATATGCCGTAAAACAAAATAATCCAAACCAATCTAAACCAAAGAATACATATTCTATTCACACGAATCTATCCTAAAAATGTTGTCGGCATTAAATAACCCATTGAGGTTGATATGCCGTAAAACAAAATAAACCAAACCAATCTAAACCAAAGAATACATATTCTATTCATACGAATCTTCCCTTAAAATGTTTTCAGCATTAAATAAGCCATTGAGGTTGATATGCCGTAAAATAAAATAAACCAAACCAATCTAAACCAAAGAATACATATTCTATTCATACGAATCTATCCTAAAAATGTTTTCAGCATTAAATAACCCATTGAGGTTGATATGCCGTAAAACAAAATAAACCAAACCAATCTAAACCAAAGAATACATATTCTATTCATACGAATCTATCCTAAAAATGTTTTCGGCATTAAATAACCCATTGAGGTTGATATGCCGTAAAACAAAATAAACCAAACCAATCTAAACCAAAGAATACATATTCTATTCATACGAATCTATCCTAAAAATGTTGTCGGCATTAAATAACCCATTGAGGTTGATATACCGTAAAACAAAATAAACCAAACCAATCTAAACGAAAGAATACATATTCTATTCACACGAATCTATCCTAAAAATGTTGTCGGCATTAAATAACCCATTGAGGTTGATATGCCGTAAAACAAAATAAACCAAACCAATCTAAACCAAAGAATACATATTCTATTCACACGAATCTATCCTAAAAATGTTGTCGGCATTAAATAACCCATTGAGGTTGATATGCCGTAAAACAAAATAATCCAAACCAATCTAAACCAAAGAATACATATTCTATTCATACGAATCTATCCTAAAAATGTTGTCGGCATTAAATAACCCATTGAGGTTGATATGCCGTAAAACAAAATAATCCAAACCAATCTAAACCAAAGAATACATATTCTATTCACACGAATCTATCCTAAAAATGTTGTCGGCATTAAATAACCCATTGAGGTTGATATGCCGTAAAACAAAATAAACCAAACCAATCTAAACCAAAGAATACATATTCTATTCATACGAATCTTCCCTTAAAATGTTTTCAGCATTAAATAAGCAATTGAGGTTGATATGCCGTAAAATAAAATAAACCAAACTAAACCAAACCAATACTAAACAAGTAACAAGGGATAAACCTCTACTCCTGTTAAAAAGAAACTGTGGAAGCGTGCAAAACTGCGAAGAAGGTAACAGACCACTCTACTACCTTTCCCAAGAAATCATAAGAATTCGCAGATAATAAGAAAAAGGAATGCCTGTAGAGCTACTATCGACTAGGTCTTGAAGAGATATGGCATTAAAAAGATTGTTTACTCATGTCTGAAGAAGGACTTGGTACCAAAATTGAAACAATACATTCATGTCCTTGTTGCTTGATTTTCTGTAACAGGTCTTGTACACCGAAATTCTCTTAAACCATTAAAAAACACAATTTCCAATATGGTTACAAACCTAAAAACTGAAATACTTCGCATTTGATACACGATGTCGAAAAAGTATTAAAACAATTTTTAAAAAACCGTCATGAAAAATTAGAAAAGGTGGCAACTAAATTTTTGTTACATATTAATGTGTTATTATTAAACTTCTTTTAATAATATTAATAGTTTTGTTAATATTATGTTTTTACGTTTCAGACTGTAATAAATATTGTTTTTAGGTTTCAGATCGCAATTAAAGACTTACCAGGAGTTACTCCTAAAATACTTCACAAAAAAAGCCACAATGTGTGTGTTCGTCTTACGAAACGAAATTGGATATTTAAATACAGAGAAATTACACTTCTAAATATGGAAACCCAGCTTCGACCCCCTCTCTCTCTCTCTCTCTCTCTCTCTCTCTCTCTCTCTCTCTCTCAATATATACATACATACATACATATATATATATATATATATATATATATATATATATATATATATATATATATATATATATATATACATGGTGTCCATAAAGTTTGTGTGCACTTTAAAAAATGTATAACTTTATTTGTATTTACGATAGAAATAATTTGTAAAAAGGATTGGAAAGAAGTAAATCTATATTTTTTAAGGTTTTATTGAAATTTTATTTAAGTTTCTACATGTCCTCCATCATTAGCAATACAAAGGGTAATACGATTTTGCAGTTCACGGAAAACATTTGCCAACTGATTTACAGTAATGCCTGAAATCACGTTAGTTATTTTAGCTATACTTCAAACTAGGTACATTAAACTTTATAACATTATATATATATATATATATATAACATTCACACACACACACACACACACACACACACACACACATATATATATATATATATATATATATATATATATATATATATATATATACAAGGTTTAACAGCAAAATTGTCCAAATTGTGTAACAGCAAAATTGTCCAACTTTTAGCTAAAGCTTTGAACCGTTTTATCTTAGAAATGATTAAAGATATCTTACTGGAATTCTCCGAAGTTTTTATAACACTATTGGACTCTACTTTGAACAATAAGAATGTATTTAGCTCTAAAGTGAAACGATGATCTATCTTGCCGTTGTGACCTCCTGATCTATTTTTCCTCTCTACTGTTCCCTCTTTTTTAAACTTATTCATCGTTCTCTTGGTGGTTCTTGAATGGACTTTGAAGATGGAAGCCAGAGTATGAATGTTGGTACCATTACTGAAGGCTTGAATGATCTTTTTCCTCTCACTATTGCTCAGCTGAGTTTTTCAGTGATTCCTATGACAAATGGTATCAAGATGGCTAAACGTCTTATCTGACAAACCTGGAAAAAAGAAACTCAATTAACTTAGTGTTTTTCAGATATTAAGCATTTTGTGGTATGGTCAATTATACAGCAACAATTTTTCTGTTACACGCGGTATATATATATATATATATATATATATATATATTGTCATTCACTCTCAGATTGTTTTGCTGTATCACAGCTGATCAGTGTGGATAAACGTCCGGTTGTCTCTAGCTGAGATTGAAACCCGGCTGAATTGGCGTCAGTCGGAGAATCTACACCTAAGCCGTTGGCGCACGGCAGGGGTGAAGGTGAATTTAAGCGTATTTATTTTTTGAGATAAAGACGCCAGTGACTGAGAGAACATGATATCTATTAGGGTTATAACTTTTTTCTAACCGTCTGTTCTTTAGTTTTAAATCGATGAACCTCTGTTCAAAAGTAATGGAAAAGGTATTAATTTGTTTTAGTGCTTGAACCAGGCCACCCCTAAACCGAAAATTCGATTTTACCATATACGCAATAAGGGTAAAAAAATCAAAATGTTTCAGAAGATTTATTTTTCAATTTACTAATGATGCAATTGTATAGTATTTATGTATTTTAACGCATATTATTTATGTGTTTAAACGCATAGTATTCATGTATTTATTGTATAGTATTTATGTATTTTAACGCATAGTATTTATCTATTTATTGTATAGTATTTACGTATTTTAACGCATAGTATTTATGCATTTATTGTATAGTATTTATGTATTTTAACGCATAGTATTTATCTATTTATTGTATAGTATTTACGCAGTTATTGTATAGTATGTTAGACGCAATCGTCAGGCCGCCTGACGATTGCATCTAGCATGAAACAGCCTGTCGCCTCTGAATGTTGACTTCAATGTTCACATTTATATTTATATTTACACACACACACACACACACACATATATATATATATATATATAAGGAATAGTATGATATGAAGTATTTATAAATTTGACATGTTTTACTATTGAACTTCATCAGTTTTGTGACTAAAACGAACACTCGTTGCAACTTTTGTTATGTCAACGATTAGTCGTTGTCACTTTCGTAATGCTCGTTGTAGTAGAGACTTTGTAATCGCAGATACAACTATAGTAACGCCGTTGAACAATACTGGTGTCAGACGCCTTCGAATAACACTCGCACTAACAGTACTTGCTCGATAATAAACGCTCGAATAGTGATTCGAATAGAGGAATAGCATAGTGAATAGAGTAAAGAATAGCGCTCCTTATAGTAGTAGAGGATAGAGTAAAAATAGTGATCCGTATAGTAATAGAGGATAGAATAGAAATGCGATCAAATAGACGCGAAGCTCCTTTCTACTTATGCGTTTCTCCCATGGTCACGTTATCCACTTAATTCAATAATGGGATCGACTGTGTTTGCTCACTGGCGATCTATGTTCAAACTCAAGTGTCGGCAGCGACTCTTTATTACTATATAACAATCAGATATGTATTTATTAAATTTAAAATTTATATTTCAACCTTTAAACTCTATATTTCCTTTATTCTCATTGGTTGTTTGCACATCACGTGTGTATTTCATTAGATTAGATTAAAAATTTGATTCAACATGACCAATGATGGCAGTGAAATGTGCAATACGATGATATATAAGTTGCAAATGAACGGATAACTTTACAATATCATATTTCTCTTTTGAAGATATACCTTATGGCAATCTTTATCTATATTCTTGATGTTACGAAGTAAATACAGCCAGACCGTTTTAATCCCATTGTCTGGTACCTTTTTGAATCAGACGCCATTATTTCGTGGAGCAACGAGTCCAGCACCTCTCGTTGTTTACAACTTCCCGCAGTAGCCGACAGCAGTAGTGTGCTTTGGTGATAAGGCCTTGTTAATTTCTTTTGTATGGCTGCATACAGTATAGTAAACATGAATTTTACAAGTTAACGGAACTAAATCAGCTTCATACATCTCACACACTACTTAAAAATCATTTTTAACCAAATACGTATAAATGAGTATTACTAGCCCGTAAAATTAAAGTAAAGTTTCAAAATCTAGACCGTCTAGTCTGTTTTCACTATCTGTCTATATTTTTGAGATGGGGTATTATGTACACTATTTACATTATTCGGACTATTGTCCTCATCTTTAGCGCCATATTTATTACAACGTTTCGGCCCTTTAGTATCTGTCTATATTTCTGAGATGAGGTATTATGTACACTATTTACATTATTCGGACTATTGTCCTCATCTTTGTCGCCATATTTATTACAACGTTTTTGCCCTTTAGTATCTGTCTATATTTCTGAGATGAGGTATTATGTACACTATTTACATTATTCGGACTATTGTCTTCATCATTGTCGTCATATTTATTACAACATTTCGGCCCTTTAGTGTCTGTCTATATTTCTGAGATGAGGTATTATGTACACTATTTACATTATTCGGACTATTGTCCTCATCTTTGTAACCATATTTATTACAACGTTTCGGCACTTTAGTATCTGTCTATATTTCTGAGATGAAGTTTTATGTACACTATTTACATTATTCGGACTATTGTCCTCAACTTTGTCGCCATATTTATTACAACGTTTCGGCCGTTGTACGCTCAGGCCTTCTTCAGGTGGTTGGAATGTCGAACTGAACACTTTATTTCGTTCACTGGGATAGACTGTTCTAGTTCCAGGTGCCATGTCTAATGGATGTCAGTTACCAGTTATCTCCTGTTAATTCCTCACTCCAAGTTCTCCACCGCCTTAATAGGGTATTGAACTCACACTCTTTGGGTCCTGTCAATGGATCTAACTAACGCCTTTATCCACTGTGCGATGTCTCCTTGAGGACATCTGTGTATGCTATTTACATTATTCGGACTATTGTCGGACTCAACCTTGGATCTGTGTCCAAAGAGTTATGCCTCAACTGCTGATAGAGGTGCTGCATTTGTTATGGCTGTACGGGCCCACACAGGAGTGACTGTGTCGATCTCCCCCGATGCCGCCGTGTTGTTTTCTATCCGCCGAGCACACTTCTCCCCGGCGGCAAGCTTTCTTTTTTCCTCTCCTCACTCCAGCCCTCCGTGTAAATCGCGTCTCCAGCGTCACCGACCGTTGGCGATATCTTCCCATCTCCTTCATGTCCAGGTACTTCCCCCTCTTGTCTCTTTTGCAAACGTCCTTGAAGCGAATATGAGGTCGTTCTCGTGCCCTCTTGCAGCTGGTCAGTTCTCCTTACAGAAAGACCTTCGGAATCCTCCCATACGGTGAACATATCCAAGCCAGCAGTGTCCAGTTGATAGATTTGTAAATATGGCTTAAGTCAGCCATTTTTAGCTGTCTAAAATAAAAACAGCTTCAGATTAATTTAAATTCAGTTTGAAATACAGCAAAGTATTTTGCTTATTGGAAATATTAAATTTAATCTATTAGCTTAAAATTGAAATTAAAATAAACGTTTCAAGGATTTGCCATTTTTTTAAAATTCATTTTAAACCTTAGACTTTTCTTTGGGGGTACCTATATATATATATATATATATATATATATATATATATATATATATATATATATATATATATATATATATATCCACAGACAGACTGTTATCAACAGACTGTTTCGCAGCCCATCAGTGTGGCTAGACATCCGATTGCTTCAAGCCGATATCGATAGCCGACTAATTCGGCAACAGTCAGAGATTTCCCCCCTAAGCCATCGGCGCACGGCTGAAAGGAAGGCGAATTTTTACGTGCTTACTCTGGGAATAAACACGCCAGTGACTGACAGTGCTCAATTCGAAGAAACACACACACACACACACACACACACTCTCTCTCTCTATCTCTCTCTCTCTCTCTTTCTCTTTCTCTCTTTCTCTCTCTCTCTCTCTCTCCTTCCCTCACTTTCACAGATAGTTGAACATTCGACTCGTTCGGCGCCATCAACTCAATGACTTTCCAGAATGCATCGCCGTTTTCAAGAAACCGGCATTGTATTCAGCTGAAGACGCCGGCAGTATCCTCCATCCTCTCTACAGTAAAAGACATCAGCCTCAATATAGAATTGACAGCCTGGCGCTGAACTGTATGACATCCAGGTAGAGACCGTTAGACGGCGTAACACGCCACCGGATTGAAATCGGAGTCAGCGAATGAACGAAGAACGCATATAAGCGGCGAGGAGATAATATTAAACATTCGATAGAAAAATGCAGTCAGACAAATAGGATGAACATAATCTCGAACGCCTACACATGTCTGCGTTAATAAAATTAAATCTTTCGTTTTACCAGGAAACTTAACACATAAAAATAAAAGACAGTTCCAATTGTCTTTTATTCACAAACCCTCCGCAATATGTTACGTACTGGATATCGCTGAAATTAGAGCCTCTCTCGGCAAAGCTGACTGAGAGATGATAGGCTCATTCGGGGACTGTGGTCATCGGATTATCGAAATATCCGATGACATATTATAACAATCGTTCAATATTTGATGATTTTTATATATTTTTTTTTAAAAAAAAGAAGAAATGTTTGATACTAAAATATATTTTCAATTGAGCACTGTTGAACGACAAGCTAATTCTAAAAACAACGGTCAACTGCGTAAATGCGAAGCTCTTCAGTAAAATGAATGGAGCACTTTGGCTGCTTGGCGTTTGTTTACGTTTGTAAAAAAAAATACGCTAGGTTTGACTAATTCACTCGAGTGAAGATGGCTCAGTGGTAGAAGCTCTGACTAACACCAAATCGGTTGGGTTTCGATCTGGGCTTGAGGCATTCGGTTGTCTAGTCGCACTAAGGAGCTGTGATACAGCGAAACAAGAGCGAATGACATACAATGATCTTTCGAGACTTCTTTTTTCGTTTCACCCCAAGCAAAGGGATAAAACGCATGGAATTACTGGGAATGAAGGCGAATAAGAAAACTTTAATGAGAAGTGAGGAAAAAGGACAATAAAAGAACGGGTTTTCAGAAAGATAGAAGATAGCGATGCATTTAAAGTTTTGAAGATTGTAGTTAACAGGGAAGCAAAAAAATAGGAAGGGAGTTCCGCAAGCGAGAAATGCGGGGAAAGAAACTATTAGAATAGAACATACTGGTTCGTCTAGGTAGTTCAACAGCAAAACGGGGAGACCTAATTGCCAATCTAGTAGTACGCTTAAATTCATGCAGTTTTCCTTAATGTTCAATCAATCGAAACGAAAAATAACTCCTTTAAAATTGCTTCTGTTGTCTCTAATGCGTAACTGTAAGTAATATATATATATATATATATATATATATATATATATATATATATATATATATATATATATATATATACTGCGCATAAAAAGAACTTTCTCTCATCTTTGGGATAAATAGCAGTTCGTTTTTATCGCCTTTTCTTTCTTGTACTCTCTCTCTCCGTCTCTCTTCCTTTCTGTTGGTATTGTTTTACATATTTGTCTGTCTCTCTGTCTCTCTCTCGCTTTCGTTTGCTTCTCTCTCCCTTCTCTCTCTCTCTGTCTCTCTCTCTCTCTCTCACACACACTCACATACTATCCTTGAATTCTTCTTCTTCTACTCTGTTAGAATTACTTTTCTTCTTCTCTCTCTCTCTCTCTTTCTTTCTTTCTGTTGGTATTGTTTTATATATTTGTCTGTCTCTCTCTCTGTCGTTTGCTTCTCTCACCCTTTTCTCTCTCTCTCTCTCTCTCTCTCTCACGCACACACACACACACACACACACTCGCATGATCACTATCCTTGAATTCTTCTTCTACTCTGTTAGAAATACTTTTCTTTCACTTCTCTCTCCTCTCTTTCTTTCTGTTGGTATTGTTTTACATCTCCCCCTCTCTCTCTCTCTCTCTCTCTCTCTCTCTCTCTCTCTCTCTCTCTCTCTCACTGCTATCACTATCTCATTCGCACATAAATATACACGGTCTCATTGAATTCTTCTGTCCGTTTTCTTTTTTACTCTCTCTCTCTCTCTCACTATATATATATATATATATATATATATATATATATATATATATATATATATATATATATCAATTATGTGGTGCAGGTTCAATTTACATTACGCGAATCATTCATCCGAAAAGCAGATTATCTGCTTTTCGTATGAATGGTTCGCGTAATATATATATATATATATATATATATATATATATATATATATATATATATATATATATATTGGTATTGATTTTCGCCAGTTAATCTCTCTCGCTCGCTCTCTCTCTCTCTCTCGCTCGCTCTCTCTCTCTCTCTCTCTCGCTCGCTCTCTCTCTTTCTCTCTCTCTCTCTCTCTCTCTCTCTCTCTCTCTCTCTCTCTCTCTCTCTCTCTCTCTCTCTCTCTCTCTCTGTGACAAACACACCGCGCGCGCGCATGCGCACACTCCTTTGAAGTCTTATTTCATGTCATTCAACTGACACGAAGCCTTGGTCAAAAAAAGACAACCGCCATCATTAAACTCGGCAAATCTGGTTCAATTATTACCTGTGTTTTTCTGCGTTTTCTTTTTTCATTTTCTTTTTTTCAGGTTATTTCATTTCATGCCCTTCGTGTCCTCGACATTTTTCCTCTCCTTTATATTGCCTGTTCAATTTGGCGTCGGTAATTTTCTCCCCCATTCTTTCTCATTTCTATCCCCACCCTCTCTCTCTCTCTCTCTCTCTCACACACACACACACACACTCCCTTCCTTTCTCTTTTCTACCCTCACTTTTCTCACTTCATTTCTGATTTCTATCTTCTTCTCTCTCCCTTTCTCATTACTAACCCCTCTCTCTTTGCCTTCCTTTGCTCCCTCTTTCTCTCGCTTCCTTTTTCATATATATATACCCCCTCTCTCTCTCTCTCTTTCTCTTTCTTTTTCTTTCACATTTCTACCCTCCCTTTCTCCGTTACTTTCTCATTTCTACATTCTTTCTTTCTCTCTCTCCCTCCACAGCCCCCCTCTCTCTCTCTCTCATTTGTTTTCCGTCTACTTCTCATTTTCTTTCATTGTCACTTCACTTATTCTCTTCGTTCGTTTCTCTCTCCTCCTCTTTTTACTTTCTTTCATTCTTTATTTCTTTCTTTCGTTCTTTCTTTCATTCTTTCCTTCTTTCATTCTTTCCTTCTTTCTTTCTTTCTTTCTTTCATTCTTTCTTTCTTTCATTTTTTCTTTTTTCTTTCTTTCAGTCTTTCTTTCATTCTTTCATTCTCTCGTTCCTTCTTTCTTTCTTTCTTTCTTTCTCGCTTACAGTCTCACTTTTACTTTTTCATTGTTTACTTCGCATTCCTCTCTTTCCTTTCCGTTGTCTATCATTTTCATTCCTCTGCCCTATTTAAATTTTTTCAACGCTTTTGCTTTCATTCCTCAACCCTCTTCTCTTTCATCCCAATCTTATTTCCCTTTCATTCCTCTCCATATTCTATTTCATTTCTTTCACCTCGACGCATTAAAAATTTTTCTCCTCTTTCGTTTTCATTCCTTTATCCTTTTTCCTTTCATTCTCCTTCCCGTTTCTTATTTATACCTTCCCATTTTTTTTGTTCGTAAATTTACAATCACACACACAGTCTCTGTCTCTGTCTCTGTCTCTGTCTTCTGTCTCTCTCTCCACATATATTTAATTTTGTAACTCTGTTTTAAAACTAAGTTGAGTGGTTAATATTTTAAAATATAGGTCAAGGCTATTTTAACTGTCTAATTGAACCAGACACTCCCACTTCTACCACCTTTTAAATCTGCGATTTCCTCCTTATTCTTTTGCTGGCTTTTTTCCTTTTCTTTTTCTTTTTAAAATTTTTCTCTCTTCCTCTTCCTTTATTCCTTTAATGTCTCTTCCTCTTCCTCTTCCTTTATTCCTTTAATGTCTCTTCCTCTTACTCTTCCTTTATTTCTTTAATGAATTAGATTCTCACTATAATATTGGAAATCTATGTCTTATGTCTAGACATTTATTCTCTCTTTCTTTTTTCTTTTTTCTGTTTTCTGTTTTTCTTTCTTTTTCTTTTTCCTTTTCTGTCTTCCTCATCATCTTCTTTTACTCTTTAAATATTTAAATTTTAAGGTTTTATTTAATTTCCTAACATCTCTGGATTTATAAGGTCCACAAGAAAATCTTGTGGATCAAATAGCTATTTTCTGAATGAGGTAGTTTGGGTTCTTTAGTATTTTTGTTTTTATTTTTAAAAAAAAAACAGTGCTCCATACAGAAGTAGAGCTTAAATTATAATTATTTTAAAAAATATGATTCCTTCGCTACATAAGAGTTCTCATTTTTCAAAAACAAGAGCCGAAGACCCGAATATAATTATTAAAATTAAATTGAATTAAAGTTCGCTTGAGGATGAAACTGAGCTTGATAGGTTAATTCAATTTAATTTTAATAATTATAGTGAGGTGTTTGGCTCTTGTTTTTGAAACATGAGAACTCTTATGTAGCGAAGGAATCATAATTTTTTAAAATAATTATATATATATATGATGAAAAATATGGAAAAGACAAAACAAAATCCGAATATGCAAGTTTACTGATTTAATGTTGTTTTGCTGTCGACGTCAGACGTTTCGGTCTAGTAGACCATCTTCAGGACATGGTTATTAGAAACATACTTAGGATTAGACGATATTTAAAGGAACGCTGACTTTAAAATTTCAGTTGTTCTGTTTCTGATTAGTCTTGTGTCTATCATCTTTTCATGTTGACTTAAATATCGTCTAATCCTAAGTATGTTTCTAATAACCATGTCCTGAAGATGGTCGACAGTAAAACAACATTAAAACAGTAAACTTGCATATTCGGATTTTGTTTTGTCTTTTCCATATTTTTCATCATACCGTCGGCTCTACATCCACATATTTGCTTACAAATATATATATATACATATATACATATATATATATATATATATATATATATATATATATATATATATATATTTCATTAATTAATATAGACAAGTTTTGTCTATTTATTTTAAGTAAGTTCCTTTCGTATTGTCTGATAAGCTTGATCACATTATCGTTGAAAGACGAAAGCAAAACACTATATTGACACATGTTTAAATCCAATCTAAGCTTTCGGCTTACATAAGCCATTATCAAAGAAGACAATTTTAATAGATCAAACAACACATATACGAAATCACAATAATAGCCCGCCGTTGCTGTTTGAATAAGCTCAAAGTAACGACAAACTCTTATTTACGATCCAAGGAACCGAAAAACGCGTCGTAGCTCGTAACGCCACACATGACTACGCGAGAGTGAAAGTATTAAGTATCAGACAATACGAAATGTACTTACTTAAAATAAATAGATAAAACGTGTCTATATTATTTAATGAAACATGCATTAATGAAAAATTGCTGCCGAAATATACACAACATATATATATATATATATATATATATAATTTTTATATCGTTTTTTTTTCTGATTTTTTAATGTTTATTTTCTATGAACTGTTATTTATTTTTTCTTGATTTTTATTTTACTGGCTTCTTCTTCACCCTCCTCTTTTTCTTTTTTTACTATTTTTACCTTTTCTTCTTTTTTAAATTTTCTTCTTCCTCTATTTCTTCTCTATCTTTTCTACTTCTTCTTCTTCTTTACCTTTTCTTCTTTTTTAAATTTTCTTCTTCCTCTATTTCTTCTCTATCTTTTCTACTTCTTCTTCTTCTTTACCTTTTCTTCTTTTTTAAATTTTCTTCTTCCTCTATTTCTTCTCTATCTTTTATACTTCTTCTTCTTTACCTTTTCTTCTTTTTTAAATTTTCTTCTTCCTCTATTTCTTCTCTATCTTTTATACTTCTTCTTCTTTACCTTTTCTTCTTCTCACCTTTTCTTCTTCTTCACCATTTCTTTGTATTCTTCTTTATGTTTTCTCCCTTTTCTTCTCCTTTTCCTTCTCCTTCATCTTCTTCTTCTTCCTCTTCTTCTTCTCTTTATTCCGTCTCTCTTTTAATTTTTCCTTCAATCACTTTCCACTATTAACTATCCTCCTCCTCCTAATCTGTCGTTCTCCATCGTCCTTCCTTGTTTTTTCCTACTTTTCGTTTCTACAATTTCTCTTCATCGTCAACACAAATGACCTCCAAGTCCAATCTCTCACCTGCGTTTCAGGTGGGGAGGGAATTTACCGTCATTCGCCAATCAGCAGTCGTCTTCGGCATCAAAGACTGAAACCTGTGAACTTTGCGCATCTCCAACACTCTTAATGTTCAACGTGTGAACGGAGAAGTGAAATCGAATCGATCGTCTGCCAACATGTAGAAGACCCGACCAAAACATGAGGGAGGGAACATTGCCTGCCTATGATGGGCTTGTAGGTGTCTGTGTACACGGCTTCCAAATTACAAAAACCCGCGCATCAACCGCCTTGATTATGATATGTTAGGTCGTTAAATGATGAATTAGATAGATAGATAGATAGATAGAATGATCAGACTGAGATGGCTAAATAGATATATAAATAATGATCAGACTGAGATAGCTAAATAAGTAGATAGGTATATATGGTGATTTCCTAAGCTTAGCTTCGATGTAGCACACACCTTGAAATTATAGGGTACCCAGTGAGAATCGAACTCATGACTCAGTTTTCATTGTTCTAGCGAGTCAAGCTTGCTAAACATTACACCAAGTTATGAGATAGATAGATAGATAGATAGATAGATAGATAGATAGATAGATAGATAGATAGATAGATAATGATCAGCCTGAGATAGCTAAAAAAGAGAGATAATGAACAGACTGAGATAGATAGATAGATAGATAGATAGATAGATAGATAGATAGATAATTATCAGCGTGAGATAGATAAAAAAGATAGAGAGATAATGAACAGACTGAGATATATATATATATATATATATATATATATATATATATATATATATATATATAGATAGATAGATAGATAGATAGATAGATAGATAGATAATTATCTGCGTGATATAGATAAAAAAGATAGATAGATAAATAATGAACAGACTGAGATAGATAGATAGACAGATAGATAGATAGATAGATAGATAGATAGATAGATAGATAGATAGATAATTATCAGCGTGAGATAGATAAAAAAAGATAGATAGGTAATGAACAGACTGAGATAGATAGATAGATAGATAGATAGATAGATAGATAGATAGATAGATAGATAATGATCAGCCTGAGATAGCTAAAAAAGAGAGATAATGAACAGACTGAGATAGATAGATAGATAGATAGATAGATAGATAGATAGATAGATAGATAGATAGATAGATAGATAGATAATTATCAGCGTGAGATAGATAAAAAAAAGATAGATAGATAAATAATGAACAGACTGAGATAGATAGATAGATAGATAGATAGATAGATAGATTGATTGATTGATTGATTGATTCATGCCAATAATATATGAAAGTGGGATCCTTAATATCCTCTCCCATATAACGAATCAAAGCAAAAAGGGGCCATAAACCCATCGACCAAATTTTGTTCTCCTTTCGATTATTTCCTTCAGAGTAGAGAAAGACTTTTGAACTGATTCCTTTAATAACAACACCGCCAATCACACCCTTGTGGCCATCTTTCACTCTCTTCAATTTTCATTACTTCAGATATGCGTCTCTCTTTTTCCTTCTTTCTGTTGTTTTTTCTGTTCATCTGTTTATCTATTTTCACCGCTTTTGTTTATCGGAGTTCACCTCAATTTTCAGCTCTTTCTTGAATTTTACTCTTTGCGGGCTTCCATATGTTTTGTTCTTGGCGGCTATCTTTCATGTTTATTCTCTTCTCTGTTTTCGCTTTCTACTTTTAACTTCTTAATCTGCGTTTTGACTGCAAAGTTAATAACAGCCAGCCCGAAAGGAGAAGTCCTACTTAAGAAAAACTGTGGCCTCGACGGGAATCGAAACGGTTTTCAATTTCCATCAGATGACCAGCTTCTACCAATTTAGCTTCGGCTATAGGAACAGTGTCCCCAGAGGAAATAAGGGATATAGTATCGTTTTATCGATATAGTATTTTATTGTTACACAATTTGGACATTTTTGCTCTTTCACTCGATATATATATATATATATATATATATATATATATATATATATATATATATATATATATATATATATATATATATATATATATATATATATAATTTATGCCAAAAATTACGCTTGCCCAAACCGTGGTTTCTTCTTCAAAGAGAAAAGCAAGTTCTAATCCAACAGGAGAACACATTTTTCTTATTATAATTTCTCTACACTGTTTAAAATAAAAACGGGGCGCTTATTTAAAACACGGGTCAGCAGCAAATTATTTTTTATAAGGCTTATCGATCTCGATCGGGTGTTTCATTCTCTAGGGAAAAAAAAACAAGAATAGCAACTCAAACACATGCACCCATTAAAATAAAGTTTATAGTAATATACCAGGTGGAACAACAGAATGCTCCCAATCAGCTAACAGCATAATTATCCATCCTACAGAATTTTTAATATTTAAAAAAAAAATCACTAAACTAATTGATGTTTTCAGATAAGACGTTCAGCCATCTTGATACGATTTGTCGTAAGAATGACTGAACAACTGAAAATAATGAATTAAGCAGTTGTCCGGAGAGGAGTAATTGTTCGGTGCTACGCAACTATTGGGAATTGCCCCCCTCTTCCCGGCCACCACACACACAAAACAGAATGAATTTTGCTTGTTAATGCATTCTCGGTGTTTGCAAATTACTAAAACTATTATGGAGATTAGGTCACAAAACTATGGAGAACAACATTGATCTTTTTCCGCGTGTAACAGCAAAATTGTCCAAATCGTTTAACAGCATGGGATAATTGTCCACCCCACAAAAAGTTTAACATCTAAAAAAAAAAAAAAACTAATTGAGCTTGTTTTTCCCATGTTTTCAGATAAGTCGTTTAGCCATCTTGACACCATTTGTCATAAGAATCACTGAAAAACTCTGTGAGTTTTTCAGCTAAAAACAGAACAGGTTAAAATTGTTTTGTGTAAGAGCCACTATAACTTCCCATCAATGGTGCAAAAAAAAATCATTCAGGCTTTCAGAAATGGTACCAACGTTCATACTCTGGCTTCCATCTTCAAAGTTCATTCAAGAACCATCAAGAGAACGGTGAATAAGTTTTAAAAAAGAGGGAACAGTAGAGAGTAAAACTGGATCAGGAGGTCACAGCAGGAAGATGGATCATCATTTCAACTTAGAGCTAAAAAGATCAATTAGAAAAGATCCAACTCAGTCTATAAGACGTTTGGCACATGAGAGAGGAGTTTTACTCATGACAATTCAAAGAGCAGTGAAAGAAAAATTGAAAATGAAATCGTACATGAAACGCGTGAAGTAACTTGTTACTCCAGGACAGAAAGTTAGAAGGTTACAGAGGTCGAAGTTCATCTTGAATAAGTTGGAAAATGATCCTGCAATAATATATATATATATATATATATATATATATATATATATATATATATATATATATATATATATATATATGAAGAAATATAGTCTTAAAGTGTGCTATATTTATGGGATAAAGTGCTCAATATCAGAGATAGAGCGTGTGTAAATATAAAAGTGAACATAGAAGTCAACACTTTGAGGCGACAGTCTGTTTCATGCTAGATGCAGTCGTCAGGCAAGTGTTGACTTCTATGTTCACTTTTATATATATATATATATATATATATATATATATATATATATATGAGATTTATTTCAATCCTTCATGAGCTTCCGATCCTTAGCGATGATTAATTAATGATGAACATGTGATTTTTGTTTATGATTAATTTCATCATAATTCTCCTGTTAACCTTGGAGATAAATTATACATTCATATTGCTCAAAGTAGCGTCCAATAGTGTTATAATAACCTCGGAGAATTCCAGTAAGATATCTTTAATCATTTCTAAGATATAACGGTTCAGAGCTTAATATAAGAATTGGACAATTTTGTTGTTACACAATTTGGATATTTTTGCTGTTTCACTCGACATATATATATATATATATATATATATATATATATATATATATATATAATTTATGTAAAAAAAAGCACGCTGGTTCAAACTGTGGTTTCTTCTTCAAAGAAAAATGTAAGTTCTAATCCAAAAGGAGAACACATTATGATTTCTCTACACTGTTAAAATATAAAAACGGGGCGTTTATTTAAAACACGGGTAACTACTACTTAAAATAAGGTTTGAAGTAATACAACATATATCTACTATGAATACATGATTATGTGAATATTGTACGAAAATAATTGTACGAAAATAATTGTACGTATTGTAAATTGTTTGAATGAAAATGAATCGACAAAGAATTTCAATTCAAACAATTTACAATTCGAATAAATGTTTTTCGAATAATTCTTTTCGAATCATTGTTTTCGTACAATGTTCTCGATTATTCATCAAACATGGAGGGAAAAAAGTTTATTGATTGGGTAGAGGCATTGAGTGTTTCTTTGCATCGAAACCCGAACAATTTTATGCTCAAGGGATGAAGAATTTGGCCAAATAGATGAGATTAAGTAATCAATAACATGCAAGCATATTATCTTGTTTTAATATATTGATCAAGACCAAAGAAACATTTGATTCATTTATATCTTAAACAGCTCATATCTTCACGCACATACTGACACACGTGCACATACACTCACAGATATATATATATATATATATATATATATATATATATATATATATATATATATATATATATATGTATGTATGTATGTATGTATGTATGTATATATATATATATATATATATATATATATATATGTTTCATTAAATAATATAGACAAGTGTTGTCTATTTATTTGATGCAGATTCCTTTCATATCGTCTGATAAGCTTAATAACATTATCATTAAACGAAGAAAGAAAATCACAATATTGATACATATTTTTTAATCCTATCTAAGCTTTCGGCTTGCATAAGCCATTATCAAAGATGACAATTACATTGCAATATATTAAACAATACACAGACAAGAAAGTGATGATAGTCTGTTTATGTTTACATGGAAGATTTCCAAGCAACGATAAACTCGGGCATATAAGACGCTTGAAGCGAAAATTGCACCTCAGCTCATGACGTCACACATGACCACGCGAGAGTGAATTCGAGAAGTATTAAGTATGGAAAGCCGTTGGTATAAACCAATGGCTTCTGTTATCAATTATAGGCATTTAAGAATATTTGTGGAGATTGCATAGTTTATTTTGTTCAGGTTAGGTTTCAACTGTTTTATGCATATAGCTTCAAGAATTTTTAGTTTTTGTTTATTGTTTTCATGTTTAATTATAGCTGTGTTTTCAACAAGGATTTTCCGGAATTGTGTATGCGACCAGGCATGTTGTTTTAAATGCCTAAAAATGTTAGAGCTATCATTCAAATTTAGTGCCAAGCGTCGTGAAAGCGAGTTTGTGGTGTGACCAACATAAATATATATATTATTGGGGCACGGTGGAGTAATGGAGAGCGGCTTGGATTAAGGAATCGGAGAGCCGAGTTCATATTCCAGTCGAATCCATTGCATTCACTTACGTGCTAATACCCTCAGGAAAGATGTGAATCCTCTTCTTCTCCCTCCAGCTATGGGTAAATAGACTGGGTTCTATAGCCTTGGAGAAGGACAACTCTGCATTCAACACCTATGATGGGTCGTTTGAGGACCTTCAAAAAGTGTGCATGGTCCTGCACGAAACCTTCACCACTATAATTAAATCTCATGTGCTGTTGTCGGGCTGTCGGTTTCCTTGGAACTGATCTGCTTGACCCTCATACGTCGAATTCGATGGGAGAGTCGAGTAGAGAGTAATACATATATATATATATATATATATATATATATATATATATATATATATATATATATATATATATTCTCTTAAAAGAAGTTGTAAAATGACTATAGAACTGTTGAAGACTTTCAAATCAGATCCAACAGAAAACTGTAATTCTCACCAGAAATAAAAATTCTTGTAATAAAAATAAAAATTCTTTGTAAATCTAGCTAGCTAGCTGTCTGTCTCTTTGTATATGATCTGTATTTTGACAGGAAGAATTTTCTCAAATATTATATTTTTTCCCGGGTACTTTCCAGTGATAGTTCATTCGTTTCCAATACTTCTTGATTTATTTCATTAAACGTGAGAACGTGGAAATTGAAAAAAACAGTTGTGTAACCACACACACACACTCAATTTATATTAGTAATTGGGAATGTGTTTTTTATTTTTGTTATTATAAAAAAAAAAACAAGCTAACGCCAAATTGAATATACTTATGTTGGACTTATCACTACTAATTCTGTAATCAAAGAAAGTGTTTTGTAAATTAATAAATTTAGAGGTGGTGATTTATTCTTGGTATGTTGAGTATATAAGTTATTGGGGTTTAAAGCAAAATTGTTCATAACCATTTTTGGTTCTCACCAGTAGAGATGCAATTGAAATGCACCGAAACGAAGTTGCATCTTTGTTGTGAGTAAATTTTTCTTGTCTATTATGATAAAATTATAATAAAAAATTATTGTTCTACTATCGGTATTGAGCCCTCTTTTGAATTAATGCTGTGAACATAACAATGTATATATTATTTTCGTTCTCATTACATCGAATATATATATATATATATATATATATATATATATATATATATATATATATATATATATATACAAGTATAGGATTGGTGAATACGGAATAAATTTCAATAACCAACAAATACTATTCTTAAAAGAGTACAGAATAAAGCAAATATAATCATTTATTCGAAAATTATAACATAAAAATGTTATCAAATCATTACAGAAATAGCCATTTTGTTTCAAAACTTCTGGTGTCTTATCAAGTGATGGTGTCGACATTCAACACCATCACTTGATAAGACACCAGAAGTGTTGAAACAAAATGGCTATTTTTGTAGTGATTTGATAACATTTTTATGTTATAATGTTCGAATAAATGAATATATATATATATATATATATATATATATATGTATATATATATATATATTTGTGGTACGCTATATTTATTGGTAAAAGTGCTCAGTCTCATGTTTATATATCAGAATTTATGTAAAGTAGACACCGAGGTCAAAATTGAGTGCTGACAGTCTGTTTCATGTTTGGACGCAATCTTTAAGCTATCCTTCTGTCTATCAATCTATCAATCAATATATATATATATATATATATATTAACCTCACGCTCCATGTATCTATGACAAAATGCGCTTACCTTTTAATCCGCCTATTTTTTAGACTGACTGGACGATTTTATTAGCAACCCCGATGGTTGAAAAGTATTTCACATTGTCTGCGTATTACGACAGACATGGCTTAAAGCCACCAACTCTTGATTAAGTGGATTCGACCGGGAAAAAAAAACAGATATTATGGTACTATTAATTGCGATTCAGCAAAGCATAAAATGTGAGATGTTCAAGGCCCTCAGCGTAGATGTGGCGCAGTGGGCATCATACGATGGAGTTGAGTGGACAATCTATTGATGGCGGTAATTTAAGCAGGACAAAAATTAGTTTACGGTAAAAGTAATGGATAAAACCAGACGACACATTCTCCGCTAAAATACAAGATCTCCAGAAACATTTCAGTAATGTTTGTTGGCATTTTCTTTCTTCAGGAGAGCGGGATATTTTATTAGGACATAAAGTGCACGTGATTAATTTTGTAATGAAATGGAAGGATTGTCTTTCGCTTCAAAACGACCTTTTTTTTAACACGTTTAATCTGTTTTAAATAATAGGGTAGTCCGAACTCTCTAGCCTTGGATGGGGACAACTCTAGATCACAAACCATGGAGAGGTACGGAGATATACTATTCCAGTATCTTGCCCAAGATGTCACAGCAATTGCCGCATGTTAAAAACAGAGACGCGATTACCTACGTCCTGTATGGCACTTACGCATTTCGTATAGAAAACGTTAAAATTTCCGCTCCTCTTTACCGTTCGACTATAGCCTAGAGGTAGCATCTCTGACTGATACCTAATCGGCCGGGTTTCGGTCCCGGTTGGAAGCAATAGGACGTTTAACTACATCAGGAAGAGTTTCGAAATACTCTGTCCGTTAGTGGCTATATATAGACATACGTGTGTGTATTTAGGCATGTCTTCATTCAAACAAATTTTATTGAACAATATAGACACATCGTTTATGCTTATTTTATACTGATCCTTTCCAGTTGTCTAATCAGTTTCTTGATATTAAGATGAAATTCATCAAGGAAGGTGCTGTAGTTTTATTTTTTTTAAACACGAGTACTTTCGACCTTGTCTAAGCTCATCTTCAGGGGTAAATCCTTTGAGGAATTTTATCTCAACATCAAGAACAACTGGAAAGGATCAGAATAAAAATAAGTAGACACAATATGGCTATATTATTCAATGAAACATTTTTGAATCAAGATATGCTGCATATATATATATATATATATATATATATATATATATATATATATACCGGAGGACGCATATTTTCTATGAAAATTTCTCGGACATTCAGGCCGGTAAATGTTGAGCATTTACTTAAATATTTGTATCTATAAAAAGAACGTATAAACATAAAACTGTCTTAATATATATATATATATATATATATATATATATATATATATATATATATATATATATATATATATATATATATATATATATATATATATAAGCTGTGTTTCAGCAGCAAGAGTTCACTCTGACATGCTTTGTTAAATATATATGTACAAGTTTTGACGATCAATTTTTTGTTAACTTTCAGTTTCTAGATGTTAAGATAAGATTCATCAAGGAAGGCATCGTAGTTTGTTTTTTCGTTTTTTAACCCAAGTACTTTGTCTTTGTAATTTACCACTGAAGATGATTATAGAAAAGGTCGAAAGTACTTGGGTTAAAAAATGTGATTCGTTATCTTCTGTCTTCTTAATTCCTGTTCTTTTATTGTTCTCTCTCCTTCATAGTGTTTGATCTCATATTGCCACACGCTAAGTAACCCCTTGAGTCTTAGTGGCTATATTGCCTTGCTTGGGTTGAAATGATTAATATATATATATATATATATATATATATATATATATATATATATATATATATATATATATATATATATATATATATATATAAGTGAACATTGAAGTGAACATTGAATATATATATATATATATATATATATATATATATATATATAAGTGAACATTGAATTCATAACTGGGACCTGATGGTTGCGTTTAGCATGAAACAGTCAGTCGCCACCGTGTTGACTTCAATGTTCACTTTTATACTTACATATGCTCTATCTCTGATATTGAGCACTTTATCACATAAATTTAACATCCCTTAAAACTATATTTATTCATATATATATATATATATATATATATATATATATATATATATATATATATATATATATATTAGAAAGAGACAGGCGTAGAGAATATGGAGATAGGAATCAATAACTTCTTAATGGCTTTATTGCATTGTTTTGGTTGAAATGAACATATATATATATATATATATATATATATATATATATATATATATACATATATGTATATATATATATATATATATATATATATATATATATATATATATATATATATATATATATATATATATATCCAAGTATAGGATTCGTGTATACGGAATGAGTTCCAATAACCAACAAATACTACTCTTAAAAGAGTGCTCAATACATAGTAGAGTAAATATAATTATTTATTCGAAAATTATAACATAAAAATATTATAAAATCACAACAGAACTAGCCATTTTATTTCAACACTTCTGGTGTCTTATCGACATTCAACACTATCACTCGATAAGACACCAGAAGTGTTGAAACAAAATGGCTATTTCTGTTGTGATTTTATACATTTTTATGTTATAATTTTCGAATAAATGATTATATATATATATATATATATATATATATATATATATATATATATATATATATATTAGAAAGAGGGAGATGTAGACAATGTGGGCATGGAAATCGATAACGTGGTTACAGTCTACTCTTGATCAACGAAATAATATGTCAGTAATTTGTTTTAGGGAAATAAATTTATTGGTGAATATATCATTGTAACTTGTTTTTCTATATTTCGGGTCCCTTTATCACGAGTGTGATCATGGCTCTCCACAACTCCCTGTCTTTTGTAACCTTTAGTAAAGTGCTTTTTTGTTTTTTTCTCTGCCAACTATTTACACATATGATCTCTTTTGTTCTGTCCTCCTTGCATTCAATATGTCGCCCCCCCCCCACCTCTGATTGTCAGATTTTCTAGGCCCTTTTCCGGAATGGTAGGGATAGAATTAGGCGTAAACAGTATGAAAGTATGCATTCACCCTGCCATGCACCAGTGGTTCCGTCTAAACCTTAGGCAATGATATTCTCACTGGCTTTCTTTTTGGTCTTTTCAACTTCTTTCAAATGTAGTCGCACTTGGGTAAAGCACCCCCCACTGGAACACGTTCATCTTCATGTTCTTCTCTCTCTTGACTTTTGTACACTCTCACACACACATACACACACACGTGTCTATAACACACGCTTGTCACACAGACAAAGGAGCACATTCTTATTATTAATGGTTTTAATATTTTCCCCTTTCATTAACATTTTCTGCACGTGTAAATCGTTCTGTTAATAAAATCATTGTCATTTCTTTGTTAATTATTGTTTTGCCTCCGCCGTTTTGATATGCGTTCACATTGATTCTGCAAATATTGTTTGAGGAATAAATTTTCCGGGATCCCGTAAGTTTTTATTATCCAAAGTGTTGATTCCCGAAGAAGGAGACACTGTGGATAGCGGCTCGTATTGATGAATCGGAGAGCCGAGTTCGAATTCCAGTCGAATCCATTACATTCACTTAGGTGCTAATACCCTTGGGAAAGGTATGAATCCTCTTCTTCTCCTCCCAGAAAAATGTTAGGAAAAATAAATGAGAAAATGAAAAAAATGAAATAGAACAGACCGGGTTCTATAGCAACGACAGAAGAAGATTAATTCCAAGGATTCCGGCTCTGTGAGGAATCGGAGAGCCGAGTTCGAATTCCAGGTGAATCCATTACATTCACTTAGGTGCTAATACCCTTGGGAAAGGTAGGAATCCTCTTCTTCTCCTCCCAGAAAAATGTTAGGAAAAATAAATGAGAAAATGAAAAAAATGAAATAGAACAGACCGGGTTCTATAGCAACGACAGAAGAAGATTAATTCCAAGGATTCCGGCTCTGTGAGGAATCGGAGAGCCGAGTTCGAATTCCAGGTGAATCCATTACATTCACTTAGGTGCTAATACCCTTGGGAAAGGTATGAATCCTCTTCTTCTCCTCCCAGAAAAATGTTAGGAAAAATAAATGAGAAAATGAAAAAAATGAAATAGAACAGACCGGGTTCTATAGCAACGACAGAAGAAGATTAATTCCAAGGATTCCGACTCTGTGAGGAATCGGAGACCCGAGTTCGAATTCCAGTCGAATCCATTACATTCACTTAGGTGCTAATACCCTTGGGAAAGGTATGAATCCTCTTCTTCTCCTCCCAGAAAAATGTTAGGAAAAATAAATGAGAAAATGAAAAAAATGAAATAGAACAGACCGGGTTCTATAGCAACGACAGAAGAAGATTAATTCCAAGGATTCCGACTCTGTGAGGAATCGGAGAGCCGAGTTCGAATTCCAGTCGAATCCATTACATTCACTTAGGTGCTAATACCCTTGGGAAAGGTATGAATCCTCTTCTTCTCCTCCCAGAAAAATGTTAGGAAAAATAAATGAGAAAATGAAAAAAATGAAATAGAACAGACCGGGTTCTATAGCAACGACAGAAGAAGATTAATTCCAAGGATTCCGGCTCTGTGAGGAATCGGAGAGCCGAGTTCGAATTCCAGTCGAATCCATTACATTCACTTAGGTGCTAATACCCTTGGGAAAGGTATGAATCCTCTTCTTCTCCTACAAGAAAAATGTTAGGAAAAATAAATGAGAAAATGAAAAAAATGAAATAGAACAGACCGGGTTCTATAGCAACGACAGAAGAAGATTAATTCCAAGGATTCCGGCTCTGTGAGGAATCGGAGAGCCGAGTTCGAATTCCAGTCGAATCCATTACATTCACTTAGGTGCTAATACCCTTGGGGAAGGTATGAATCCTCTTCTTCTCCTCCCAGACAAATGTTAGGAAAAATAAATGAGAAAATGAAAAAAATGAAATAGAACAGACCGGGTTCTATAGCAACGACAGAAGAAGATTAATTCCAAGGATTCCAACTCTGTGAGGAATCGGAGAGCCGAGTTCGAATTCCAGTCGAATCCATTTCATTCACTTAGGTGCTAATACCCTTGGGAAAGGTATGAATCCTCTTCTTCTCCTCCCAGAAAAATGTTAGGAAAAATAAATGAGAAAATGAAAAAAATGAAATAGAACAGACCGGGTTCTATAGCAACGACAGAAGAAGATTAATTGCAAGGATTCCGACTCTGTGAGGAATCGGAGAGCCGAGTTCGAATTCCAGTCGAATCCATTACATTCACTTAGGTGCTAATACCCTTGGGAAAGGTATGAATCCTCTTCTTCTCCTCCCAGAAAAATGTTAGGAAAAATAAATGAGAAAATGAAAAAAATGAAATAGAACAGACCGGGTTCTATAGCAACGACAGAAGAAGATTAATTCCAAGGATTCCGGCTCTGTGAGGAATCGGAGAGCCGAGTTCGAATTCCAGTCGAATCCATTACATTCACTTAGGTGCTAATACCCTTGGGAAAGGTATGAATCCTCTTCTTCTCCTCCCAGAAAAATGTTAGGAAAAATAAATGAGAAAATGAAAAAAATGAAATAGAACAGACCGGGTTCTATAGCAACGACAGAAGAAGATTAATTCCAAGGATTCCAACTCTGTGAGGAATCGGAGAGCCGAGTTCGAATTCCAGTCGAATCAATTTCATTCACTTAGGTGCTAATACCCTTGGGAAAGGTATGAATCCTCTTCTTCTCCTACAAGAAAAATGTTAGGAAAAATAAATGAGAAAATGAAAAAAATGAAATAGAACAGACCGGGTTCTATAGCAACGACAGAAGAAGATTAATTCCAAGGATTCCGGCTCTGTGAGGAATCGGAGAGCCGAGTTCGAATTCCAGTCGAATCCATTACATTCACTTAGGTGCTAATACCCTTGGGGAAGGTATGAATCCTCTTCTTCTCCTCCCAGACAAATGTTAGGAAAAATAAATGAGAAAATGAAAAAAATGAAATAGAACAGACCGGGTTCTATAGCAACGACAGAAGAAGATTAATTCCAAGGATTCCGACTCTGTGAGGAATCGGAGAGCCGAGTTCGAATTCCAGTCGAATCCATTACATTCACTTAGGTGCTAATACCCTTGGGAAAGGTATGAATCCTCTTCTTCTCCTACAAGAAAAATGTTAGGAAAAATAAATGAGAAAATGAAAAAAATGAAATAAAACAGACCGGGTTCTATAGCAACGACAGAAGAAGATTAATTCCAAGGATTCCGACTCTGTGAGGAATCGGAGAGCCGAGTTCGAATTCCAGTCGAATCCATTACATTCACTTAGGTGCTAATACCCTTGGGAAAGGTATGAATCCTCTTCTTCTCCTACAAGAAAAATGTTAGGAAAAATAAATGAGAAAATGAAAAAAATGAAATAGAACAGACCGGGTTCTATAGCAACGACAGTAGAAGATTAATTCCAAGGATTCCGGCTCTGTGAGGAATCGGAGAGCCGAGTTCGAATTCCAGTCGAATCCCTTACATTCACTTAGGTGCTAATACCCTTGGGAAAGGTATGAATCCTCTTCTTCTCCTCCCAGAAAAATGTTAGGAAAAATAAATGAGAAAATGAAAAAAATGAAATAGAACAGACCGGGTTCTATAGCAACGACAGAAGAAGATTAATTCCAAGGATTCCGACTCTGTGAGGAATCGGAGAGCCGAGTTCGAATTCCAGTCGAATCCATTACATTCACTTAGGTGCTAATACCCTTGGGAAAGGTATGAATCCTCTTCTTCTCCTACAAGAGAAATGTTAGGAAAAATAAATGAGAAAATGAAAAACATGAAATAGAACAGACCGGGTTCTATAGCAACGACAGAAGAAGATTAATTCCAAGGATTCCGGCTCTGTGAGGAATCGGAGAGCCGAGTTCGAATTCCAGTCGAATCCATTACATTCACTTAGGTGCTAATACCCTTGGGAAAGGTATGAATCCTCTTCTTCTCCTCCCAGAAAAATGTTAGGAAAAATAAATGAGAAAATGAAAAAAATGAAATAGAACAGACCGGGTTCTATAGCAACGACAGAAGAAGATTAATTCCAAGGATTCCGGCTCTGTGAGGAATCGGAGAGCCGAGTTCGAATTCCAGTCGAATCCATTACATTCACTTAGGTGCTAATACCCTTGGGAAAGGTATGAATCCTCTTCTTCTCCTCCCAGAAAAATGTTAGGAAAAATAAATGAGAAAATGAAAAAAATGAAATAGAACAGACCGGGTTCTATAGCAACGACAGAAGAAGATTAATTCCAAGGATTCCGGCTCTGTGAGGAATCGGAGAGCCGAGTTCGAATTCCAGTCGAATCCATTACATTCACTTAGGTGCTAATACCCTTGGGGAAGGTATGAATCCTCTTCTTCTCCTCCCAGACAAATGTTAGGAAAAATAAATGAGAAAATGAAAAAAATGAAATAGAACAGACCGGGTTCTATAGCAACGACAGAAGAAGATTAATTCCAAGGATTCCGACTCTGTGAGGAATCGGAGAGCCGAGTTCGAATTCCAGTCGAATCCATTACATTCACTTAGGTGCTAATACCCTTGGGAAAGGTATGAATCCTCTTCTTCTCCTACAAGAAAAATGTTAGGAAAAATAAATGAGAAAATGAAAAAAATGAAATAAAACAGACCGGGTTCTATAGCAACGACAGAAGAAGATTAATTCCAAGGATTCCGGCTCTGTGAGGAATCGGAGAGCCGAGTTCGAATTCCAGTCGAATCCATTACATTCACTTAGGTGCTAATACCCTTGGGGAAGGTATGAATCCTCTTCTTCTCCTCCCAGACAAATGTTAGGAAAAATAAATGAGAAAATGAAAAAAATGAAATAGAACAGACCGGGTTCTATAGCAACGACAGAAGAAGATTAATTCCAAGGATTCCAACTCTGGGAGGAATCGGAGAGCCGAGTTCGAATTCCAGTCGAATCCATTTCATTCACTTAGGTGCTAATACCCTTGGGAAAGGTATGAATCCTCTTCTTCTCGTCCCAGAAAAATGTTAGGAAAAATAAATGAGAAAATGAAAAAAATGAAATAAAACAGACCGGGTTCTATAGCAACGACAGAAGAAGATTAATTCCAAGGATTCCGACTCTGTGAGGAATCGGAGAGCCGAGTTCGAATTCCAGTCGAATCCATTACATTCACTTAGGTGCTAATACCCTTGGGAAAGGTATGAATCCTCTTCTTCTCCTACAAGAAAAATGTTAGGAAAAATAAATGAGAAAATGAAAAAAATGAAATAGAACAGACCGGGTTCTATAGCAACGACAGAAGAAGATTAATTCCAAGGATTCCGGCTCTGTGAGGAATCGGAGAGCCGAGTTCGAATTCCAGTCGAATCCCTTACATTCACTTAGGTGCTAATACCCTTGGGAAAGGTATGAATCCTCTTCTTCTCCTCCCAGAAAAATGTTAGGAAAAATAAATGAGAAAATGAAAAAAATGTAATAGAACAGACCGGGTTCTATAGCAACGACAGAAGAAGATTAATTCCAAGGATTCCGACTCTGTGAGGAATCGGAGAGCCGAGTTCGAATTCCAGTCGAATCCATTACATTCACTTAGGTGCTAATACCCTTGGGAAAGGTATGAATCCTCTTCTTCTCCTACAAGAAAAATGTTAGGAAAAATAAATGAGAAAATGAAAAACATGAAATAGAACAGACCGGGTTCTATAGCAACGACAGAAGAAGATTAATTCCAAGGATTCCGGCTCTGTGAGGAATCGGAGAGCCGAGTTCGAATTCCAGTCGAATCCATTACATTCACTTAGGTGCTAATACCCTTGGGAAAGGTATGAATCCTCTTCTTCTCCTCCCAGAAAAATGTTAGGAAAAATAAATGAGAAAATGAAAAAAATGAAATAGAACAGACCGGGTTCTATAGCAACGACAGAAGAAGATTAATTCCAAGGATTCCGGCTCTGTGAGGAATCGGAGAGCCGAGTTCGAATTCCAGTCGAATCCATTACATTCACTTAGGTGCTAATACCCTTGGGAAAGGTATGAATCCTCTTCTTCTCCTCCCAGAAAAATGTTAGGAAAAATAAATGAGAAAATGAAAAAAATGAAATAGAACAGACCGGGTTCTATAGCAACGACAGAAGAAGATTAATTCCAAGGATTCCGGCTCTGTGAGGAATCGGAGAGCCGAGTTCGAATTCCAGTCGAATCCCTTACATTCACTTAGGTGCTAATACCCTTGGGAAAGGTATGAATCCTCTACTTCTCCTCCCAGAAAAATATTAGGAAAAATAAATGAGAAAATGAAAAAAATGAAATAGAACAGACCGGGTTCTATAGCAACGACAGAAGAAGAAGAATTCCAAGGATTCCGACTCTGTGAGGAATCGGAGAGCCGAGTTCGAATTCCAGTTGAATCCATTACATTCACTTAGGTGCTAATACCCTTGGGAAAGGTATGAATTCTCTTCTTCTCCTCCCAGAAAAATGTTAGGAAAAATAAATGAGAAAATGAAAAAAATGAAATTGAACAGACCGGGTTCTATAGCAACGACAGAAGAAGATTAATTCCAAGGATTCCGGCTCTGTGAGGAATCGGAGAGCCGAGTTCGAATTCCAGTCGAATCTATTACATTCACTTAGGTGCTAATACCCTTGGGAAAGGTATGAATCCTCTTCTTCTCCTCCCAGAAAAATGTTAGGAAAAATAAATGAGAAAATGAAAAAAATGAAATAGAACAGACCGGGTTCTATAGCAACGACAGAAGAAGATTAATTCCAAGGATTCCGGCTCTGTGAGGAATCGGAGAGCCGAGTTCGAATTCCAGTCGAATCCCTTACATTCACTTAGGTGCTAATACCCTTGGGAAAGGTATGAATCCTCTTCTTCTCCTCCCAGAAAAATGTTAGGAAAAATAAATGAGAAAATGAAAAACATGAAATAGAACAGACCGGGTTCTATAGCAACGACAGAAGAAGATTAATTCCAAGGATTCCGACTCTGTGAGGAATCGGAGAGCCGAGTTCGAATTCCAGTCGAATCCATTACATTCACTTATGTGCTAATACCCTTGGGAAAGGTATGAATCCTCTTCTTCTCCTCCCAGAAAAATGTTAGGAAAAATAAATGAGAAAATGAAAAAAATGAAATAGAACAGACCGGGTTCTATAGCAACGACAGAAGAAGATTAATTCCAAGGATTCCGGCTCTGTGAGGAATCGGAGAGCCGAGTTCGAATTCCAGTCGAATCCCTTACATTCACTTAGGTGCTAATACCCTTGGGAAAGGTATGAATCCTCTTCTTCTCCTCCCAGAAAAATGTTAGGAAAAATAAATGAGAAAATGAAAAAAATGAAATAGAACAGACCGGGTTCTATAGCAACGACAGAAGAAGATTAATTCCAAGGATTCCGACTCTGTGAGGAATCGGAGAGCCGAGTTCGAATTCCAGTCGAATCCATTACATTCACTTAGGTGCTAATACCCTTGGGAAAGGTATGAATCCTCTTCTTCTCCTGCAAGAAAAATGTTAGGAAAAATAAATGAGAAAATGAAAAAAATGAAATAGAACAGACCGGGTTCTATAGCAACGACAGAAGAAGATTAATTCCAAGGATTCCGGCTCTGTGAGGAATCGGAGAGCCGAGTTCGAATTCCAGTCGAATCCATTACATTCACTTAGGTGCTAATACCCTTGGGAAAGGTATGAATCCTCTTCTTCTCCTCCCAGAAAAATGTTAGGAAAAATAAATGAGAAAATGAAAAAAATGAAATAGAACAGACCGGGTTCTATAGCAACGACAGAAGAAGATTAATTCCAAGGATTCCGGCTCTGTGAGGAATCGGAGAGCCGAGTTCGAATTCCAGTCGAATCCATTACATTCACTTAGGTGCTAATACCCTTGGGAAAGGTATGAATCCTCTTCTTCTCCTCCCAGAAAAATGTTAGGAAAAATAAATGAGAAAATGAAAAAAATGAAATAGAACAGACCGGGTTCTATAGCAACGACAGAAGAAGATTAATTCCAAGGATTCCGACTCTGTTAGGAATCGGAGAGCCGAGTTCGAATTCCAGTCGAATCCATTACATTCACTTAGGTGCTAATACCCTTGGGAAAGGTATGAATCCTCTTCTTCTCCTCCCAGAAAAATGTTAGGAAAAATAAATGAGAAAATGAAAAAAATGAAATAGAACAGACCGGGTTCTATAGCAACGACAGAAGAAGATTAATTGCGAGGATTCCGACTCTGTGAGGAATCGGAGAGCCGAGTTCGAATTCCAGTCGAATCCCTTACATTCACTTAGGTGCTAATACCCTTGGGAAAGGTATGAATCCTCTTCTTCTCCTCCCAGAAAAATATTAGGAAAAATAAATGAGAAAATGAAAAAAATGAAATAGAACAGACCGGGTTCTATAGCAACGACAGAAGAAGATTAATTCCAAGGATTCCGACTCTGTGAGGAATCGGAGAGCCGAGTTCGAATTCCAGTCGAATCCCTTACATTCACTTAGGTGCTAATACCCTTGGGAAAGGTATGAATCCTCTTCTTCTCCTCCCAGAAAAATATTAGGAAAAATAAATGAGAAAATGAAAAACATGAAATAGAACAGACCGGGTTCTATAGCAACGACAGAAGAAGATTAATTCCAAGGATTCCGACTCTGTGAGGAATCGGAGAGCCGAGTTCGAATTCCAGTCGAATCCATTACATTCACTTAGGTGCTAATACCCTTGGGAAAGGTATGAATCCTCTTCTTCTCCTCCCAGAAAAATGTTAGGAAAAATAAATGAGAAAATGAAAAAAATGAAATAGAACAGACCGGGTTCTATAGCAACAACAGAAGAAGATTAATTCCAAGGATTCCGGCTCTGTGAGGAATCGGAGAGCCGAGTTCGAATTCCAGTCGAATCCATTACATTCACTTAGGTGCTAATACCCTTGGGAAAGGTATGAATCCTCTTCTTCTCCTCCCAGAAAAATGTTAGGAAAAATAAATGAGAAAATGAAAAAAATGAAATAGAACAGACCGGGTTCTATAGCAACGACAGAAGAAGATTAATTCCAAGGATTCCGGCTCTGTGAGGAATCGGAGAGCCGAGTTCGAATTCCAGTCGAATCCCTTACATTCACTTAGGTGCTAATACCCTTGGGAAAGGTATGAATCCTCTTCTTCTCCTCCCAGAAAAATGTTAGGAAAAATAAATGAGAAAATGAAAAACATGAAATAGAACAGACCGGGTTCTATAGCAACGACAGAAGAAGATTAATTCCAAGGATTCCGACTCTGTGAGGAATCGGAGAGCCGAGTTCGAATTCCAGTCGAATCCATTACATTCACTTATGTGCTAATACCCTTGGGAAAGGTATGAATCCTCTTCTTCTCCTCCCAGAAAAATGTTAGGAAAAATAAATGAGAAAATGAAAAAAATGAAATAGAACAGACCGGGTTCTATAGCAACGACAGAAGAAGATTAATTCCAAGGATTCCTGCTCTGTGAGGAATCGGAGAGCCAAGTTCGAATTCCAGTCGAATCCCTTACATTCACTTAGGTGCTAATACCCTTGGGAAAGGTATGAATCCTCTTCTTCTCCTCCCAGAAAAATGTTAGGAAAAATAAATGAGAAAATGAAAAAAATGAAATAGAACAGACCGGGTTCTATAGCAACGACAGAAGAAGATTAATTCCAAGGATTCCGGCTCTGTGAGGAATCGGAGAGCCGAGTTCGAATTCCAGTCGAATCCATTACATTCACTTAGGTGCTAATACCCTTGGGAAAGGTATGAATCCTCTTCTTCTCCTCCCAGAAAAATGTTAGGAAAAATAAATGAGAAAATGAAAAAAATGAAATAGAACAGACCGGGTTCTATAGCAACGACAGAAGAAGATTAATTCCAAGGATTCCGGCTCTGTGAGGAATCGGAGAGCCGAGTTCGAATTCCAGTCGAATCCCTTACATTCACTTAGGTGCTAATACCCTTGGGAAAGGTATGAATCCTCTTCTTCTCCTCCCAGAAAAATGTTAGGAAAAATAAATGAGAAAATGAAAAAAATGAAATAGAACAGACCGGGTTCTATAGCAACGACAGAAGAAGATTAATTCCAAGGATTCCGGCTCTGTGAGGAATCGGAGAGCCGAGTTCGAATTCCAGTCGAATCCCTTACATTCACTTAGGTGCTAATACCCTTGGGAAAGGTATGAATCCTCTACTTCTCCTCCCAGAAAAATATTAGGAAAAATAAATGAGAAAATGAAAAAAATGAAATAGAACAGACCGGGTTCTATAGCAACGACAGAAGAAGAAGAATTCCAAGGATTCCGACTCTGTGAGGAATCGGAGAGCCGAGTTCGAATTCCAGTTGAATCCATTACATTCACTTAGGTGCTAATACCCTTGGGAAAGGTATGAATTCTCTTCTTCTCCTCCCAGAAAAATGTTAGGAAAAATAAATGAGAAAATGAAAAAAATGAAATTGAACAGACCGGGTTCTATAGCAACGACAGAAGAAGATTAATTCCAAGGATTCCGGCTCTGTGAGGAATCGGAGAGCCGAGTTCGAATTCCAGTCGAATCCCTTACATTCACTTAGGTGCTAATACCCTTGGGAAAGGTATGAATCCTCTTCTTCTCCTCCCAGAAAAATGTTAGGAAAAATAAATGAGAAAATGAAAAAAATGAAATAGAACAGACCGGGTTCTATAGCAACGACAGAAGAAGATTAATTCCAAGGATTCCGGCTCTGTGAGGAATCGGAGAGCCGAGTTCGAATTCCAGTCGAATCCCTTACATTCACTTAGGTGCTAATACCCTTGGGAAAGGTATGAATCCTCTTCTTCTCCTCCCAGAAAAATGTTAGGAAAAATAAATGAGAAAATGAAAAAAATGAAATAGAACAGACCGGGTTCTATAGCAACGACAGAAGAAGATTAATTCCAAGGATTCCGGCTCTCTGAGGAATCGGAGAGCCGAGTTCGAATTCCAGTCGAATCCCTTACATTCACTTAGGTGCTAATACCCTTGGGAAAGGTATGAATCCTCTTCTTCTCCTCCCAGAAAAATGTTAGGAAAAATAAATGAGAAAATGAAAAAAATGAAATAGAACAGACCGGGTTCTATAGCAACGACAGAAGAAGATTAATTCCAAGGATTCCGACTCTGTGAGGAATCGGAGAGCCGAGTTCGAATTCCAGTCGAATCCATTACATTCACGTAGGTGCTAATACCCTTGGAAAAGGTATGAATCCACTTCTTCTCCTCCCAGAAAAATGTTAGGAAAAATAAATGAGAAAATGAAAAAAATGAAATAGAACAGACCGGGTTCTATAGCAACGACAGAAGAAGATTAATTCCAAGGATTCCGGCTCTCTAAGGAATCGGAGAGCCGAGTTCGAATTCCAGTCGAATCCCTTACATTCACTTAGGTGCTAATACCCTTGGGAAAGGTATGAATCCTCTTCTTCTCCTCCCAGAAAAATGTTAGGAAAAATAAATGAGAAAATGAAAAAAATGAAATAGAACAGACCGGGTTCTATAGCAACGACAGAAGAAGATTAATTCCAAGGATTCCGGCTCTGTGAGGAATCGGAGAGCCGAGTTCGAATTCCAGTCGAATCCCTTACATTCACTTAGGTGCTAATACCCTTGGGAAAGGTATGAATCCTCTTCTTCTCCTCCCAGAAAAATGTTAGGAAAAATAAATGAGAAAATGAAAAAAATGAAATAGAACAGACCGGGTTCTATAGCAACGACAGAAGAAGATTAATTCCAAGGATTCCGGCTCTCTGAGGAATCGGAGAGCCGAGTTCGAATTCCAGTCGAATCCCTTACATTCACTTAGGTGCTAATACACTTGGGAAAGGTATGAATCCTCTTCTTCTCCTCCCAGAAAAATGTTAGGAAAAATAAATGAGAAAATGAAAAAAATGAAATAGAACAGACCGGGTTCTATAGCAACGACAGAAGAAGATTAATTCCAAGGATTTCGATTCTGTGAGGAATCGGAGAGCCGAGTTCGAATTCCAGTCGAATCCATTACATTCACGTAGGTGCTAATACCCTTGGAAAAGGTATGAATCCTCTTCTTCTCCTCCCAGAAAAATGTTAGGAAAAATAAATGAGAAAATGAAAAAAATGAAATAGAACAGACCGGGTTCTATAGCAACGACAGAAGAAGATTAATTCCAAGGATTCCGGCTCTCTGAGGAATCGGAGAGCCGAGTTCGAATTCCAGTCGAATCCCTTACATTCACTTAGGTGCTAATACCCTTGGGAAAGGTATGAATCCTCTTCTTCTCCTCCCAGAAAAATGTTAGGAAAAATAAATGAGAAAATGAAAAAAATGAAATAGAACAGACCGGGTTCTATAGCAACGACAGAAGGTTAATTCCAAGGATTCCGACTCTGTGAGGAATCGGAGAGCCGAGTTCGAATTCCAGTCGAATCCATTACATTCACTTAGGTGCTAATACCCTTGGAAAAGGTATGAATCCTCTTCTTCTCCTCCTAGAAAAATGTTAGGAAAAATAAATGAGAAAATGAAAAAAATGAAATAGAACAGACCGGGTTCTATAGCAACGACAGAAGAAGATTAATTCCAAGGATTCCGGCTCTGTGAGGAATCGGAGAGCCGAGTTCGAATTCCAGTCGAATCCATTACATTCACTTAGGTGCTAATACCCTTGGGAAAGGTATGAATCCTCTTCTTCTCCTCCCAGAAAAATGTTAGGAAAAATAAATGAGAAAATGAAAAAAATGAAATAGAACAGACCGGGTTCTATAGCAACGACAGAAGAAGATTAATTGCAAGGATTCCGACTCTGTGAGGAATCGGAGAGCCGAGTTCGAATTCCAGTCGAATCCCTTACATTCACTTAGGTGCTAATACCCTTGGAAAAGGTATGAATCCTCTTCTTCTCCTCCCAGAAAAATGTTAGGAAAAATAAATGAGAAAATGAAAAAAATGAAATAGAACAGACCGGGTTCTATAGCAACGACAGAAGAAGATTAATTCCAAGGATTCCGGCTCTCTGAGGAATCGGAGAGCCGAGTTCGAATTCCAGTCGAATCCCTTACATTCACTTAGGTGCTAATACCCTTGGGAAAGGTATGAATCCTCTTCTTCTCCTCCCAGAAAAATGTTAGGAAAAATAAATGAGAAAATGAAAAAAATGAAATAGAACAGACCGGGTTCTATAGCAACGACAGAAGAAGATTAATTCCAAGGATTCCAACTCTGTGAGGAATCGGAGAGCCGAGTTCGAATTCCAGTCGAATCCATTACATTCACTTAGGTGCTAATACCCTTGGAAAAGGTATGAATCCTCTTCTTCTCCTCCTAGAAAAATGTTAGGAAAAATAAATGAGAAAATGAAAAAAATGAAATAGAACAGACCGGGTTCTATAGCAACGACAGAAGAAGATTAATTCCAAGGATTCCGGCTCTGTGAGGAATCGGAGAGCCGAGTTCGAATTCCAGTCGAATCCATTACATTCACTTAGGTGCTAATACCCTTGGGAAAGGTATGAATCCTCTTCTTCTCCTCCCAGAAAAATGTTAGGAAAAATAAATGAGAAAATGAAAAAAATGAAATAGAACAGACCGGGTTCTATAGCAACGACAGAAGAAGATTAATTCCAATGATTCCGGCTCTGTGAGGAATCGGAGAGCCGAGTTCGAATTCCAGTCGAATCCATTACATTCACTTAGGTGCTAATACCCTTGGGAAAGGTATGAATCCTCTTCTTCTCCTCCCAGAAAAATGTTAGGGAAAATAAATGAGAAAATGAAAAAAATGAAATAGAACAGACCGGGTTCTATAGCAACGACAGAAGAAGATTAATTCCAAGGATTCCGGCTCTGTGAGGAATCGGAGAGCCGTGTTCGAATTCCAGTCGAATCCATTACATTCACTTAGGTGCTAATACCCTTGGGAAAGGTATGAATCCTCTTCTTCTCCTCCCAGAAAAATGTTAGGAAAAATAAATGAGAAAATGAAAAAAATGAAATAGAACAGACCGGGTTCTATAGCAACGACAGAAGAAGATTAATTCCAAGGATTCCGGCTCTGTGAGGAATCGGAGAGCCGAGTTCGAATTCCAGTCGAATCCATTACATTCACTTAGGTGCTAATACCCTTGGGAAAGGTATGAATCCTCTTCTTCTCCTCCCAGAAAAATGTTAGGAAAAATAAATGAGAAAATGAAAAACATGAAATAGAACAGACCGGGTTCTATAGCAACGACAGAAGAAGATTAATTCCAAGGACTCCGACTCTGTGAGGAATCGGAGAGCCCGATTTCGAATTCCAGTTGAATCCATTACATTCACTTAGGTGCTAATACCCTTGGGAAAGGTATGAATCCTCTTCTTCTCCTACAAGAAAAATGTTAGAAAAAATAAATGAGAAAATGAAAAAAATGAAATAGAACAGACCGGGTTCTATAGCAACGACAGAAGAAGATTAATTCCCATGATTCCGGCTCTGTGAGGAATCGGAGAGCCGAGTTCGAATTCCAGTCGAATCCCTTACATTCACTTAGGTGCTAATACCCTTGGGAAAGGTATGAATCCTCTTCTTCTCCTCCCAGAAAAATGTTAGGAAAAATAAATGAGAAAATGAAAAAAATGAAATAGAACAGACCGGGTTCTATAGCAACGACAGAAGAAGATTAATTCCAAGGATTCCGACTCTGTGAGGAATCGGAAAGCCGAGTTCGAATTCCAGTCGAATCCATTACATTCACTTAGGTGCTAATACCCTTGGAAAAGGTATGAATCCTCTTCTTCTCCTCCTAGAAAAATGTTAGGAAAAATAAATGAGAAAATGAAAAAAATGAAATAGAACAGACCGGGTTCTATAGCAACGACAGAAGAAGATTAATTCCAAGGATTCCGGCTCTGTGAGGAATCGGAGAGCCGAGTTCGAATTCCAGTCGAATCCATTACATTCACTTAGGTGCTAATACCCTTGGGAAAGGTATGAATCCTCTTCTTCTCCTCCCAGAAAAATGTTAGGAAAAATAAATGAGAAAATGAAAAAAATGAAATAGAACAGACCGGGTTCTATAGCAACGACAGAAAAAGATTAATTCCAAGGATTCCGGCTCTGTGAGGAATCGGAGAGCCGAGTTCGAATTCCAGTCGAATCCCTTACATTCACTTAGGTGCTAATACCCTTGGGAAAGGTATGAATCCTCTTCTTCTCCTACAAGAAAAATGTTAGGAAAAATAAATGAGAAAATGAAAAAAATGAAATAGAACAGACCGGGTTCTATAGCAACGACAGAAGAAGATTAATTCCAAGGATTCCGGCTCTGTGAGGAATCGGAGAGCCGAGTTCGAATTCCAGTCGAATCCATTACATTCACTTAGGTGCTAATACCCTTGGGAAAGGTATGAATCCTCTTCTTCTCCTACAAGAAAAATGTTAGGAAAAATAAATGAGAAAATGAAAAAAATGAAATAGAACAGACCGGGTTCTATAGCAACGACAGAAGAAGATTAATTCCAAGGATTCCGGCTCTGTGAGGAATCGGAGAGCCGAGTTCGAATTCCAGTCGAATCCATTACATTCACTTAGGTGCTAATACCCTTGGGAAAGGTATGAATCCTCTTCTTCTCCTCCCAGAAAAATGTTAGGAAAAATAAATGAGAAAATGAAAAAAATGAAATAGAACAGACCGGGTTCTATAGCAACGACAGAAGAAGATTAATTCCAAGGATTCCGGCTCTGTGAGGAATCGGAGAGCCGAGTTCGAATTCCAGTCGAATCCATTACATTCACTTAGGTGCTAATACCCTTGGGAAAGGTATGAATCCTCTTCTTCTCCTCCCAGAAAAATGTTAGGAAAAATAAATGAGAAAATGAAAAAAATGAAATAGAACAGACCGGGTTCTATAGCAACGACAGAAGAAGATTAATTCCAAGGATTCCGACTCTGTGAGGAATCGGAGAGCCGAGTTCGAATTCCAGTCGAATCCATTACATTCACTTAGGTGCTAATACCCTTGGGAAAGGTATGAATCCTCTTCTTCTCCTCCCAGAAAAATGTTAGGAAAAATAAATGAGAAAATGAAAAAAATGAAATAGAACAGACCGGGTTCTATAGCAACGACAGAAGAAGATTAATTCCAAGGATTCCGGCTCTGTGAGGAATCGGAGAGCCGAGTTCGAATTCCAGTCGAATCCATTACATTCACTTAGGTGCTAATACCCTTGGGAAAGGTATGAATCCTCTTCTTCTCCTCCCAGAAAAATGTTAGGAAAAATAAATGAGAAAATGAAAAAAATGAAATAGAACAGACCGGGTTCTATAGCAACGACAGAAGAAGATTAATTCCAAGGACTCCGACTCTGTGAGGAATCGGAGATCCCGATTTCGAATTCCAGTTGAATCCATTACATTCACTTAGGTGCTAATACCCTTGGGAAAGGTATGAATCCTCTTCTTCTCCTCCCAGAAAAATGTTAGGAAAAATAAATGAGAAAATGAAAAAAATGAAATAGAACAGACCGGGTTCTATAGCAACGACAGAAGAAGATTAATTCCAAGGATTCCGACTCTGTGAGGAATCGGAGAGCCGAGTTCGAATTCCAGTTGAATCCATTGCATTCACTTAGGTGCTAATACCCTTGGGAAAGGTATGAATCCTCTTCTTCTCCTCCCAGAAAAATGTTAGGAAAAATAAATGAGAAAATGAAAAAAATGAAATAGAACAGACCGGGTTCTATAGCAACGACAGAAGAAGATTAATTCCAAGGATTCCGACTCTGTGAGGAATCGGAGAGCCGAGTTCGAATTCCAGTAGAATCCATTGCATTCACTTAGGTGCTAATACCCTTGGGAGAGGTATGAATCCTCTTCTTCTCCTCCCAGAAAAATGTTAGGAAAAATAAATGAGAAAATGAAAAAAATGAAATAGAACAGACCGTGTTCTATAGCAACGACAGAAGAAGATTAATTCCAAGGATTCCGACTCTGTGAGGAATCGGAGAGCCGAGTTCGAATTCCAGTTGAATCCATTGCATTCACTTAGGTGCTAATACCCTTGGGAAAGGTATGAATCCTCTTCTTCTCCTCCCAGAAAAATGTTAGGAAAAATAAATGAGAAAATGAAAAAAATGAAATAGAACAGACCGTGTTCTATAGCAACGACAGAAGAAGATTAATTCCAAGGATTCCGACTCTGTGAGGAATCGGAGAGCCGAGTTCGAATTCCAGTTGAATCCATTACATTCACTTAGGTGCTAATACCCTTGGGAAAGGTATGAATCCTCTTCTTCTCCTCCCAGAAAAATGTTAGGAAAAATAAATGAGAAAATGAAAAAAATGAAATAGAACAGACCGGGTTCTATAGCAACGACAGAAGAAGATTAATTGCAAGGATTCCGACTCTGTGAGGAATCGGAGAGCCGAGTTCGAATTCCAGTTGAATCCATTACATTCACTTAGGTGCTAATACCCTTGGGAAAGGTATGAATCCTCTTCTTCTCCTCCCAGAAAAATGTTAGGAAAAATAAATGAGAAAATGAAAAAAATGAAATAGAACAGACCGGGTTCTATAGCAACGACAGAAGAAGATTAATTCCAAGGATTCCGACTCTGTGAGGAATCGGAGACCCGAGTTCGAATTCCAGTTGAATCCATTACATTCACTTAGGTGCTAATACCCTTGGGAAAGGTATGAATCCTCTTCTTCTCCTCCCAGAAAAATGTTAGGAAAAATAAATGAGAAAATGAAAAAAATGAAATAGAACAGACCGGGTTCTATAGCAACGACAGAAGAAGATTAATTCCAATGATTCCGACTCTGTGAGGAATCGGAGAGCCGAGTTCGAATTCCAGTTGAATCCATTGCATTCACTTAGGTGCTAATACCCTTGGGAAAGGTATGAATCCTCTTCTTCTCCTCCCACAAAAATGTTAGGAAAAATAAATGAGAAAATGAAAAAAATGAAATAGAACAGACCGGGTTCTATAGCAACGACAGAAGAAGATTAATTGCAAGGATTCCGACTCTGTGAGGAATCGGAGAGCCGAGTTCGAATTCCAGTCGAATCCATTACATTCACTTAGGTGCTAATACCCTTGGGAAAGGTATGAATCCTCTTCTTCTCCTCCCAGAAAAATGTTAGGAAAAATAAATGAGAAAATGAAAAAAATGAAATAGAACAGACCGGGTTCTATAGCAACGACAGAAGAAGATTAATTGCAAGGATTCCGACTCTGTGAGGAATCGGAGAGCCGAGTTCAAATTCCAGTCGAATCCATTACATTCACTTAGGTGCTAATACCCTTGGGAAAGGTATGAATCCTCTTCTTCTCCTCCCAGAAAAATGTTAGGAAAAATAAATGAGAAAATGAAAAAAATGAAATTGAACAGACCGGGTTCTATAGCAACGACAGAAGAAGATTAATTCCAAGGATTCCGACTCTGTGAGGAATCGGAGAGCCGAGTTCGAATTCCAGTTGAATCCCTTACATGCATTTACTAATTCCCTTGGGAAAGTTTTGAATCCTCTTTTTCCTTCTCCAGCCATGGGTACATATCAGAACAGGCTGGGTTCTATGACCTTGGAGGGCAACTGATCTACCGCAGAAATGGCAACCTACTGCGGGAAAAAATATCTGCTTCGTCAGTCGTGTATCGTCATGTATCACGTATGGCACATAACTGACTGATTCCCGAAACATAATGGTTAATATTTACCTGCAAATACCAGTATCCAGCAACAAGGTCAAGACTATGGGGATTGGGAAAGCATCCCGCCAACAGTTTGTGGAACAGACTGTCGCCAGGATGCCGTACTAATCACTATTCTCATTGCACCGACAATTCTCACGTTAAGTCTGTCTAAGCGGATTGAGATTCGGACTTTTCCTGTGAATCACATCGAAAACAGGTTATCAAATTCGCCATCGCTGCTGTCTATTCTTACCGACATTAAAAGTTGTCTGAATCGCTAAACGGGAGATCAGCATGAAATATCAGAAGTTAATTGCCAACAACGAGCTAATGTCGACAAATCATTAGACACACAACGGACACATACCGTTGCCGGTGGAACAATGAAAAGGTAATGAAAAAAAATTAAAAGGTCTTTTTCATACACAGCTGCATTCATTAAGTGGTCCGTGAAAAAGGAACGGATTATGCTATGTCAACCATGGATCTATGGCGTAGTGATAGTGTTGTAACCTAGGGAAGGTTAATGAATAGAATAATCACACAAAGGTTGGTAATGAACAATAATACTTAGGACAAGAACAACACATACAAGATTCGCCAGTAGCACATATAAGAAGTAGTCAACTGCTAGAATTGAGTCAAATGAATTCTACAATGAATCTCCAACATACAGTATTTACTACTCTATTTATGTGAATGGGGATATACCCATTATCGTCAGTAGGTATGCTACGGTAGATAGATAGATAGATAGATAGATAGATAGATAGATAGATAGATAGATAGATAGATAGATATTGACATAAAAAATATATAGATAATGAACCTGGTTAATCCAGATCGATATATAAATGCATTTTTTAATCATTTCCCCCCGCCAAACAAGACACTAAATCTCCTATGACGCCAGGTGTTTACTGACTATTAACGAATGTGAGAAAAAAACTACTATTAATGAGAGAGGACAATTAAAGAACAATAATGAAGAAGACAAAAGATAACGAAGCCGGAAGAGAGTTCCACAAGTAAGAAGTGCGATAGAAGAAACTGTTAGCATTAAACTTACGGTTACATCGAACCAATCCAACTGCAGATTGATGAGACCTTGCCGCCAATCTAGTACTGCTAAGCAAGTTCATGAGAACGATAACAATAAAAGTATTTATAGAAAAGACATAGCGAAGCTACGTTACAGCGTTGGAAAAGTGACTAAAACCGAGATGCCCGGTGCGGATCAATAACATTGCAGATTCTTTTTCATCAAGAATGTCTAAATATGTAGCAGCAGCAGCAGCCAAAATTTGGCAGCAATATTCAAAACAAGGAACAATGACAGACTTATCTGTATTCTCAATTCCTGTTCTTTTATTGTTCACTCTCCTTAATAATGTTTTCGTTTTCTCATAGTTTCTCTCGCTCAATAATCCCTTGCGTCTTAGTGGCTTTATTGCCTTGCTTGTGATGAAATGATTAAAGTAAAATATTGTAAGAGAGATAGATTAATGTATGGCAATGTCTCTTGACATCCCAAAAACGTGACAATTTCACATTTTGTCAAAAGTTTCAAAAACTTAAAATAAAGCCAATATAGACATTAGTCTAGTAGAAAAGGTGCCTTCTATCGTTAATACACACACACTCATATATATATATATATATATATATATATATATATATATATATATATATATATATATATATATATATATATAATGAGAACGAAAATAATATATAAATTCTAACGTTCACAGCATTAATTCAAAAGAGGGCTCAATACCAATAGTAGAGCAATAATTATTTATTATAATTTTTTCATATAGTCAAAAACAATATGGAAAATATTGGAATATATATATATATATATATATATATATATATATATATATATATATATATATATATATATCCTTGACATTGAGTCCTACCTGGATTCTATCCTCTTGGAAATATATATATATATATATATATATATATATATATATATATATATATATATATATTTCCAAGAAGATAGAATCCGGGTAGAGTTCAATGTCCAGGACAGAGTAATAAAAGGCTCAAACACTAATATTCCATGGTTATAATTTATTACATTGGAATCGTAATCGCGATTACGATTCCAATTCCTATCTATCTATCTATCTATCTATGTGCCTTCCTATCTATCTAAAGCTGTTTCTTCTTATCTATCTATTTATCTAGCTATCTATTCATCTCAGTCTGTTTCTTTCTATCTATCTCAGTCTGTTCACATCTATCTATCTATCTATCTATCTCTGTCCATATCTATCTATCTATCTATTCCTATTCTGACCCACCTCCTCTCTTTATATATCTCTTGCTATATATATCATATCTATCATATCTATCGTAACCCAGGCCAGAGATTGAACTCACAGTTACTATATCACCAACTTCACGAACCACTGCTTTAATCCACGAGGCTATCGTAAAAACAACAGCAAAGATGAGGACAATAGTCCCTGTGTAAATAATGATACCCCCCCATCCGAGAAATTCAGACAGGAAATACCACATTGAAATGTTAGTTTTCAAAGTGAAATTCCAAAGAGGAAATTCCTGCGTCGATCGAAGAGGATAATGTCGGAAACAGTCGTGACATATTCGATTCTCGACTTAAAAGTCAGAAAACAATAAAAGAAAAATGTTCTGTCTTTGAGATCGTTCGAATGTAAACAAAAGAACAATGGCGTCTGTAAAGTAACGAAAACGCAAACTTTAATATATATATATATATATATATATATATATATATATATATATATATATATATATATATATATATATACAGGATGTTCATAAAGTTCCTGTGCACTTTAAAAAATTCATAACTTATTTATGCCCACGAACTTTATGGACACCTTGTATATATATATTGTTTATTTAGGCAGCAATCCTTCGTTTATGCATGTTTCATTAAAAACGACAGACAAGGTACTACGGTTAAACTTTTTATTTAATTTTTCTTGTGTTCGAACAAGAGCTTTCTTTTCTGGAATAAAAACTGTTTAGAAACTCTCAAAATGTTCTATAAATTCGTGCGCATTCGGCTATACTTTTAGCCATTGTCAAGGATGTTTTTATTTTTTCAGTTCAGTTGAGTGTGTGTGTTCTGTCTATGTTATGTGTGTGTTATAGAGATGTTTTATTTTCCGAACACGATTAGCATATTGTGGCCTTGTTCGTTGTTAAACGTTGTCTTTTTATTTTTGTGCTCCTTTTTACTGCTATTTTGTAACTTTAAAAGTGAATTCCCACCCAGATATAAAAAAGAAGTAATAAAAAACTTCCTAAAAAGAGCACACCAGAATTCATCCTCTCGTCTACTCTTCCTTAAAGAACTGAATAATATAAAACAGTTACTAATCAACAACGGCTTCCCTAACCAACTTATAGACGACCAAATTAGACTATTTCTCCCCAAAGTAAACAACAACGATAGTGAACATACAGTCAAAAATTACATATTTTCTACAAAAACCAAATGCGCATTAAGTACAAACAAGACGAATCTTCACTAAGACATATTATAAAGAAATACACTACCCCAATTGACCCGAATAAAAAAATCAAACTAATTATCTATTATAAAAAAATTTAAAACATCCTCAAAAATAAAAACACACCAGCTAAGTCAAAATTACAAAGAACGAACATTATCTATGAGTTCAAATGCCCCTTAAGAAACTGTGTTCCTGATCAAACCGGACTCATGAATAATTACATCGGTTACACAACTACATGCCTATCCAGACGCCTTACCGTACCTGCTATCTGACCAGAACTCTATTAGAATCCATTGAAACACACAGAAAAACTTACCAGACTCCATCTGAAACATACTAGTAGAAATCACAAGCATCATAACCCCATGCACCTGTAAAAAAGATGAAAAATAATGGAAGCCCTAATAATAAGAAAAGAAAAAGACAACTCTTAAACATATTAACTACGAACAAGGCCACAATATGCTAACCGTGTTCGGAAAATAAAGCATCTCTATATCACACTAAAAACATACACATAACGCACACACTCAATTAAACTGAAAAATAAAAAACATCTTTGATAATGGCTAAAAGTATAGCCGAAAGCGCTTAGAACAAAAAAAAATTAAATGAAAATCTTAACCGTAGTACCTTGTCTGTCGTTTTTAATGAAACATGCATATATATATATATTTATATATATGAGAACGATAACAATAAAAGTATTTATAGAAAAGACATAGCGAAGCTACGTTACAGCGTTGGAAAAGTGACTAAAACCGAGATGCCCGGTGCAAGTAATATATATATATATAGTGATATAGTAACTGTAAGGCAAGTAAGAATGCATATATATATATATATATATATATATATATATATATATATATATATATATATATATATATATATATATATATATATATATATATATATATATATGCATGTTCCATTAAAAACGACAGACAAGTTACTACGGTTAAGATTTTAATTTAATTTTAATTTTAACATATATATATATATTCTGTTTATAGGCTATTTTTATAGATACAATGTATTTAAATAAATGCCCTATTTTTAATTAAGCAATATTAATTACATTTAACGACCTGAATATTCGTAGAAAATATTCGTTCTCCAACAAGAATCGAACCTGTTTTCCTATACGGAAAACGTCATTTGACCTAACGTGCTGTACCATTCAGCTACAGGGAAGCGCCTGGTTGGCAAAGTCCAAATCACTGTTTATAAACACACAATCTTCGTGTCCGTATAGTGAAACTTCTTAATAATGGAAAGAAGATGATTCATCCGTGTGTACATGGCATGGGGAGCCTCAGCTGCAAAGGTTAGGGCTGTTGGAATCAATGGAAATAGCAATAGAGTAGCGAGATGCTTGCAACGATTTGTCTGGAAAAGGGGTTGTGGGAGGAAAAATAATTCATCGCCCGCAAGGCCGCGTGGACAATTTTTAGGCAAGTAAGGACGAGGCAGCTTCAGAACCTAATTTAAATTTGTCACTGCTTAATTTCATTTAAAAAAATATTCCTCTTTTATATCCCGTGTCGCTTTAGGGCGTTGGCGATCATAGATCTCCACTACTTCCAATACTTTGTAGCTTATTAGCAATTTTTGTCTTTTTACTATCACTGCCTATTGTTATTGTGTTACGTAGGCTACTCGCTGTTTCCCTCTGTAGCCTCTTGCTTTCGATAGGTCTTATGAGTGTCAGATTCACCAAGTCCTCTTACCTCATTATGTTTTTTTTTTGTTTTTTTTTTAAGCGTATCACCCCAAGCAAGGCCGGTGGCCACTATCACGCATGGGGTTACAGAAGGGTTGGAGGAAGAGCAGATAGGAGTGGTAAAGGAAGGGATGTGGAGAAAGAGAAGGACGGAGGGTCGATCGAGGTAGGGGGGTTACGGGAGATATAGAGCGAGAACAGATAGGAATGAAAGATGTCAGGAAGTGGATAGATCAAGGCAATTGGAGATGACGATTGACGCTACACTTAAACCGTTGGAGATTGTATTTGTCAGGGAAACAGTAATAGGGAAAGGAGTTCCATAGGCGAGATGTCCGAGACATGAAGCTATTGGAGTAGAAAAGACGTCTACACCTAACAGTTTCAACGGTGAAGGGGTGGGAACGGGATGCCAGCCTCGTAGGACGCTTAAATTCACAAGGCTTAGGGAAAGCAACTCCTCAGAGCAATTACCGTGGAAGTACTTGTAGAAAAGGCAGAGCGATGCAACATCGCGTCTGTGAGAGAGCGACTGCAGACGAGATGACAGATCAGGGCCAATCACATTGCATATCCGTCTCTGGATCTTATCAAGAACCCTGAGGCAACACGCAGGGGCCCCAGACCATAAATGGCAGCAATACTCCATGCAAGGTCGAATGGTAGACTTATAGACTTGGAGGATCGATTCAGGGGAGAAGAATTTCCTGGCTCGGCACAGAGAACCAACTTTTCTTGCGGTGGATGATGCAATTGACTCGATGTATTTGTTCCATCTCAGATCAGCGGACAGCGTGAGACCGAGCAGCCGCAGAGAGGAACTCTCGAGAAGTTGGTCCTCAGACATTCTGATGGGATGCACGGATGGGTCCTTGTGGTGGTTAATGGAGAGCAGTTTTGTTTTAGAGGCATTAAAGTTGAACATCCATTTCTCTCCCCAGTTCACAACTGATTGGAGGTCCTTTTCAATTTGAGCTGCCAGGTTAATTTTGTCCGCCTCAGTAGATTTGTGCTTGAGGCAGGAGTAAATAGTAGTGTCGTCAGCGTAGATACCGACTTGGGAGTCTATGGCGTCTGGAAGGTCATTTATAAATATGAGGAACAGAGTAGGGCCAAGGATGGAGCCTTGAGGAACACCAGCAGTAGTGGGATAGGAGTTGGAGAAGGATCCACTGAGAACAACCTTCAAATCCCGGTTTGATAGGAACGATTGAATTAGGTCAAACAATCGACCTGTGATACCATAACCCCGGAGCTTGCGAAGGAGGCCGGCATGCCAAACCCTATCGAATGCCTTGGAGATGTCAAGGGCCACGGCGTATCCTAAAGATTTCAACTGTTTCTGATTTTAAGTATAATTCTTCTTTTTCTTTTCATTCTCCTTAAAACTTCCTCGTTGCACACATGCTCTGTCCATGGTATTCTCAAAATCTATCTGTAAAACCACATCTCTGTTGCCTAAAGACTTCGCTTCATCTGTGAAGTGATTGCCCATCATTCACTGTTGTATAGGAGGAACGAAATTCCACATCAGCTCGGCACCGAATAATTCCCCAAAGACTGAATGTCATAATTCGCTGTTTTTAGGGCTTAAAATTTAACATTTTAGTGTTCAGCCCAGTGTAGCTCAGTTATCCACTCTGAGTGAAGAGGAACGTATTATTCTAAAGTATTATTTCATATAGTGTGCATGTGTGTGTCTAAATGAAATGGCGAAAGCACATCGAAGTCACTCATAAGTAACACAGACATAATCATTATATACATTACATTCGCCTGTTGTTCGGTACGCATACCTCCCCAGTTTTATTTATTTATTATCATTAGTGGGGGTGTTCTTTTCCATTAATATTAGTTAAAAGACTTTTTTATGCTAGCCACTTTAAAATGCCATAAAGCTCCAAATAATGGTTTAAATTTTTTGAAACTTTGAAGGATTATTCTTTTACCAGCTAGATTTTGTTTTGAATTTTCACTGTGTTTAGAACTATTGACATCATTAAATGCAAGATTTTGAAATAAAAGTAAACCAAATGCTTCAATGCAATAATTTCGTTTACAAATATTTCTTGCTGAATGCACTTTGAAATATTTGTGTACTAAAATCATAATGTACTAAAATCGTAATGTACTAAAATCATAAAATCCTAATGTGCTAAAATCATAATGTACTAAATGCATTAAATGATAATGTACTAAAATCATAATCAACTAAAATCATAAAATAGTAATGTACTACAATCATAATGTACCAAATTCATAAAATCATAATGTACTAAATTCATTTAAACATAATGTTCTAAAATCATAATGTACAAAATCATAATGTACTAAAATCATAAAATCATAATGTACTAAATTCATTATAACATAATGTACTAAAATCATAATGTACTAAAATCATAATGTACTAAATTCATAAAATCATAATGTACTAAAATCATAATGTACTAAAGTCATTAAAACATAATGTTCTAAAACCATAATATACTAAACTCATAATGTACTAAAATCATAATGTACTAAATTCATAAAATCATAATGTACTAAAATCATAATGTACTAAATTCATTAAAACATAATGTTCTAAAATCATAATGTACTAAAATCATAATGTACTAAATTCATAAAATCATAATGTACTAAAATCATAATATACTAAATTCATTAAAACGTAATGTTCTAAAATCATAATGTACTAAAATCATAATGTACTAAAATCATAAAATCATAATGTACTAATATTATAATGTACTAAATTCATTACAACATAATGTGCTAAAATCATGATGTACTAAAATCATAATGTACTAAAATCATAAAATCATGATATACTAAATTCATAATGTACTAAATTCATAAAATCATAATGTACTAAAATCATAATGTACTAAATTCATTAAAAGATAATCTTCTAAAATCATAATGTACAAAAATCATAAAATCATAATGTACTAAAATCATAATGTACTAAATTCATAAAATCATAATGTACTAAATTCATTAAAACATAATGTGCTAAACTGATGATGTACTAAATTCATAATGTACTAAATTCATAAAATCATAATGTACTAAAATCGTAAAGTACTAAATTCATTAAATGTTAATGTACTAAAATCATAAAATCTTAATGTTCTAAAATCATAATGTACTAAATCCATAACATCATAATGTACTAAAGTCATAATGTCCCTATATGTGTAGTATCAAGTAAAACTATGTATTTTATTTATAAGTATACTATTTATTTTTCGGTTCACACTATTCTCCGGTCTTTTGAACAGGTGTAGAGGTTTATCCCATCTTTCCAGTTTAGGACTAGGTTCCCAATTTCTTCTAAAATTTGTTCAATCTCGTTCAATCCCAATAGCCATTTGCATCTTAGTGGCATTATTGCCTTGCTTGAGGTGAATCGATTAAAAAAACGTGCATGCAAATTCTTACGTAGACAGTGTGTGACGGACATAGAATCATTTCCTGTTTTATGATAGAGATTTTTGGCGTCATTTTGTCAGGCCCATCAACGGAACCCGGTCGTCATTAGAAAATTATTTTATCCGCGCCTGGTTTTGCTAGCAGTAAAATCTACGAAATAAGAGCTTCAAAGCGGTCACTCACTGACTAATAGGAAACAATATAAATATATAAATAAATGAAAACTTTCGGGATCAAGTTCTACTTTGCCGGAAGTTAAAAAGTAGCGCTCGCAGGTTTATATATACAGTCACAGAATTGAATGTACTTTCGATATCGCCCATTAGACAGTACTTTCAAGCCACCCATAGGCAGAGTTGCGAGAGATAAGAAGTGGGATAGGAGGAGAGGCGTCCTCTCTGGCCGAAGGAAAGAACTAAGCTGACAGTCTATCGTGAAAGATGCCGCAGATGCTGTCCAAAGTGCCGCCTATCCAACCACCTCCAGACTGTGCAAGTGAATCCTTGAAATAAACACATAAATATATGGGAAACGGGATCCTTGTTTTTATTTTTCGTCGAAGCGTTATTTCCCTTTTCGTTCATTTGTGAGCGTGCAACAGGACTTTCCCTGTTTCCTTTTCGTTCTTTACACACCGAAGCTAATAGAATTGAAACCACGTTGGGTGATTTGTCTGGTCGGTGTAAAGCTAAGAAACCTGACGTATGTTTATAAGTCAAATAATGAGACATTAAAATTATCAGTGTTAAAAAAAAAGGCAGTCAGAGTTAAAATTGGATGAATTTAGAGACCACTTTCAAGCAATCCGTGGGTGAATCGAGAAAGACGGACAGAGATTTCTCGCTTGCGCAGAGGACACTTAAAGAGAGAAACGGTATCTACCATCATGGCAGTCAGCCAGAATGCCGATTAATTGGTTATCGAGATATTCAAAATGATTGGATAATTTCTGAACACACCTTCTCAGTGTGTATGTGTGTGTGTGCGTGCGTGCGTGCGTGCGCGCGTGCGCGTGCGTGTGTGAACGGAGGCGCAGCGCATTTTTAAGGAGTGTCTGAAATCGAATTTGGCGCTTCGTGTTGGCCCTTTATATATTTAATAAGGAATTAATCACATTCTGAGAGACTACATCACGCTTGACATGAGTTGGTCCGGTATTAAAAAGTCTCAAGAAGAATCCCCACCACCACCACCGCCACCACCACTACAAAAAAACAGGTTCTCCTTCCTCCGCAGAATTGCCAGTCTTTTCCGCCTTCAGATAAAAATACGAAAATTTTTAAAAGGAACCGAATCTGAAAGTTGCAATATGTAATTTCCCAACGGCAAAATACACAAAAGGAGACAAAGAAAGTTTTAAAAATACAAAAAACTCCTTTATTGAAGGCTAAGAAGAGCAATGGATAGCGGCTCGGAGAGAGGAATCGGAGAGCCGAGTTCGAATTCCAGTCGAATCCATTACATTCACTTAGGTGCTAATACCCTTGGGAAAGGTATGAATCCTCTTCTTCTCCTCCCAGAAAAATGTAAGGAAAAATAAATGACAAAATAAAAAAAATAATCTATAAATACTTTCATGGTAATTGTTCTGATGAACTTTCCTCTGTGGTACCTAGACTTTATGAAATTAAGGGCAGTATTAGATTGGCGGCAACGTCTCATCATGTCCATGATTTGAATATTGCTCTCACATCTGGTCCGGTGCTTCTGTTATGTATTTAGAGATTCTTGATAAAATCTAAAGAAGAATCTGCAATGTTATTGGTCCTGACTTGGCATCTCGGCTTCTGTCCCTTTCCCACCGCCGTAACGTAGCTTCCCTATGCCTTCTCTATAAATACTTTCATGGTAATTGTTCTGATGAACTTTCCTCTGTGGTTCCTAGACTTTATGAAATTAAGGGCAGTATTAGATTGGCGGCAACGTCTCATCATGTCCATCATTTGAATATTGCTCTCACATCTGGTCCGGTGCTTCTGTTATGTATTTAGAGATTCTTGATAAAATCTAAAGAAGAATCTGCAATGTTATTGGTCCTGACTTGGCATCTCGGCTTCTGTCCCTTTCCCACCGCCGTAACGTAGCTTCCCTATGCCTTCTCTATAAATACTTTCATGGTAATTGTTCTGATGAACTTTCCTCTGTGGTACCTAGACTTTATGAAATTAAGGGCAGTATTAGATTGGCGGCAACGTCTCATCATGTCCATGATTTGAATATTGCTCTCACATCTGGTCCGGTGCTTCTGTTATGTATTTAGAGATTCTTGATAAAATCTAAAGAAGAATCTGCAATGTTATTGGTCCTGACTTGGCATCTCGGCTTCTGTCCCTTTCCCACCGCCGTAACGTAGCTTCCCTATGCCTTCTCTATAAATACTTTCATGGTAATTGTTCTGATGAACTTTCCTCTGTGGTACCTAGACTTTATGAAATTAAGGGCCGTATTAGATTGGCGGCAACGTCTCATCATGTCCATCATTTGAATATTGCTCTCACATCTGGTCTGGTGCTTCTGTTATGTATTTAGAGATTCTTGATAAAATCTAAAGAAGAATCTGCAATGTTATTGGTCCTGCCCTGGCATCTCCGCTTCAGTCCCTTTCCCACGGCCGTAACGTAGCTTCCCTATGCCTTCTCTATAAATACTTTCATGGTAATTGTTCTTTCCTCTGTGGTACCTAGACATTATGAAATTAAGGGCAGTATTAGATTGTCCTCCGTCGGAGCAATGGATAGCGGCTCGGATTGAGAAATCGGAAAGCCGAGTTCGAATTCCAGTCGAATCCATTACATTCACTTAGGTGCTAATACCCTTGGGAAAGGTATGAATCCTCTTCTTCTCCCAGAAAAATGTTAGGAAAAATAAATGAGAAAATGAAAAAAATGAAATTGAACAGACCGGGTTCTATAGCAACAACAGAAAAAGATTAATTCCAAGGATTCCGACTCTTTGAGGAATCGGAGAGCCGAGTTCGAATTCCAGTCGAATCCATTACATTCACTTACGTGCTAATACCCTTGGGAAAGGTATGAATCCTCTTCATTCTCTCCCCAGCTATTACAACTATGAGTAAATAACACGACAGACTGGGTTCTATAGCCGTGGATGGCAACTGGTCCACCGCAGAAAGAAATGGCAAACTACTGCAGGAAAAAAACCGGCTTCGTCAGTCATGTATCGAAAGACACATGATCGCCTAAGGGTGCTTCACGCATGGCACATAACTGACTGGCTGAAGAAGAGCGAACGCGCAAAAAAGATAATTTAGTAGCCAGTGCTAGGTTGTACAGAAGAAAGATACGCGAAAAACGTACCTTTAGAAAAACCCTAAGTGACTAACTTTAATAACGAAAAATAGTTTTGTTTTTTGCTTTTTTTGTTTTTTGGGGGGTTTTTTGCTGTTTTTTTTTTCAGCCCCCGGGGCATGAGAGCTTCGACGGTGAAGCAGGCGATGAAAAGCGTTGCTTTAGCTGCCAACTGCAGAGATGCGGAGATGTTAACTTTCTTAAATGTCACCAGGTCCTTCTTGTTTAAGATAAGAAAAACAATCCATCCAGGCCTCTGGTAAGGATATATCTTAAGTGGTCAAAAGAAAAAAAATTCTTGACGGTCAGACATTGTCAGGAATGACTAGTTTGTCAAGACTCCCCGACAAAAAAAAAAAACAGAAAATCAATGAATGCCAATGGAAATCAACACCATGCGTCGGCGACAACAATCCGATGTGTTCCACAAACAAACAAGGATTCGCTGAAGGCTGCTATCGGCGTCGCCGGGGCCAATGTGAATAAAGAACTCGTGATCAATGCCTACGAGGTCAGATCAAAATGTATCGGGACTGGTGCTATAAAAAGAAAACTACAATACACACCAATTCTGCAATTAATCTCCTTCGAAGTAGTCTCATTCTAAAGCCAGATACTTTATCCAGCATCGTTTCCATTGATGGAACCACTTCTGGAACTCTTTTCTGGGCATTCTCTTGGATTTCCTCGGCGCCTTGAAATTCTGTTTCTTTCAAGTGAGATTCGATTTTCAAAGCGGATAAAATGTTGCAAGAGGCAAGGTCGGCGATATATGATAGTTGTTGGATCTGGGGAATGTTTCCCTAACCCCAAAACTGCTGCACTAGCTATAGACAGATAGAACCTCTGTGGTGTAGTGATACGGCCACATTCTACACACTGTCCTTCCAGGCAGTGCTATAAACAACGGAAGTGAGCAAGAATGTTATAACATATTGTGCATGCGCCACAAAGGTCAAGGTCAGTCTGTGCCAAGCGGCTTCACTCTGCATACTTTAGCTCCGTTGCCATAGCAACAGTTCCGATACTTTTTTGATCATACCACGTTCTCAAAGATACATCGAGTCAGGTAGCGGTTTTATTAAATATGTTTTGGGTATGTTACCATGTTCTTCGTGTTTAAGATAAAAAAAAGACGACCTGTAGGTCTCGGACAAGAATATTTTCAATGCCCCTCCCTCCCCAAAATAAACATTCCCGTCAGGAATTTCGAATTTCTCCAGCAAGTCCCGATGTGTGGTGCACGAAAACATCAGATACAAATCCTACGTTATGGGGGAAAAGGGAAAAATACTCAATATTACCCGGAAGAAGAGTGTGATGCGATCGAAGCGCTTGCTGAAAAAAGTCAAGCTCTGTACGTTACCCCTAACATTTGGCCTGCTGACTATCCAGATTTAAACCCTATAGATTTGGAGTGTCGTTGAGAGAGGGACCAACAAGCCTGCTTCAAGGAATCGCTGTAGTCTGCTATCGGAGATGTGGTGGCCAAAATGAATAAAGAACAACTGATCAACGCATATAATCGCTTTAGAAGCCACATCGATTCTGATGGCGGTAATTTTGAATAGACATGTGTTTTGCGTCTGTATGTAAGAACATAGGTACTTTCATGAGCCGCCTC
>OZ038499.1:92591801-92694301 GCA_964036315.1 Acanthosepion esculentum | reverse complement strand
CAGAGACAGCTGAGCTGCTATTGCTGTAATAAGCTGGGTCATGGAGCGCGGAATTGTTAGAGAAATGGACCCGGGGACCAGGTATCGTCGCCAACCTTGTTTCCCTGGAAGTCAGTAAACGTACCATTACCTGTAGTTGGCATCCAGGTAGATAGTATTCAGTGTTCAGCAATCATTGACCACTAGATGTTCCCGGTTAATAATTAGTGCGCATCGCTGTCGATCGTGAAGGAGGCAACACGCCGACGTTGTAACAATCGCAGGGAACAAGGTAACTGTGCGGAAGTTAGTGTTCTGGTCTACCTACAGTAGAATGAACTCATCCACCTTCATAAATACTAACCTGCGAGACTTCCTGTGTGAACAGCCGAGACGCAGTCTCTAACTCTGTGCGATGTTGGAGTTTTAGGTTAATGTATGTACTAGTGAGCCAATCAAAATAAGCTGACTCATGTTATAGTTCACCAATAGAAGCGTTAACAATCAGAAGGCTCAAAATATTCAATATGACGTGTATAAAGGCGCCCATGTTTTTTTCCGAATATTCACTGCCAACCTTTGACATCGAAGACTGAAGAATTACGGAAGAACTGCCGCTAGTGGTATTGGCGATATAGTCAGATTCAGTAAAGTGTCTGACTCGTAAGTGTTAATCTTTAACGTTGTTTCATTGAAAAGATTACGTACTGCGCTGGATTCTATATTCATAGACTATGGCGAACATGGTCAACATGCGACTTCTGTCGAACTCGCTGCTTTGGAAGAGAGGAACCCGGACGAAGCTTTGCCAAAGGGCAAAGTTTCGTCCGGGGGGGTAGACAGGCTCTGAACCTGTTTATGCGGGTTCTAAGAGAATATTTTTGGCCGAGCCTATGGGCTCGGAGAAACCCACGTTAAATTCGGCCTTGTACCACATACATCCTGTGTGGGAGGACTGTTAAATATAGCAGCCGAGACGTAGTGTAACCTGACCGTTCGGACGGAGACTTCTATCTGCTTATTACTAACACTCTTGCTTTGTATATATCTGTTATTTCAATGCACTTGTTCAACCTACCTTCGTCTTCGGTGTCTTTCTTTCTGGGCCCCTAAACAGGCCGCAAGAGTCGTGCAAGAAGAAAAGCCACTTGGCTATGATCTGCTGATTAGGATCGATGCCGTACAAACGGCGCTGTGGTTACACCAGGTGGGGATGGGCAGCTCGACAGAAAGAGAGAATCGTGTGCAGCCATCTCCATTGAAGAATCTGACTTCTGTTCTACCACAAAGAGAAAGCCTGGACTACGAGGGAGAAGTGGGCCTTGGACAAAACACAAGAATGCAGTTCCAGAATACATAGTATCTTACAAGATCAGGTCTGAATATGTGCGGCAGACATTGATTGCTAACGGTTGGTTGATACCATACCCTCAGCAACGAGTAGGACTTTTAAGGGCCTGGTCCCTCTGACGGCTGTTTCACAGCCCAACAAAGACAAGGTGCGCCCGGTCTTGGATTACCGAGAATTGATCCACTACGTGGATGCCGTCACTGCAGATACAAACGTATGTGCTGCCAAATTACGGGAGTGGCGCCAGCAAGACATTAATGTGACCTAGGTTGACCCACCGAGAACTTATCTTCAAATACGCGTCTATGAGTTGCTGTGGCCGTTTCAAACGGTAATATTCAAAAGAAAATGGTGCTGCTTGACGCGTGTAGGATTCGCTCTCACCTCTCATTATGAAAGCCATCGTCAAGTTGTCTCAAGAGGAAGTGACAAATAGCCACCTCATCTTACATTGATGATATATATGTAAATGAAAGTATAATGTCTGCGGATAAGGCCAAGGAGAAACTAGAATTCGTCGGGTTGACCAATAACGACCCCAAGCGCGTGAAAGATGGAGATGTAGTATTGGGTCTTGAAGTCTGTAAGGAGCAAGGCACTCTACAGTGGAAGCGAAAGGTGTGGTTACGGAACTTCCTGACTTAATTACACGCCGTAACGTCTTTTCCATTTGCGGGAAGTTAGTAGGGCACTTTCCTCTTTGTGGGTGGCATCGTGCAGCAACTGCAGTAACAAAGAGGCGAGAAACTGGAATAACAAAGAGGCGAACAACTGGAGTAACAAAGAGGCGAACAACTGGAGTAACAAAGAAGCGAACAACTGGAGTAACAAAGAGGTGGTCAACTGGAGTGACAAAGAAGCGAGCAACTGGAGTAACAAAGAGGTGGGCAACTGGAGTGACAAAGAAGCGAACAACTGGAGTAACAAAGAGGCGAGTAACTGGAATACCAAAGAGGCGGGAAACTGCGGTAACAAATGCATAGTGTGACGCAATGAACGATATATCTCACAAGCGGATTATGGCCGAAGTATTCACCAAATTGAACCAAGATAATCCCGCCCGAGGTCACTGGTGCGAAACGGGAGAAAAAGTTAGCGCCTGGGTTGACGCAAACTCCCTGGGCATGGTTTTGGAAAGACATGGTGCTATTCTGGAGGACGCATGCTGGCTTCGTCCAACAAACGACTATCAGCAAACCAATCAGAGAGGAACTTCGTCCTTACCAATGGAATATGGAGGAAATATCGGGGATTAGACTAACTGTAAACGTCTGACCTGGTGGAACTAAAGAGAATATTTAATCAAGGATACATGGATTTGTGGCACAAGGCCGAAATAGGAGCGAGTAGGGCTGATTAAAATGCTTCAGCCTACTTCTAGCTAATCCGAGTGAAAACCCATTCACTCTAGCAAGTAATACAATAGCTACAAGAACCCCTCTCTCTCTCCATTTAATCCAAACATATGTGAACCCATATAAATAAAATAAAAAGGATTAAAATAAACATTTAAAAGGAATTAAATATGTTAGTGGGGTACTGTCCAAGACACAATGAGAATGACCGCGAGACAGAATCAAGTCGTTCACTGGCTATTTTTTTTTAAGCTTTTCACCCCAGGCAAGGCTGGAAGCCACTAGCACACAAGGGGTTTGGAGCGAGAGCAAATAGGAGTATTAGCGGAAAGGATGTGGAGAAGGATAGAGGACAGATCAAGGCAACTGGAGATGTCGATTGACGTTACACTTGAATAGTTGGAGATCATAGTCATCAGGGAAACAGGAATGAGGAAGGGAGTTCCATAGGCGTGAGGTGCGAGATATGAAGCTATTGGAGTAGAAGAGACGTCTACATTTAACAGTTTCAACAGTGAAGGGGTGGGAACGGGATGCCAGCCTCGTAGGACGCTTGAATTCATCGAGCCTGGAAACCAGCGATAGCAGCTCATCGGAGCAATTACCATGGTGCGTCTGTGAGAGAGAGACTGCAGACGAGAAGCCAGATCAGGACCAATTACATTGTGATGGGTCAAGAATCAATTTGGGAGTTGTAAAAATGTAAAAGTCTGGCGCAATCAAAATAAAATTCAAGGACAAAAAAAAAGATATGGAATCTTGACAATGACCATAACAAAAGAGGGGACCGGAGAATCAGAAGAGATGAGCTGAACCAGGGGTGGGTTGCGCTGGGAATCCAATCCGCTGTCAATTGTGGAGGCTAAAAAAGAAAATCAAGATTGGTTCGATTCACGCGAACCAGGCTCGCAACTCGCACTCACCTTCTGCCGAAACCAATCGCTTTCGATCAGTTCTGTTCTTCATCCTGATCTGATGCGTAGAGAATTCAATCAGCCGTTGGAGAGATTAGTGTTCAATTCTCCCCATTCGCGTCACACACAACCACCATTATTACGACGGTTAGCAGTGTGAGAAATACCAACCGTTTCAACCCAGACCACGGAGGAGACACACACTTATCGGCCTCGACAAAACAGCCCCTCCCCCGCTGCCTCCGCCGCCTCCGCCGCCGCGTCGATATGGACAAGATTCAACCATGCAGCCAGGGGAACGCTTCACCAGCATTAAAAACTCGTCTGGTCAATCAGTCCCCGTTTGCTGAATAAAGAAGCTTGGAGAATTCAGGGAATTATCCATGTTGGAGATTGTCCCGCAAAGAAGCGGTTCTTCCAGGACCTACCCTCTTGACCCAGGTTATGTTCAATTTTTTTATATAAATTATTTATATATTATCTATGCGCGGTACTTATTGGAAAGCGCTCAATATCAGTAATAGAGCTAACTTATTTAGTTGGATTGAAACGAGTTTGTGACCCTGGGTTTCATGCTCCATCAATCCAACTATATATATATATATATATATATATATATATATATATATATAACGACATTATTTTTGCACCAACCTAATAATAAAAAAAACAGGAAGTTTAATTAAACAATGATATCTAGATTACAAAGTAAACTATGCAATTATATATCTGTAAAAAAACAAACAACTTACATATATCTAAAAACATAAACACATATGTCTATAAATACCATACACATATGCCACCAAATTCTGAAGAAATATTTCTCCTCTTCTATTTCAAATCATATATATATATATATATATATATATATATATATATACACATACACACACACACACACACACACATATATATATATATATATATATATATATATATATATATATATATATATATATACGTGTGTGTAAATAATTAAAAAATAACTTCATAACGATCATTTAAAAGGAGTTACTGGGGTGGAAGAATTAGAAAACAGAAACATTGCTAAAGAGTGAGAACAAAAGAAGAGTAATCACGAGGACAGTAGATAATGATTTACATTGCATTTAAATTTTTGAAGATTAAAGTTGACTGGAAAGCATGGCGCCGGAAGTTCCACAAGCAAGAAGTGTGAGAAAATAAACTTTCACATAGAGCTTTCGGTTACATGTATGCAACTCAACTGTAAATTGATGAGACCCCGACGCCAGTCGAGTACTCTGCTGAACTTCAAAAAGTCTAGTTCCCATATCGAAGAACAATATTTATTTTTGTCATGTACAGAAAATGTGGCACAAGGCCAAAAATAGAGAATAGGGAAAAGGATGGTCTTCTTCTCTCTTAAATTTAAACTTAGCTAGCCACAAACACTGACCCAAACATACCACAATATCCCTAACACCAAAACAATACATTCTTACTTACCTTTCTTACTACATTCCCCGTAATACCATGTGGTCTCTATGAAAATGCTAACTAGTTCCCATATGTACAATTCATTGTCTGTGGTGGGAGGGGAATAAAACAACAATTTAAAAACTAGTCCTAATGAGTATTTACGTATGAAAACAAAACTACAAGAAACCAAATAAAATTCCCATAGCAACATCTCATCCGAACAATTACCATGAAAGTATTTATAGAAAAGACACAAAGAAGCAACTTTACGGCTGTGAGGAAGAGACTGAAGCCGAGATACCAGATCAGGACCGATAATACAGGGTGACCCCAAAAAAACTGGAACTTTTTAACAATCCAATAAAACCAAGAGTGATGGAAGAAAAATATTTAATTCATAGTAATTGAAACCTTAAAACATGCCATTTAAGAAACAATGATGGAATTTTCATTTTTTTTAAATTACGTCCTGTAGATGGCGTCCTCCTGTACGAATGCATTCTTGAAATCTGCTGTTGAGATTCCTCATTGACTGCTGCAACATCTCAGCTGGGACACTCTGAATTTCATTCTCGTTACTAAAATGGCGAAATGTTTACTTGCTCAAGGTCACTGTCTTGCAGTGTTGCCACTTTCTCATGTCTGGCAATATGTACTTCAAAAATTCCCGTTTTTGGGGGTCACCCTGTATTTCTGATTCTACTTTGAATATTATCAAGGATCTCTAGATATGTAGCAGGGGCACTGGACTATATGTGGCCGCATTATTTCAAGTATGGCTATGTTTCTTGCTGTTTTTCGCTACTATACGCCCGTTCAAATTGTATTTTCGTCGTACTATACAAACTATATGTTGTATTTGGTGTGGAGAACTTTCAGCGGGAAATTAACTGGAGATTGCTGATAACCGACATCCATTAAACATGGCACTTGGACATAGAACAGTCTACCCCAGTGAGCGAAATAAAGGGTTCAGTTCGACATTCCAACCACCTGAAGAAGGCCGGAGCGTACAACGGCCGAAACGTTGTGATAAACATGGCGACAAAGATGAGGACAATAGTCCGAATAATGTAAATAATGTACATAATACCTCATCTCAGAAATATAGGCAGATATTGAAATACAGAAAGAATTATATAGATGAAGAGAATGGTTGGCATTATTTTCCTGAGATAGATAACTCACTCGAATGATTTCCAATCAAAAATGAGATTTCTAAGTGGCTTGTATTCTTTTACCGTTTACGTCATTCCTTAACTCCACCAGTTCTGACCTTCACGGCTAAGACTTGCCAAGCCACGCCCATTCTAGCGAACCACCCTCATTCCCTTCCACTGAAGCAGCTTCTTCCTACGAACTACTGCTTTGTGAAACCGACTCCTAAGATGTCTTCTCCGATCACTATAGAAGTAAACTGTTCAATTTTATGGTTAACCGTTAGCTTTCCCCCTCATATTTCCATAAATCCTGACTATTAGTCTGTAACCCTCTACCTCGAGTTGCTCTTAGGCCTTGTACAGTACGAACATCATTGTAAAAAATAAATAGGTAAATACATAAAATAGAACACGCGCAGAGGCCCGAGATCGTGTCGGCATATCTATAAATCACCACTACCTGCAAATACCTTTTCTTTCTAGATTCTCCACAAGGAGGGCGATACGATCGCCCACGCACACCCACGCGTGGTACTCGACTGCGTCTTCAAAAGGAAAACACGAAAAAGAAATACAGAATTAATATGGAAAATGTTGTCTTTTTTTCCTTTTTTTTTTTTTTTGACTCTCGTTGCCGTCGAAGCTTCTCGTTTTCGTCTGTTAATCAACCAGAAACTGTAATGGCGTCTGGCCGGCCACTGCTTCTTATCCGTTGCCCTGAGATGCTCTTAATGAAAGATATTTCCTTCGGGGCTGTTTCTCGACAGATCCGATGTGGATAATTGTAGACAGACACTTGATTGATGACTGACCTCTGCCTGAGATGGCCGAAGCTATAGTTTTCCTTAGTGTATGGATATTTTTCAAGACTAGCAAGGATACCTAGCATTGTGCTGGCTCAACCCCTTTCCTTTACTATGCTGTGTTATTCCTCAGTTTCGAAGATTTATGCCGTGGCTTCCCTCTGTCTCTTCTATAAATATTTTACTGTTCCGACGAGCTACTGTCACTAGTTCCCAGACTGCATGAATTTAAGCGAGCTACTATAGGTTGGCTACTCGGTCCCACCATTCTACTGTCAAAACAGTTAAATGTAACCGCCTCTTCTATTCCAACAGCTTCTTCTCTCGCACTTCCCGACAGTGTAACTCCCTTCCTCTTACTTGCTTCCCTGATAACTATAATCTTCAAATATGCAAGTGTAATGTCAATCAACATCTTCTGATACCTTGAACTTGTTCCCCCGTCCTTCTCTTTATCCTTTCCCCAAACACGTTTCTTTACTCTTGTTGTCTACCCTCTGTAACCCCTTGCGTGTTAGTGCCACTCCCAATTGATTGGGGTGAAATGCGTAAAAAGAAAAGAAAAAAAAATGGATATTCTCATGATTAAAACTGTGACAAAGATACGCGTGAAATTGGATGTGAAAAGTTCATTTGAATTATTGTCAGTACCCCCACTACCATCCCGGCGCATTTTTACATAGATTACATAGAGAGGTTTTGTTGTCTTTCATTTTAAACTGAAGAAGCCGAATGAAGTAGACGCTCTCGGCGAAACGCGTCGTTTATAGCTTTTACACTTTGTTTCATTAACTTCAATTTTGATTCCAATAGAATTATACATCCAACAAACACACAACTGTACATATACATCAGACTAATGTTGGGCGCATAAATGATAAAATATAAGAAAATCCTGTTACGTGTTTCGTCTTTAGAAATGACTTCTTCTTAAGATAATCGATGGAAACATATATATACATATGTGTGTGTGTTTGTGTTTTGTGTACGGTGTTGGATTACGTTTCCTCCACCTATATATATAGAGACGAAAGAGAACTGTGAAAAATATTCCCGTTGCTATGCCCTTGGATCCTCGCTGTTGCACAAAATGTGGATTCGTATGCGGGTCACTGGCGGGGCTGAAGTGTCACATACGACACAAACATAAAAACTGGATGAGGTTGTCGGATCCTCATACGTCGAAATCGATGAGAGAGTGTATCTTCATATATTTATAATTTTTCGTGTTTCGAGTGGACACACAGACAAACATCGAGTTTTATATACTAGATGAGGAAGAAGAAGCTAAAATCCTAACCGCTGCTTTTTCCTCATTTAACGTTTAACTGAACGCGTTTATCCATGCACATTGATTTTACGCCTTACTAACCCTGTTCATAAATAAATTTAAAAATCAATAAGACAGATAATCGGAGATGCCAACATAAATTGGGGAGTTAAAATAAACGTTTTCTTTTTATTATTTCTATTTAACATGGCTTTACTTTATTTATTCTGTTTGTTTTTTATATTCCAATTAGTTTTTCAGATCGAATACCGTTTCTATTTTATTTGTTTTTATATTTTTCAATTTTTTATTCATTTTACACCACTCACAATTTAGTATAAAGTTTATTATAAAATATAAAATATATTATAAAATATGTCATAAAATATTATACAATATATTCCAAAATATGAAGTATGGTATAAAATATAAAATATATCATAAAATGTTATAAAATATTTAAAATCTTTTAAAATACATTATAAAATATATCATAAAATATGTCATAAATATTATACAATATATTCAAAAATATGAAGTATGACATAAAATATTATAAAATATATCATAAAATGTTATAAAATATTTAAAATCTTTTAAAATACATAATAAAATATATTATAAAATATGTCATAAATATTATACAATATATTCAAAAATATGAAGTATGACATAAAATATTATAAAATATATCATAAAATGTTATAAAATATTTAAAATCTTTTAAAATACATTATAAAATATATTATAAAATATGTCATAAATGTTATACAATATATTCAAAAATATGAAGTATGACATAAAATATTATAAAATATATCATAAAATGTTATAAAATATATTATAAAATGTTATAAAATGTTTTACAATATATTATAAAATATCTCAGTATATGTTTATACATTTTTTTTTATAGATGCAAATATTTAAGTAAAGGCTCTGTTTATAATAAACAGTATTAAACAACATTTACCGGCCTGAATGTCCGAGAAATTTTCATAGAAAATATTCGTCATCCGACAGGAATCGAACCTGCATCCTATACGGAACCGTCATATAGCTTGACGTGCCTTAACCGATCGAGCCACGGAGCATCGTTCGGTGAAACAACATTTACCGGCCTAATAGGTTAATAATCAGAGTTGAATCAGACCAGGAAATAATAGTCGTGCGTTTGTTTATTTATTTTTGAAAATAATAAAATAGCATAATTTGTAGTAATATTAAATATTCATAATAATTTGTAGTAACATTATATTAAATATTCCCAATAAAATAAACTTCCTAAATGTCGTTAATACTGTTTATTATAAACAGAGCATTTACTTAAATATTTGTATCTATAAATAGAACGTATAAACATAAAAATATCTTAAAATAATTGCTGGACTTTGTCCATTTCATAATGTGTGACGTCATTCGTTTACATTTGGATACGCCATGAGCAGATCTGAATGTACGTGAGACATTCATAGAAGATTGTAGTTTAAAAGCAGTAAATTCGACCTTTACATAAATATTTGTATCTATAAAAAAATAACGTATAAACATAAAAAATATCTTTAAATAATTGTCGGACTTTGTCCATTTCATAATATATATATATATATATATATATATATATATATATATATATATATATATATACCCGCTATTAGGGCATCTAGCCAATCCCTATTGCAGACGCTCGCTCAGGCACATTTGTGTTTGTTCAAGGCTTGGGTCAACCCGTGGTATGGTTTTCAGGTATTTTCCAAAGGTGCCGCACACTGAGATTTTCCCCACTCCAGACCGATAACATCAGGTAGTCTCCTTCCTGACAAATCGTCCATGGTGATATTGAACCCCAGATCTCATGGTCTGAAAGTGATTGTTCTAACCACTAGGCCACACACCCATTACATATATATAAGTATTTATTATTATTTAAAGAATATCAAACACTTAAAATCCCATAGATAATAATTTTTATTTCATGAGAGCTCTAAAAAAAAACAGCAGCTATCAATCTTCAAGACCTACAAACAAATCACAAATGAACTGGAAAAAATATTCTTGGTTAAAAATATTGCTATCTTCTTCAGAGAGTAGGGGAAAAGGCAGAGAGTGTTGATCTATATATATATATATATATATATATATATATATATATATATATATATATATGATCTCACCATGCTCGTTTGGATGTCTTCCTGGTGTTATTGGCCTGGGGAAGTAGTCCCAGTGCGCAGTACCTTTTCTGTGGAAAGATTGATCAGGTCAAATTATTCTCTCAGAAACTGTTGCTAAGGTCTTCTAAGCATTGCAGCATTATATACTGCAGTTTGGTACTGTGGTTTGGGCAGGCATCTGTAATAGGGTGTGGCTATTCCCTCTCCTGGCTAACAAGTGTGCTCGGAAACGATTATATTTTACATCGAGCAATTTTACTTTTATATTTGTGCATTTTGTGTGCAAACACACACACACACACACACACACACACACACACACACACACACACATATATATATATATATATATATATATATATATATATATATATATATATATATATATATATATTATTATTATTATTATTATTATTTCAAACGTAATTTTCAATGGATACCCATATTTCAGTCGAACTACTCGATTTTTTAAAAAATATGTCGGATTAAAAAAATTAAAATCCATTAATTCTTTATACATATATATATATATATATATATATATATATATATATATATATATATGCTCCTAAAAATTTTATTTCGGTTGAGCTCTCTGGGGAGGAAGTGTAGGTTTGTAAACGGTTACTATTACGGCTAATAATGCAAGACTCTTCGGTAAATCGAATCGAGTTCTCTCAGTCACTGTGTGTTTATCTAAAAATAAATACGCTTAAATTCACCTTCATCCCTGTCGTGCGCCAATGGCTTAGTGGTAGAATCCCGACTGACGCCAATTCAGCCGGATTTCGATCCTAGCTATAGGCAACCGGATGTCTAGCCACACTGATGATATGTGATACAGCGGAACAGTCTGTCTGTGGATGACAATATATATATATATATATATATATATATATACATATATATATATTGTGTATTTAGGCAGCAATCCTTCATTTATACATGTTTTATTTAAGACGACAGAGAAGACAACTCGGATTAAACTTATTATTTATTTTTTCTTGTGTTTGAACAAATGTTTTCTTTTCGGGACACGGAGTGTGTAGAAACTGACCAAATGTTCTGTAATTCCGAGCGCTTTCGGCTATTCTTCTAGCTATCATCAAGGATGATTTTATTTTTACTTTTTAAATAGATGTATGGGTTGTATGTATGTTTCTAGAGTTATAGGGATGTTTGATTTTCCGAACAGTCAGCATATTTTGGCCGTGTTCGTAGTTAATATTATTTAGTGTTGGTCTTTTTTTATTAAGGCTTCCATTATTTTTAATAGTTTTTTTACATGTGGATGAGTTTATTATACCTCTAATTTCTACTAATATGTCTCAGATGGAGTCTGGTAATTTTGTGTGTGTGTTTAAATGGGTTCTACTTGTTATGGGTCCTTACCTATAACTACAGAATGAACTCATCCTAACACTATGTATACTACGCCTCTCAAGAGAGAGAGACGAATCGAGTCGAGCCGATAGTAGTTCACTCCAAACCAGACTGACAGTCATACTAACACCTTCCACATCTTGTATTATTATTCCGTGTAATATATCTTCGTTATTTCTACTCTTGTGTTGGTGTTGTTCTTCCTTGGTCCTAACCTGGACCATAACACTAATAGAGCTGGGGTTGAAGAGGTGTAACGTAAGTCGTCTGGATAGGCATGTAGTTGTGTGACCAATGTAAATAAAATTCATAAATAATTCATTATAGGTTTTAAAGCTTCAGAAAATCCTTTTGATCTTTGGATATATATTTTTTTTTAATTTAGTCTCTAACTGCACGCTTTTTCGTACACAAGGAGTTATGTTGTTTAACTGCAGTATCCACAGCTTCCCAAAAAAATGAATACGTGTCATTTTGCTTTTTACATGCGCCCAAAAAATTATTTGCACTAGCAACCATGTAAAACAAAAATGCAGTATGTAAATGTAAGGGTTCACTTACATTTGCATATCTTAATTTATAATTTTTAATTAGTATTTTTATTCCACTATTTACATTATTCAGACTATTGTCCTCATCTTTGTCGACATATTTATTACAACGTTTCGGCTCTTTAGTATCTGTCTATATTTCTGAGATGAGGTATTATGTACACTATTTACATTATTCAGACTATTGTCCTCATCTTTGTAGCCATATTTATTACAACGTTTCGGCCCTTTAGTATCTGTCTATATTTCTGAGATGAGGTATTATGTACACTATTTACATTATTCGGACTATTGTCCTCATCTTTGTTGCCATATTTATTACAACGTTTCGGCCCTTTAGTATCTGTCTATATTTCTGAGATGAGGTATTATGTACACTTTTTACATTATTCGGACTATTGTCCTCATCTTTATTGCCATATTTATTACAACGTTTCCTTTAGTATCTGTCTATATTTCTGAGATGAGGTATTATGTACACTATATACATTATTCGGACTATTGTCCTAATCTTTGTTGCCATATTTATTACAACGCTTCCTTTAGTATCTGTCTATATTTCTGAGATGAGGTATTATGTACACTATATACATTATTCGGACTATTGTCCTAATCTTTGTTGCCATATTTATTACAACGCTTCCTTTAGTATCTGTCTATATTTCTGAGATGAGGTATTATGTAGACTATATAAATTATTCGGACTATTGTCCTCATCTTTGTTGCCATATTTATTACAACGCTTCGGCCCTTTAGTATCTGTCTATATTTCTGAGATGAGGTATTATGTACACTATATACATTATTCGGACTATTGTCCTAATCTTTGTCGCCATATTTATTACAACGTTTCAGCCCTTTAGTATCTGTCTATATTTCTGAGATGAGGTATTATGTACACTATTTACATTATTCAGACTATTGTCCAGATCTTTGTTGCCATATTTATTACAACGTTTCCTTTAGTATCTGTCTATATTTCTAAGATGAGGTATTATGTACACTATATACATTATTCGGACTATTGTCCTAATCTTTGTTGCCATATTTATTACAACGTTTCCTTTAGTATCTGTCTATATTTCTAAGATGAGGTATTATGTACACTATTTACATTATTCGGACTATTGTCCTCATCTTTGTCTACATATTTATTACAACGTTTTGGCCCTTTAGTATCTGTCTATATTTCTGAGATGAGGTATTATGTACACTATTTACATTATTCAGTCTATTGTCCTAATCTTTGTTGCCATTTTTATTACAACGTTTCCTTTAGTATCTGTCTATATTTCTAAGATGAGGTATTAGGTACACTATTTACATTATTCGGACTATTGTCCTAATCTTTGTTGCCATATTTATTACAACGTTTCCTTTAGTATTTGTCTATATTTCTGAGATGAGGTATTATGTACACTATTTATATTATTCGGACTAATGTCCTCATCTTTGTTGCCATATTTATTACCACGTTTCCTTTAGTATCTGTCTATATTTCTGAGATGAGGTATTATGTACACTATATACATTATTCGGACTATTGTACTCATCTTTGTAGCCATATTTATTAGAACGTTTCGGCCGTTGTACGCTCCGACCTTCTTCAGGTATTTGGAACGTCGAACTGAACCCTTTATTTCGCTAACTGGGGTAGACTGTTCTAGTTCCACTGTTTTAATGGATGTCAGTTATCAGTTATCTCCTTTTAATTCACCTCTCCAAAGTATAGAACGCCTTAACCAGGCATTGATCTCACACTCAAGGACACATAGCACAGTGGATAATGGTGTTAGTTACATCCAGTGAAAGGAGCCTAAGAGTGTGAGTATATATATATATATATATATATATATATATATATATATATATATATATATATATATATATATATATATATGTATATATATATATATAAAAGTGAAGATAGAAGTCAACACTTAGAGGCGACAGTCTGTTTCATCCTAGATGCAATCGTCAGGCCACGAGTGCTGTTATTTTTCTCGGTATATACGGGTCAGTGGTGTATTGTGGGTAGTCTATTTTGGCAGATATTTTACCGGAAATCGTTTATTTGTTTATTTGTGTGAAATTATTTTGCTTGTTTTTATTTAACTCATTTTTGTTTTTTATCCTTTATATTTATTTTATTTTTATTTTTTATTTTGATCGGTGTTTTTATTAACGTAGTAAAAATTCATTTATATAGCTTATTGTGGGTAGACTATTTTACCGGAAGTCGTTTATTTGTTTATTTATTTGGGTCAAATTATTTTGCTTTTTTTATTTATTTTTATTTTTATTTTTTATCTTATATATTTATTTATTATTTTTATTTTGATCGGTGTTTTTATTAACGTAATAAAAATTGTTTATATAGCTTATTTAATAGTTTTGTTTTTGTTTGTGAAGATAAAGCTATTTGTTGAATTTTGGGGTTGATTGTTGTGGTTTGTTCTGACTATTATTTTGGCGGGAACAGTTTTTAATTTATTTATTTGGATGGATTACCTTTATTTGTTTTTTTTTTAACTAGTTTATCGGTATCGGTTTATCGGTTTATTTATATATTTGGATGTATTTAGATCAATTTATTATACTTGTCGTTATTTATTTATTACACTGTATATTTTCTCTGTTTTTGTTTTCGATTTTTAAGTAACGCAGTATATTATTTTTTATTCATTTTTTTATCGTTATATAACATTTATATCTATTTTTTGTCCGATTTTTTGTTTTGATTTTTTATAGTCTAATATTTTGGTCATAATAGTTTGCTAATTTGTTTATTATTTACTTTATTTATTGATTTTGTTCCTTATTTTTTATTCTATTTTGTCTATTCTAACTGGTGTGATTTGGTAATTTGTTTGGATTAATTTATTTTGCTTATTTTATTGTCATTTTGTTTGTTTATTTATTTTTTCCGTTTTCGATTTTTAAGTTACGTAGTAAAAATTTGTTTTCATGTCTGCATTTTGAGATTAGCTCAGATCTTTTATTTAATAATTTATTTTAGTCTGGGAAGGTATTTTCTCCTCCAAGCAATGTTTTTGATAGGTTGTTGTAGGCTGATGATTTTTTTCTTATTTTCCAAGATATTTTTGGTGTGGTGTGCGTTTTGTGTTTTACTTCCCAGATATACTTAGAAAGCATTGTGCTGTTCGCATATTTACTATTTGTGAAAGATGTTTTGTGTACATAATTTCTTTGTTTCCAGGGTCCTTCACTTACTCCTATGTATACTTTTTATCGTGGCTTGGTAGATTACGTTTTTTATTCTGCAGTTGAACGTGGGTTTAATTTGTTCGTGTGGTTTGTTAATAATTTTCCTGTTGCAACTGTAGCTGATTTTTACTGTGTTTTTGTTGAATATTTTGTGTAGGTAATCAAGCACCATACACAAAATATTCAGCAAAAACAGTAAAAATAAGCTACAGTTGCACCGAGAACATGGTACAAAGTCAAAGCTCATCCGGTATGAAGATGAACGGGAATAATGGCGGCCCTAAGATACTCTTTATCTATCTCAGTTTGTTCATGCCTATCTATCTATCTATCTATCTATCTATCTATCTATCTATCTATCTATCTATCTATCTAACCATATCTGTCTACGTAACCAAATCTATCTAAGTATCTATCTCAGTCTGTTCGTGCCTATCTATCTATCTATCTATGTAACCATATCTGTCTATCTATCTATCTATCTATGTATTTATCTATCTATCTATCTATCTCTGTCTGTTCATGCCTATCTATCTGTCTATGTAACCGTATCTGTCTATCTATGTAACCAAATCTATCTATCTATCTATCTATCTATCTATCTATCTATCTATCTACCTAACTACCTACCTATCTATCTATCTATGTAAACATATCTGTCTATGTAACCAAATCTATCTATCTATCTATCTATCTATGTATGTATTTATCTATCTATCTATCTATGTCTGTTCATGCATATCTATCTATGTAACCGTATCTGTCTATCTATGTAACCAAATCTATCTATCTATCTATCTATCTCAGTCTGTTCATGGTTATCTCTCTATGTATCTCAGTATGTTTAGATTCTTATCTATCTATATATCTATCTACCTACCTACCTACCTATTTATCTATCTATCCATCTATCTATTTATCTCAGTATGTTTATTCTTATCTATCTATATATATATATCCGTCTATCTATCTACCTACCTACCTATCTATCTATCTAATTGCGACTGAATTATTTTCTATTTTAATAATTGTTCGCTCAAGACAAAGCCTGAGCCATTCAAGGTAGAATGTTACTGAATGAGTTTGTTAAAGAAGGTAAGAAGTTCAATTCATGTGGATATGTGGGAAAGATTACAGTTAATACCAATCTTAAAGAGGTTAAGATTGTAGTGATCGGGGAGGCATCCTCTCGGGTGTCTGTTGCAGAAAACTGCGGTTCTAGGGAAGAAGCTGTCAAACTGTTTACTGACAATGTCATTCGCTGAATCCTTCAGTGTATAATGTTTGATCTATCCAAAAAAATATTCACTAATGAATTAAGTGCATTGACAAGGAAGGGGATTCTCTCTTTTATTTCGTTCAACAGAAAGAAAATGGTAACGGGAAATAAACCATAGAAAGGTATCATTAATGCAGATGCAAGTACATCTCTCTTTGAATTGAAGAAACTGTCCTTAACAGATTGTTTTATCCCTGCCTCGTTTTCAATTTTCGTGATCACTTTACGCATGCGCTCTTTATTTATGTATCATGTATCACTTTTCAAAATGACGTAGTAGCCAAATTTGATTTCGAAGCATGGCAAGATGGTGGCGTTGTTTACGGACACCTCTTCCACTCTTGGTTTTTCATTTCTTACAAAAAATAAATAAATATACAGGGTGTCCATAAAGTTCGTGTGCACTTTAAAAAATTTACAACTTTATTTGTATTTGCGATAGAAATAATTTGTAAAAAGGATTAGAGAGAAGTAAATCTATATTTTTTTAAGGTTTTATTGAAATTTTATTTAAGTTTCCACATGTCCTCCATCATTAGCAATACAAAGGGTAATACGATTTTGCTGCTCACGGAAAACATTTGCCAACTGATTTACAGTAATGCCTGAAATCACATTAGTTATTTTAGCTATACTTAAAACTAGGTACATTAAACTTTATAACATTTTTTACAGATTATTTCTATCGCAAATAGAAATAAAGTTATAAATTTTTTAAAGTGCACACGAACTTTATGGACACCCTGTATTCTTTTGTTCACAACCTGACAATATCCGTGAATATGTCTCTCAATATCCACGAATACGTCTGTAAATATGCGCTAATATGTTTCACAATTCACCGCTCAAGCAGGTTGTCTTTATATATTTTAACACCCAGTCTTCTATTTACCCAACTTACATCGTTCGGGCTGTTTATCCTCGTCATTATTGTCCCATTCACAACGTTTCATTTATAAATATTCAACCAATACGAGGCCCATAAGCCACTCAAGGTAGAGTGTTACTAAACGATGCATATACCTGCTTGGTGGGTACCTCGAGGCTGAGTAATGGTTAGCAAGCTTGTCTCGCTAGAACAATTACGATTGACTAGTGAGTTCGATCCTCACTGGGGGCCCCATACTTTCGGCCTTGTGCCATATCTGAGCTAGTTTAGAAAATCATTGGGCTCCTCGAGGCGGTGTAGTGGTTAGCAAGCTTGTCTCGCTATAACAATTGCGATTGAATAGTGAGTTCGATTCTCACTGAGTGCCCCATAGATTCGGCCCTGTGCCACATCTAAGCTACGCTTGGAAAATCACCTGCTGATATGAGGTGGAACAAATACATAGACTCAATAGCTTCATATGTGTTATGGGAACTTACCCATAATAGTAATGGACCATCCCGTACACCATAAATACTGCGCCTCAAGAGGAAGCAGTAGTGTGAGATCCAGTTTTTTGGACGACTCACCTAGCAGGTCGAACTCTCTGCCTCTGAGGCAGAGGGGAACTCTCTGTCTTTGGGCAGAGAGGAACCCGGACGAGGTTCCGCCGAAGGGCAGAACCTCGTTCGGGGTGGTTGACCACCCCGATCCCGTTTATACGGGTTCTACGGGCAATTTTTGCCCGAGCCTACGGGCTCGGAAAGCCCACATTAAACCGGCCTTGTGCCACATTCGACACACGTGGGCGTGTTGTTAAACATCGTGTGAGATCCAGTTTTTTGGACGACTCACCTAGCAGGTCGAACTCTCTGCCTCTGAGGCAGAGGGGAACTCTCTGTCTTTGGGCAGAGAGGAACTCGGACGAGGTTCCGCCGAAGGGCAGAGCCTCATTCGAGGTGGTTGACCGCCCCGATCCCGTTTATACGGGTTCTACGGGCAATTTTTGCCCGAGCCTACGGGCTCGGAAAGCCCACATTAAACCGGCCTTGTGCCACATTCGACACACGTGGGCGTGTTGTTAAACATCGTGTGAGTCAGTCCTTTTTGGACGTCTCAGCTATTCGGTCGAACTCTCTGCCTCTGAGGCAGAGGGGAACTCTCTGCTTCTGGGCAGGGAGGAACCCGGACTGAACATCGTGTGAGTCAGACACAGAGTCAGTGTGAGTCAGACAGAGACAGAGTCGCGTCAGACGATTACTGTAAGACACTGGAATAGTGATACTAGTCGAGACAACATAGTTCTCTCTAAACTAACCTGATTGTTATTACTAACACTTCTACTTCTTTTGTACATATTCTGTTTGTAATATATCTGTGTTATTCCATACCTGTGTTCGAGTTATTCTTCATTGGTTCTACCTTGGACCATCACCGTGGTACAAGGACCTGGACCATAACAATGTGCCGCAAGGAAAGTTGGTTCTTTGTGTTGTGCCAGAAAGCTTTTCTCGTCTGAGTCCAGCCTTCAAATCTATAAATCAACCATCTGTCCTATATGGTCTGGTGCCCCCCATTATAAGTTTCGAGGTCCTCGACAAAATCCATAGATGGATATGCAATGTGATAGGTCCTTTGAGTCAAGTCACTGGATTCACGCAACGCTGGGCCATGTGTTCTCAAGCAGTGGTGAGCAAAAAACTGGAGAGTTGACTAAAAGGGTGATAACTGAGACACCCGGAAGAGTGCATGGCTCGTGGAACTAGAACAATCTACCTCGGTGGACGAAATAAAAGGTTCAGTTTGAAATTCCACTGAAGAAGAAGGCCGGAGCGTAAATGATCGAAACGTCGTGAATATGGCAAACAAAGGCCGAGGGCAACAGCCCGTAGAATTAAATAGTGTAAAGAATAGCAAAAGGTTAGGGGAGGGGCCTGTAGGGTGGAAAATGCGAATAATTACAAGATCAGCAATTTCGAAATCTTACATATTTTAAATAGTCCTAAATTTTTTCTAGTTGAATTCCATTGACATCAAATGATTTCTCGAGAATTACTGTATGCATTAATATAACTGATTGAGGCGGCAGAGGAAATTACAAGAAAAAAAAAGCAAGAAGAGAGAATGCATAGTAGTCAACAAACGAAACACTCCCATGTAAATTACAATTTGAGATACCAAAATGCAAGCAGAAAAATTTAAATATCTGGGGAGTGTTTTAACAGAGGACGGAAAGAAAGAAACAAATACGGAACAGTTACGTGATATCTGTCCTCCGATATGGCAGTGAATGCTGGAATATCCCCTTAAAGAGGAACAGACTTGAAGTAGCAGAAACAAAGGAAAATGTACAGAACAGTTACGTGATATCTGTCCTCTTATATGGCAGTGAATGCTGGACAATCTCCTCACAGATGAAAAAGAGACTTGTAACTTCCTGCTTTCCCAACAGTTTTGTCTAATCAGTTTTACCCACAAGGCCTCGGTTAATTCCTGGTCTGTTTTTCAGACATTTCCCAAAACAGCGACGCACAGTGGGGTCATCTCCCCACTCCATTATTATCAAGAAGCAACTTTGACTAATCGACCCTGGTTCTCACACTAAGACGTTCTCACCACTCAGCCACGCGCCCATGTAAGTAGAAACCTATTCGTCTGAAGACAGAAGACATGGCCGTTAGCAAAAGAGTCAGACCAACATGCAAATTACAAATTGGAGAGATCAAAGTATAACAAGAACTTAAATATCTGGGACGTATTTTAACAAAGTACGGAAAGTTCGATACTGAAATCTGAAGAAGCATAAGATGGCCAATGATGCCTTCAAAATGCTAAGCAAAGTATTAAGAAACGGAAAAATGTCGTTAAAAACAAAGAAAGTAGTACTGAACTGTTATGCAATATCATTCCACCAATATAAATATTGGGCAATCTCTCAAAGATTAAGAAGAGACTAGCAGCAACAGAAATGTGGTTCTACAGAAGGATGCTGAGAATACCATGGACCGAAAATGGGAGCAATGAGGAAGTTTTAGAGAAAATGTAAGCAAAAAGGATACTTTATCCGTAGCATCAGAAAGAGATAACTGAAATTTCTGAGGTACATAATGAGGAAAGAGGGCTTGGAAAATTTGATACTCTCAGGACAGATTGAAGGCAAGCGGTACGGAGGAAAACAACGTGTAACCTTCCTAGCGAGCTTGAGTAAATAGATAACAGAAAAGGTTTGACAAAAAAACAACATTTATTACGAGCTACAAAGAAGAGGAAATATTGAAGAGCCATGCTATTCAACGTCCTGAAGGGACACGGCACATAGAAGATAGCTGCAATTCATTATACATAGACTTAAACATTAAATAATGTTAAAATAAAAAATATAACGAAAAAAAAACAACAAAAATCAGTATAAATAAAACAAATAAAAATTATAAGCAGAATTCAGATGACACAACAAAATGGATTAATTTCAAAACAAGACATTCTGGCCAAAGAACAGGTTCTTCACTCGCGTTATCTGATATTTTTCTTAGATATACAGTGCTGTTCGATAAAAGTGAATCACGTGATTTTTTTTTTTTTTTTTTTTTTTTTTTACTAAATGTTCTCTTCTCCGATGAAACGAAAGTTGAGCTAAATTCAAAGGATAAGCGATCTAAAATCCGAAGAAGAAGCTTTGAAAGCTCTTTGAAATTTAGCAGTAAGTACTGTCAAGCATCCGTTCAGTATAATGTTCTGGGGATGATTTTCTTTTCATGGAACTGGTTTCTTAAAAGACCCCCCGGAGCAAGCAGTACAAGAGAATTTTAGAGTCTTGTCTGCTCCCTTCTGCTGAAAGGGTGCAAATCGACCCCACCAGGCTCATTTTTATGCAGGATAATAATGCTCCCTGTCACAAATCAAAATTGATGAAGGAATACTTTGATGAGAAGCAGGTGAGTGTTATGACATGGCCGCCCCAATCTCCTGACTTCAACCCCATAGAAAACCTATGGAGCATTATAAAGTACAGGCTCTCGAGAAAGCAGTTGAGCAACAAAGAGGATTTGATTTTGAATTTCATATCCGAATGGAATTCAATGCTTGGAGATGAGATTTGCCAGAACCTAATCAAGTCAATGCCAAAAAGGTTTGAAAAGGTTATTCAAAATAAAGGAGGACCCATAGATTATTAAATATTTCGAACTATATTACCTATTATAAATAAATTATACCTCTATTATTCTTTATTTAAAGCTGTTCGGTTATGTTTCTATTGATTACTAGTTGCAGGAAATAAGTGAGTCACTTTTCTTTTTGCACAGAGTTTTTCCCTAAATTTCATTTATATCCCAAACTATAATTATCAATAGAATACCTTAGGGTGAGTAAACTTTTTTTACTAGGTGGTCGGGAAGGGGTCTTTATATTAGTACGATTAAAAATTAGTTTGACCAAAAAAAAACAATAGGCGAAAAATTTTTAAGTAAAAAAATCAGGTGAGTCACTTTTATCAAACAACACTGTATTTATAATTTTTTCAATTATAAAAATACGATGATTTTTTTTTTTATCCGTTACAATCTGATGACCGGCCTGTCACATTGTTCGTCCTAATTAATTAGTGACTAATCACTAATTAATATTCAATTGGATAGTTTTCGTTTCTAATCGGATTTTTATTTTCTTTCATTCGATACGAATCTCAAAATGTCTTCGATTTTGTGACACCGCTAATTAGCATGACTGTTTTTTGTTTAATTGATTATTGTTTGTTCAAACTTCAACGAAGAAAAAAAATAAAATGGATTTCAAGATGATAAAATTACAAAACTAAAAATTTTCACATGGACTTTAAGACATAAAATCACTTCACAATCCACGGAACATGAGCATGGTAACGCAGAGGCTACCTGAAAAGAGAAATGGAATGCCTTTTTACACGAGCCCCAAACAAATGCATCAACACCAACTATGATATCATGACAGTAGTCGAAAGCGTAATCGACGAACAGGGTTCAAGTTCCTCCCTAGTCTGTTGCATTAATTTTCTCACAAAAATCTTTCGGAAAGGGATGTTCCGTATTTTTTTCTCCACATCTATAGGTTAAATAGCGGAGTAGACCGATCTCTCGAGTTATAAACGAAATATAATCTCTGAATTCCAAATTTCGGAGAAAGCAATGCGTAAATATCCCATTGTATTTTAGATTCGCAAAAATTAAAGAAAATGAAGGAACATGATAGTTATAAGAAAGATTAGAAAACTAGATGTCCTAAAAGGATTTCTTATTGATGGGGGAAATATTAACAACCCCCAATATACGCAGATGATACTGTATGGATGGTAGATACAAAGACTATCGGGTTTCCTAGAAAAAGTAGTAAAAGAAAGAGGGAAGAAAAGATTATGCATCATGTTTGGTTTGGTTTGATTTGTTTTACGGTATAACAACCTCAATGGCTCATTTAATGCCGACAAATTTTTTTTTCTGGTAATTTTGTTTTGTCAAAAATCTATTTGTTAATATTTTAAAAAAAAACGTATAACTGGTAATATTATTTTTTAAAAAAAACGTATAGCTGGTATATACTATTTTTTCAAAAACGTATAGCTGGTAATACTATTTTTTCCAAAATGTATAGCTGGTAATATTATTTTTTCAAAAACGTATAGCTGGGTATACTATTTTTTCAAAAACGTATAGCTCGGAATACTGTTTTGTCCAAAAAAAAGTATAGCTGGTAATACTATTTTTTCAAAAATGTATAGCTGGTAATATTATTTTTCAAAAAATGTATAGCTGGTAATATTATTTTTTCAAAAACGTATAGCTGGTATATACTATTTTTTCAAAAATGTATAGCTGGTAATACTATTTTTTCAAAAATGTATAGCTGGTAATACTATTTTTTCAAAAACGTATAGCTGGGTATACTGTTTTTTCATAAACGTATAGCTGGTAATACTATTTTTTCAAAAATGTATAGCTGGTAATATTATTCTTTTAAAAATGTATAGCTGGTAATATTATTTTTTCAAAAACGTTAGGCTGGTAATATTAATTTTTCAAAAACGTATTGGTGGTAATAGTTTTTTTCACAAACGTATTGCTGGTAATAGATTTTTTCCTCCTCAAAAACGTATTGCTGGTAATATTTTATAATGCTTTTTACCTCAGTTTCTGGGTTAACTATTTGCACATAGCTGGGACCCTAACAGGTGCTAGCACCCCGGGTCAGGGTAGACCTGGGAACACCAGCAATTAAGAGGTGGTTCCACGCTCCTCAAAACCTCCTGACCAGAGGCCTTGCTGTTGGACGTAGTTCATCGTCTTACCCTGGACGCGGATGTAGTTTATCGTCATACCCAGGACGCATTATGCCCCATGTGTAAGATAACAGAATTTATGGCTGTGAACAAAAGGAACAGCCGAATAGGCAGAAAATTTAACTATCTGAGGAATATTCTAACGAATGACGGGATATGTGACCCATAAACCCGGAGTCTCAGAGGAATAAAGAAACAGATAAGAAAATATCTTTAAAAAAAAGAGTACTTCCTCACAAATCGATCTTGGTGTGATTCGAACCAGAGTCTCACTGTCAGAATGCGAGCGTGTCACGGCCATAACACTATTTATACTGGTATAATACAGGGTGACCCCCAAAAAACGGGAATTTTTTAAGTGCGTATTGCCAGACATGTGCAAGTGGCAACACTGGGAGACAGTGACCTTGAGCAAGTAAACATTTCGCCATTTTAGTAACGAGAATGAAATTCACAGTATCCCAGCTGAGATGTTGCAGCAGTCAATGAGGAATCTCAACAGCAGATTTCATGAATGCATTCGTACAGGAGGACGCCATCTACAGGACGTAATTTTAAAAAAATGAAAATTCCATCATTGTTTCTTAAATGGCATGTTTTAAGGTTTCAATTACTATGAATTAAATATTTTTCTTCCATCACTCATGGTTTTATTGGATTGTTAAAAAGTTCCCGTTTTTTGGGGGGCCACCCTATACTTACTCTACCTACTTTTTTACCATCTCTTGCTAAAGATGTTAGCTATTTAACAGATTCGTTTCCTACTTTATATCAACCCCTTGCGGGTTATTTAAAGTCAGAAATTGGACAGTAAGAATTTTTTAAAGAGAATAATAATGATTTAGTGAAAAATTCCTACTAATTAACCCATAGCTGGGGGAGAAGAGGTGGATTTATATCATTCCCAAGGGCATTTGCGCGTAAGTGAATATAACGAACCCGAGTTGAATTGGAACCCGGCTCTCCGATTTCCACTTCCGAGAATCTATCCATTACACAACCCGCACCTCCAAGTTTGCAGCACCTGGTTACCCATCTAGGTACTGACCAGACTCAACGTTGCTTAAATTCGACGATCCGGTGTTTCAACCTGACGAGGCCGTAAAGATGTTGCCAAAATAATCGACTCGTTCTGTCACGCCAGGAAGCACCTGGCTCCTTCTGCTGTGCTGTATCTCTGTAAGTGTCAGATTCAGATTAGAGCAAAAACGGGATATTGCTGCCATATCCGGGCTGGAGCTACTCGATCTTCGCATTTCAGTATTGATAGAGTTCAAAATAGTCTGCTTTCCGGGGGAAGACTTAGTCCCTCCTTTGAAGTCGCTTTCTCGGCGACGCAACGTCGCAAATCCATCGCTTCTCTTTTAGTTTCTATTTTCCATTGCTAAGATGGCTCTTAAAACGGTTAAGAATGAATGAGTTGGGATGCAATTAAAAGAGGTCAAGTAGGAAACGAAGATTACGAAACTAAGGAAGACAGATAACAACCGAACCCTAGAATTGAAGACATTAAGATTCTAGTGATCAAGGAAACATCCGCGCGAAAGATTCTCCCAGAAAATGCCACATCGTTGACATTCCAATTATTTCACAGGACGATTCTATTGATTTTATGCTTTATATATAGCTTTTTCTTTTTTTTTTAATCATTTCTCCCCGAACAAGGTAATAAAGCCACTAAGTCGCAAGAGGGTTACTGAGTACGGGAAAATACGGGAAGAAGTAAAAACACTATCAAGGAGAGAGAACAATAAAAGAAGAGGAATTAAGAAGGCATAAGAAAACGATTGATATTGTATTTAAATTTCTGAAGACTGGAAAGCGAGAAGCCAGAAGAGAGTTCCACAAGCGAGAAGTGTAAGAGAAGAAACTGTTGGCATAGAACTTACGGTTATATCTAACCAATTCAACTATAAAATGATGAAACCTAGCCGCCAATCTAGTACTGCGCTTACATTCGTAAAGTCTGTGTACCATAGAGAAGAGTGATATTTATTTGTAATTATTTACAAAATGTGGCACAAGGCCAAAATGAGGAATGGGGACGATCTTCACTTGTCATAAATTTAAACTTAGTGTTGTGGATTCCGGGAATGGAACCCTGCACAAATAAATAAACAACGCCAGTAATTGAGATAGAAAAATAAGTGTATTAAACGTAAGAATACAGACTTGAAGTGAAGATTAGTAGTCCAGGAATTCGGGTTAGTAGAAAGTATATGTATAAGTCTCTGTAAGTGAAGCCGTAATTCTCTCTCTCTCTCTCTCTCTTTCTCTCTCTCTCCCTCTCTCTCTCTCTCTCTCTCTCTCTCTGTCTCTCTCTCTCTCTCTCTGGACTCTCGTATAACTCTCTGTAAACACCCTGTGTACTGTCTCCGTATTTCTCACCCTGACTCAACGTATCTCAACCTGCAGGTATTCTCTCTGTCAGTATAAGTATACTTTGGACGAGTCCATCTTGTGCAAAAGGGTCTGCCCCACAACACTTAGCTAGCCACAAACACTGACTCAAACATACCACAATATTCCTAACACCAAAACAATAGATTCTTAGTTACCTTTCTTACTACATCCACCATAATACCTCATTGTCTCTATAAAAATCCTAACTAGTCCCCATGTGTACAATTCTTGTCTGTGAAGGGAGGGGAATTAAACGACATAGCCAAGAGCGATATTTATTTCCGCTTCAATCAGAAAATTTGGCACAAAGCCAAAAATGGGTAATGGGGAAAATGGCGGTCTTCTTCTGCTTTAATATTAAACTTAGCTAGCCACAAACACTGACTCAAACATACCACAATATTCCTAACACCAAAACAATAGATTCTTACTTACCTTTCTTACTACATTCACTATAATACCTCATGTCTCTATGAAGTCCTAAATAGTCCCCATATGTACAATACTTGTCTGTGGAGGGAAGGGAAATAAAACAACAATTTAAAAATTAGCCCCAATGAATATTTACAATATGAAAACAAAACTATTAACAAGAAACCAAATAAAATAATGGTAGTAATACCCCCCCCCCCCCCATTTATTAAATGTGGCAGAAACATCAGTTCACTTTCTGAACTTTAATAATGTACCATAGAGAAGGGCTCATCAGAACAATTAACATAAAAATATTTATTAAAAAAACGTACAAAGAAGCTACGTTACGGCGGTGGGAAAGCGACTGAAGCCGAGATGCCAGATCCGGACCAATAACATTGCAGATTTTTTTAATCACTAAATACATAGCGGAAGCACCAGACCACATGTGACAGTAATATTCAAAGCATGGAAGAATTGTAGATTTAGAATATATAAGTTAGATTCTAAAGAGAAAGATTTTCAAGAACAACACAGTAAACCAACTTTCCTAGCAGATCTAGCAAATGATTCAATTTAATTTTTCCATTCCTACCTATTGATAGATACAAACTAATACTTATAAGAATTACTTTCAGTACCATCTGAATAGTGGATTCTTCTTTGTGTGTGTCTGATGTCAAAAAGATACAATACATCAATTAGTAATATTCCAGACAAAATACCAAATGATTGCAAAATGCAAATCAGTCTAATTAGTGACATTCTTTTTGTCGGTTGGAAAAAATGGTCTTATGACGTAAAATGCAACTTTGTTAATGGCATCAATTTATTCGTTGGTCAATGTTTCACATGTCGGCTACATTGAATGTAGTAAAAAAAAATGTATGCCACTATAAGAAAACAGTATTTTGAGAATACCCATTTATGTGTCAGTATGCCTTAGCCTTGATTTTTCTATTCCTATGGAATCGTGTTCACTATAAATTGTGTATTTTAACTTAACACAGGCATCAGGAATTTGCGCTCAAATTTCAATAATTACTGTTTCTTTTATGGTTGACGTTCGGATACGTTACTAAAATCAAATTGTCGTAAAAAGATTGTATTGACTTATTCTAATGACAATGGTATTATTATCCGTTTCCTTATAAAGAAACATTCGACATTCATTTATGATAGTATTCCAGGCCACGACGACCAGTTATGGCGGTATTCCGGGCTACGAGGCTATGGCGGCGTTCAGGGTCAAATATCGGTCTCGGCAACAGTTATAGCGGTGTGGCCAGGACCACGGTCTGCTGTCTTTGGTCAGGATCGATCCTGGTATCGGAGAACAAGCCGTCAGCCCACACTCGTCGTTCGTTGGTGGCGTTTGACACAGCAGCTGGTTGACCTCTTCAACTATGACCTCTCTTACCCACGTTGTGATTTTTTATCTTAAGCGGGCGAAGCCGAATTATCGCAGAGGTATCTCAACCGCATTAAAAACCAAGGAGTTGAACATGCGCACACAACATTGAAAAATAAAATGGACGACGCCCGAATAAGTCACGATATGATGTTTATATCAAAATAATTAAAAAAATATTTACAGTTCTTTTTTTTTCTTTTTTCTTTTTTAATAATTGGCGACGGAACGAAAATTTCGGGTAACTTCTTTAAAGGTGGCCAGACTTGACAACTGGATTTATCTCCAAGTACTGTGATTTGTACTTTCAAGAATGGCACACGGTTTATCATCGAAGTCTTTCTTCAGCGACAACTGGATTTAACTTCAAGTACTGTTGCTTGTACTTTCACGGACGACACAAGCATTTAGGCGGAGCTTTTCTTCTTCAGCAGATAATTATTATTATTATTATTATTATTATTATTATTATTATTATTATTATTATTTTCATTAGGTTGGCAAAACAGTGTTATGGAAAAAGTCTCTTAACTCCCCGTCGCAACTTCACTGCGACTACAACTCCAACTAACCCCAACTGCAACTCCTACTGACCCCAACTGCAACTGCTAACTTTGGCCCCCGTGTGCGCTTGTATTTATGGGTGTCCCTTCCAATTGGTGTGGTGCGGGCGAATAGGCGGGCTTTATGCAAATCTCCTAAAATTCAACCATTCTCTTTCTTTCGTTTTTTATTTCACACTTCCAATTTTGGAAGATCCCCTCCTCTTTCGGGAAGAGCCATTATATGATGTCAGCCTTTACAATTGCTCACAATTATAATTTTTTCTCATGGAAATTTTGGCTGATAATTTTCCCAGTACGTGGATATTGACACATTTCAGCAGATGACCGTAAACTCTGGCCCCGAACCTTGCACCTGTTCGTTGTCTCTCGCTGGGCAGCATCGCATTGTGTAACATATTTTTAACAAAATTCATACGTCTGTTCCCAATGCCATGGGAAAATGAAACCCTTTCTGACAAAAATAAAAAATAAAATCGTTTTGTTTAACCCTTTTCGTCCCCACGCCATGTTAAATATTGTTACACATTGACCAAGTAGCCAGGACTTGCGTCGGATAAAATTTATAAAATCTTTCTCTTAACACAATTTTTCAGAAAAATAGGTTTTTCAAATCTAGTAGCTGTCATAGCTCTTTCCATTATTGATGGCGGTTTCCTTCATAACCTTTTGTTTGAAGTAGTGTGGAACGTCAACATCTTGATTATGTCATTATTTCCTTTTCGAGTTATATAAGCTATCTATCCATTTTAGCTGTTTCAGCTGTTGATAGTCCTCAAGTGATGTGGTTCTGTTATCTGGCACAGTTCTTTGATTGTGATTGTGTAGCGCCAGTCCACAAGGTTTGATAAAAAATGATTTTTCGCCAAGGCCCACAGGCTTCACTTTATCGACGCCATTTTTAACCACTGAAAGCGGTTTTGTAGCTGACAGTTTAGATATTTCTGAACGGATTTGGCGCCACGCATGACATCCATGTAAAAGTCTCGATCTAATGAGGCTATTAAAGAACGTGACATGAGTTTTCAGGTTGATTTTTTTGGTTTTGTTTTTTATTAAGGTAATTGTGGATATAATGCCATTTTTTCATAATTGCTGACGTCAGCATATTTTTTATTTTTATTTATTTTTTTTTTGTAATTTTAAATAATTTCAGAAAATTACATTTTCTTTCATTCTCCTAAATGAAACTAAACTAAAGTATTCAATTATCTGGAATTTTGAATTATCCGAACATACATTTATTTACGGCCGTTGTACGGGTTGGAATGTCGAACTGAACCCTTTATTTCGCTCACTGGCGTAGACTGTTCTAGTTCCACGTGCCATGTTTAATGGATGTTAGACATCAGTTATCTCCCGTTAATTCCCATCTCCAAGTTCTCCACTGCCTTAACCGGGTTAAGGCAGTGGAGAACTGCTCACACAAACTCACACACTTTGAGTCCTGTTACTGGATCTAACTAACGCCTTTATCCACTGTGCCATATCTCCTTGAGGACATCTGTGTCTGAATTTCTGGGTATCATAAGCCTAATGTCTTCAGACCGATTTTTCACCAGTGCTCATATTGCAATTTTTGCTGTTATTTTATATGTTTTTACCGGAGCTCATATTACAATTTTTGTTGTTATTATCGCTTTTTCTGGTACTCCTTATTACTGGTTCCCATATTGTATTCATTTCTATGCTTGGTATGGCTATTCCGAATAATGTAAATAATGTACATAATACCTCATCTCAGAAATATAGACAGATATCTGAACATACGTTTTCAACCCCTGTCCCAAGAATAATCGAGGGAGTACTATGCACTCTTTTACACCGATAGTGATACCCTTGTCGACCTGCGTAATGCGTGATATTTAATATAAAGTATTCTTACACTTTCCCCAAGTTATGATTTTATAAATTCTTCTCAGAGTACTGGCGCCCGTTTTCCTATTGTTCTTTGGTCGAATTAGAAATCCTTGCTAACATATTGAATTTAGCCCCAAGATAAATAGGTAACAACACCAAATAAGGAAATTCTCTTACCAGAAACAATGGACTTTCAGCTCAAAACAAAATGCTAGAAGTTAAATAATAATTATATCGCCGACATTTACAATCTAAAGCTTTTAAAAGCAACAGGATTTATTATCGACAGGCGTGACATTAACGCCATACGCTGTAGCGACAACATTGATGGCCTTTTCAGAAGAGAAACTGAAATTAGTCAAGATAGTCGAAAAAATGGAGGCAAGGTTGAATAATGAATAGCGGCTTAGAATTGACGAGACGGGATCAATTCCGATCGGGTTTGGTACATTCATTTACGTGTGAATACCATTCGGAAAGATATGAATCCATCCCCTACATATATGTATAAATAACACTAATGACTGGGTTCTATAGACTTGTGTGGTAACCGGTCTAGAAAAAGGATAAAATCTACGGTACATACAAAATTTGAAAATGCCTTTCATAAACTAAGCAAAGTATTAAGAGATAGGAAAATGTCATTAGAAACAAAGAAAAGAGTGCTGAACTGATATGTAATATCTAATCTCCTATATGGCAGTGAATACTGGACAATCTCCATATGCGTTTCATAAACTAAGTAAAGTATTAAGAGATAGGAAAATGTCATTAAAAACAAAGAAAAGAATGCTGAACTTCTATGTAATATCTAATCTCCTTTATGGCCGTGAAAGCTGGACAATCTCATCATGCCTTTCATAAACTAAGCAAAGTATTAAGAGATAGGAAAATGTCGTTAGAAACAAAGAAAAGAGTGCTGAACTGTTATGTAATATCTAATCTCCTATATGGCAGTGAATACTGGACAATCTCCTCATGCCTTTCATAAACTAAGCAAAGTATTAAGAGATAGGAAAATGTTGTTAGAAACAAAGAAAAGAGTCCTGGACTGCTATGTAATATCTAATCTCCTATATGGCAGTGAATACTGGACAATCTCCTCATGACTTTCATAAACTAAGCAAAGTATTAAGAGATAGGAAAATCTCGTTAGAAACAAAGAAAAGAGTGCTGAACTGCTATGTAATCTCAAATCAATATGTCAGTGAATGTTGCATATATTCCCAAGTAGACACCTACACGGACGACACTACAATTTATACCTGCCTCAAAAACAAATCTAATGTCGTTGACATTACTAACCTGGCCGTTCGTCTCGAAAAGACCTCCAATCGATCGTGAACTGGAGCAGGAATTGGTTGGTTAACTTTAACGCCTCAAAAACAAAACTGCTCTCTATTACTCATCACAGAGAACCATCCCTGCCCCCCATTAGAATGTCTGACACTCAACTTCTCGAGAGCACTTCTTTGCGACTACTCGGCCTCACAGTGACTGCTGACCTGAGATGGAACAAATACATTGAGTCAATAGCTTCGTCCACCGCAAGGAAAGTTGGCTCCCTGTGCCGCGCCAGGAAAGCTTTCTCGCCGGAGTCGATCCTTCAAATCTACAAATCAACCATTCCCCCTTGCATGGAGTATTGCTGCCATATATGGTCTGGAGCCCATTCTGTTTGCCTCGGAGTTCTTGATAAGATCCAGAGACGGATATGCAATGTAATTGGCACTGATCTGGCATCTCGTCTTCAGTCGCTCTTTCACAGTCGTGCCGTCGCCTCTTTCTGTCTTTTTTTTACATATACGTTCGCGGTAACTGCTCTGATGAGCTGCTTTCGCTGGTTCCCAGACTCCATGAATTCAAGCGTCCTACGAGGCTGGCATCTCGCTCACACCCTTTCACTGTCGAAACTGTTAAATGTCGCCGTCTCTTCTACTTCAATAGCTTCATGTCTCGCACCTCTCGCCTGTGGAACTCCCTCCCCTTTTCCTGTTTCCCTGATAGCTATAATCTCCAACTATTCAAATGTAATGTCAATCGACGTCACCAGATGCTTTGATCTATCCCTTATCCTTCTCTTCATCCTTTCCTCTATCACTCCTATTTGCTCTCGCTCCAACTCTCTGTAACCCCTTTGCGTGCTAGTGGCTTCCCGCCTTGCTTGGGGTGAAACGGTTAAAAAAGTACACACATATATATATATATATATGTTGTGGTAGGATCCACCTAATCTGCATAGCGGAGTTCCGACGATATAAATATGGTCGGTACCGGAAGACAGGGAGGCTAATCACGAGATCCAACTAGAGACTCTGCCCGACTGCGACTTAGTCAACACATTCTCCAGGAACGGTCTTCCCAGAAATATACAGAAATACTATATGTAAATATTGTGTACACTTTCTTGTTATAATACATTCTTGTTCTAAGTACATTTTGTGTTGCATTATTATTCCATGCATTAGTCAAGATTCAACAATGAGTCAAGACTCAACAATATATATATATATATATATATATATATATATATATATATATATATAAAGAGAGACAGATAAATAAAGAGTGAGAGAGAAAAGAGTATGCAATACGTCTCATACAAAATATGCTCTCCAACAAAAAGAGACCAAGTCAATGTCTATGAACACTAATATTTAGTAAATGCTTACAGACTCAAATATAAAGTTTATATACGCACCCACACACACACACGCACGCACGCACACACACACACACACACACACACCGTCGAAATTTTTATATTTATTAAGCGGGAAGGCCAAAGGATATTTTTTTTTTATTAAATTATGTTTTCTTTTTATCCTTTTTAAAACACGTTCGAAGTTTTTGGTTAAAAGTTTGTTTTTCTTGCTTCAGCTGAGGAACATAAATTAGTATAGGAAATTTTAGCGTCTTTTTTTCTTCCTGTGAAAAACACATTGATTTGTAAATTCTTGCAAAAATCAAATAATTGTCGGACTTTAATGAAACTTTCAGGACTTGTTCACAAATGAATTAAATTATTTTAGAAATGCTTCTTTTTGAGAACATCTTCGTAAAAACATTTTTATATCTTTATGCCCCCCCTCCACATACACATACACACACTTATGTAAATTTTATGAAATTTCGAGAAATTAATATTTGTACCGATTAATATTTGTATGGGTTATACGCAGAATCCCTTGAAGAGATTAAATCAACATTTTTTTTTTGTAAAGCATGACCCCTAAAATCTGCTTTGAATCGTAAAATAAAAAAACGCAATAAAACTAAGACATTATTTAATTAGAAAAGCTTTTAATTGCTTTTATGAATAAGATGTGTTATGGACACTGTTGTCTTTAGAAAAAATTTTTTTTTCGATGAATACACGCTTAGGCGATCATGTATCTTTCGATACATGACTGACGATGCAGATTTTTTTCCCGCAGTAGGTTGCCATTTCTTTTTTGCGGTAGACTATTTGCCATCCAAGGCTATAGAACCCAGTCTGTCTTGCTATTTACTCATAGCTGGATGGAGAAGAAGAGGATTCATATCTTTCCCAAGGATATTAGCACGTAAGTGTGTGCAATGGATTCGATTTGAATTCCAACTCGGCTCTCCGAGCGTTTCTTATTTAAATCACTTCATAATAAATCGGTCCTATGATCAATTTAATTTTGATCCTTGTAATCGCCTTTCCCGGTAACAAGGATTCTCGACGCCACTCTGGAGCGTCACTGTCGTAAATGCAAACTGTTAACGATGGATAAAAGTCAGTTGAAGGTGACATATACGCAAGACAAATGTACTTTTGTTTGAGGTCTTCTAAAATTGATTTCACGCCCCAAATGTTAACCGTGAGCAAGTCTTAATTGGTCTGTAATCACTTCGACATCCAGTGAGTGACCAACATGGCCGCACGTATCTTCGGAAAATCATGATGGCGGACAAAGTGTACGTGCTTAATTCAGTGGAACTTTCCCGAGTGTATACGAAGGCGAACAGCGACTTCATATAAAATTAGACTTTTTTTATATCAGCATCATCACATTCATTCTATTCCTTTATTTAAAATTACCATTGCGAATTATTATTTTTAATCTCTATGTTCGTCGGTTTATCGTTAAGATCTCTTGAAATCATTAGTGAGCTTGGGAAAATGTCGGAACCGGGTTTGGGAGAAATTTTTAAAAAAATACATTTATTGAGACCTACAAAGGACAGGATATTGTGGAGACACATGATAGCCTAGGTTCTGAGGAGACACGGCACACGAAGTTGAAAAATTCTAACTCGAGTGCCACGCAATCTAGCATAGAATAAAATCAGTTATTGGCTTGAGGTATATTATGGTCTCTCATATCGAGAATTTTCGCACTGGTGAGACCACGGGTCCCTCCCTGTCATATAACAACATTGCGGGGAACTTCGAAGTGCTGTAATGGTGGTCAACAACAAACAGGTAATGAGCGAGCAAACTCTGAAAATTAGACCTACTAACGTACAAACCAAGGAATTGGAATAACACTGAGGTCTGTAGAATGAAGACAATATATATTTGCAGACGTGTGACCGCATTATCCATCGTATCACCGACTTCTATCTATGGATACAATGAGATATATATATATATATATATATATATATATATATATATATATATATATATATATATGAGGGTCATTCAATAAATGAGGTGAATTATTCGGTATAAGGACTTCTAATAGAGATAGAAGCTTACTCTTTTTTTTGTTTTACTTCTTTTTCACATGGATTTAATTTCTTTTACAGATTAAAAAAAACTTTGTGACTTTTGGCGATTAACAAAGATGGCCGACCAAGAAGCATGCTCCAGGATTGAACAGCGGTCAAGTTTTTGGTTGCTGAAGGGTGCAAACCAGTTGAAATTCATAGGAGAATGTCAACTGTGTATGGTGCCACATATTTCAGACCAAAGAAATGTCTACAAGTGGGCTAAATTATTTAAAGAAGGACGGAGCAGTGTTGAGGGTGAAGACAGGCCTGGGAGGCCTACAGAAGTGAGGTCTCCTGAGGCGATCGAATCAGTCAATGACTTCATTCAGTCTGACAGAAGGGTGACAGTGGATGACATTGCAAGGACTTTGAGCTTATTTGTTGGGATAAACGCAGGGGTCATCAGTCAGAAGGAGTCATCTTGCATCATGACAACGCAAGGCCTCACACAGCAGCCCAAACGGTGCAGACCATCAACGAGCTGGGCTGGGAACTGCTCCCTCATCCCCCTTACAGCACAGACCTTGCCCCTTCAGACTTTCACCTGTTTGGTCCCCTGAAAGAGTTCACGAGAGGCACGATGTTTAAAAGTGACGATGAAGTCAAAAGTGTTGTGAGCGACTGGCTGAGACATCAGTTCAAAGATTTTTACGCTGAGGGAATACGGAAGCTTGTGCACAGATGGAAAAAGTGTGGTACAGTGCTGGGAGACTACGTTGAAAAAAGTAAGCTTCTTTATTAGAAGTCCTTATACCGAAAAATTCACCTTATTTATTGAATGACTCTCGTATATATATATATATATATATATATATATATATATATATATATATATATATATATATATATATCCTATTAGACAGGAATGGGAAGGGCTATATTGAAGCCCAGGGGGTCATATTTTAACCACGCTCATTTTATATAAATTGACCTAGCCTAAAGTATTAAGAAACAGGAAAACTTCGTTCGAATCAAAGAAAAGAGTACTGAAATGTTACGTATATCAGTCCTGCTGTATGGCAGTGAATGCTGGACAATCTCCTCAAACATTAAGAAGAGACTGGAAGCAACAGAAATGTGGTTCTACAGAAGGATGCTGAGGATACCAGACATATGAGCAACAACGAAAGTCTGGAGAAAATAGAAACAAAAAGGAAACTTAACTTTAACATTAGGAAGAGATAGCTGATATTTCTAAGGTACATAAACACTAATTTTATGATGAAAATGCATTGAAAATGATTTTAGTATGAAAATGCTTTACAAATGATTTTACTATGAAAATGCTTTACAAATGATTTTACTATGAAAATGCATTACAAATGATTTTACTATGAAAATGCATTGGAAATGATTTTACTATGAAAATGCATTGAAAATGATTTTACTATGAAAATGCTTTACAAATGATTTTTCTATGAAAATGCATTGCAAATGATTTTACTATGAAAATGCATTGGAAATGATTTTACTATGAAAATGCATTGCCAATGATTTTACTATGAAAATGCATTGAAAATGATTTTATTATGAAAATGCATTGAAAATGATTTTACTATGAAAATGCTTTACAAATGATTTTTCTATGAAAATGCATTGCAAATGATTTTACTATGAAAATGCATTGGAAATGATTTTACTATGAAAATGCATTGCCAATGATTTTACTATGAAAATGCATTGAAAATGATTTTATTATGAAAATGCATTGGAAATGATTTTAGTATGAAAATGCTTTACAAATGATTTTGCTATGAAAATGCATTGCAAATGATTTTACTATGAAAATTCATTGCAAATGATTTTACTATGAAAATTCATTGCAAATGATTTTACTATGAAAATGCATTGGAAACGTTTTTACTATGAAAATGCATTTAAAATGATTGTATCATGAAAATGCATTGAAAATGATTTTACTATTAAAGAGGGCTTAGAAAATCCGATACTCACAGGACAGATTGAAGGCAAGAGGGACAGAGGGACAGAGGAAAACAACACATGACATAGTGAGCTTGAGCAAATGGATGGCGGAACGAGATTTGGGAGAAATAAAGAAAGACATTTAGTAAGGTGACAAAAAATTGTGGAGAGCCAAGATAGCCTAGGTCCTGAGGGGACACGTCCCAGGAAGATGAAGAAGCCTAACTCGGATATCAAGCAATCTAGCATAGAATAAAATCAGGTATTGGCTTGAGGTATATTATGGGCTCTCATCTCGATAATTTTCGCAATGATGAGACCACGGGTCCCCCACCAATCATATAACAACATGGCATTCTATCATTCTGTTCGATGAAACCTTACCGCAAAATAAAGAAGCCTGTGTCATCATCATCTGCTTTCTCGTTCTCTCAAATTACTATCCCCACCGATCCATTCAGCCAGTTAAAGAAGTATGCTTATAAAATCTTTATATTTTGCATCCTTACAAGTGGATGATGGCAAACAACTGACAAGACCTCCCCAAACAAAATCCATTGTTATTTTTCCTTCCATTTTGCGAATCAATTGTTGCTGCTTTTGTTTTGGGGTTGTGTTGTTGTTTATTTTCTTTGTTGATTTTTTTTTAAATTTTTCTACCAAGCTTTTTCTATGTGCCATGACCCTTCTGGACGTTGTCTGTGCTTTGTAGCTCTTGGTAGCTTTTGTCTTTTTTGCCATCTCTCCTAATACTTGGCTTCCGTCTATATGATGTTGAAACACCGGCTCTCATACAGTCAAGTTAAGCAAGCCTGGTCAGCGCCTAGATGGGTGACCGCTCTCAGCTTGGATGTATGGTTGGTGCATTGAATTACGGCTCGGAATTGTTAATCGGGGAGCCAAGTTTCAATTCCCGTTGGCTTCGTTATATTCAATTACGCGCAACTACCCTTGGAAAAGCTATGAATTCACCCCTTCTATGGGTTAATTAGTAAGACGTATCATTAAACCATCATTTTCTCAATAAATATTCTTACAATCTCAAAATATTTTCTGGCTTTAAATAACCTGTAAAGGGTCGATAAGCCGTAGCAAACGAATTTCTGTGATGCCAACCATTTACACAAGCATTGCAAATGATTTTACCATGACAATATATTGCAAATGATTTTATTATGAAAATGCATTGCAAACGTTTTTACTATGAAAATGCATTGCAAATGATTTTTCTATGGAAAAGCATGGAAACGTTTTTACTATGAAATTGCAATGGAAATTATTTTACTATGAAAATGCATTACAAATGATGTTATTATGAAAATGCATTGGGAATGATTTTATTATGAAAATGCATTACAAATGATTTTATTATGATAAATGCATTACAAATGATTTTACTATGAAAATGCATTGAAAATGATTTTATTATGAAAATGCATTGGAAATGATTTTACTATGAGAATGCATTGCAAATGATTTTACTAGGAAAATGCATTAAAAATGATTTTACTATTAAAATGCAATGGAAATGATTTTACTATGAAAACGCATTGCAAATGATTTTACTATGAAAATCTATTACAAATGATTTTATTATGAAAATGCATTACAAATGATTTTACTATGAAAATGCATTACAAATGATTTTTCTATGAAAATGTATTGAAAATGGTTTTACTATGAAAATGCATTGTTAATTATTTTACTATGAAAATACATTCCAGATGATTTTAATTTGGTTGATTGATGTTGCTATATTGTCCACTTTTGTTGCGTTATTGAATGTCTAATTTTGCATGAAGCACTTATTGCGGATTAATCTTACTACGCTCTTGTACTGATTAATCATTAACTGTTCTCGCTAACCATTACCCGATGCCGAGAGACCCCCCCATAGAAATGCGTAGACCTTGAGCTTAAGTAGAAACAAGTCTACTGTGAATTCTCACCTTTCTGAGGCACTGATGTTGTTCTTAATTATAGAGGAAGATATCGCCTCCCAAAACAACTCGGGTAACTAATGTCGCATTGATTTTGGACAAGATTTTTTTCTGCCTCTAGAATTGACGACACTTTCAAATGTCAAATTAAATCTATTCTCTTGATTCGTGTTTCAGTTGGATATTCTTTACGCCCGAAAATGTCATGGCCAATATTAAAAAAATACCTGGCAGCAAAAGAATTTCGAATTTTTATTTCTATAAAGGAAGTGAATTGGTATCTCTGGACTGGGTACAGTGGGCAGTCATTCTTATAAATAAGCATTTTCTTTACCAACGAAGGCTGTCATGACGGATAATGAAAATTGGACTCATGCGTTTTCATTGACTTTTAAGGACTGGGTGCATTGGGCAGTAATTTTCACATTTTTATTTTATTTTATTGATATCCAACTATTATGAAAATAACAGCCATCAATTTTTCATTTTCTGTCTAAGAAGCTTTAAGAAACTACGAAGTGTGGGTAAACATTATTTCAAGATAATTTTATTCAGGTATCAACACCAAATGTTATGGAGTTAAACTGTTTTAATAATTTCTCTCAAGGAAAGCAATAAAGCCACTAAGACGTATATATTTATTGTGTGTGAGAGAATATGAGAAAAAGAAATTACTATTAAGGTGAGAGAATAATAAAAGAACAGGAATTCAGAAGATAACGATTGACATTGTATTGACTTATACTGGCTAAAAACTCTCCAAATGATCTGTGGATACAAGGGCTTTCGGCTAATCTATTAGTTATTATCAAGGATGTTTGTCTGTCTGTTCGTTTAACTGAATATGTACACTCATTTACTTTTTATTTTTTATATGCATATATAGCGGTGGGAATGTTTAATTCCCGAACACAGTCAACACATTTTGGCGATGTTCCTAATTGATATTAATGATAGATGTTTTTTTCTTTTTTTTATCATTTAAAAAAGCGTAACCAGAAAATAAAATAAACTTAATAAAAAGCTTATTATTATATTATTAGAAACTGATTAATTGTATATATATATATATATATATATATATATATATATATATATATATATATATGGAAAAGACAAAACAAAATCCGAATATGCAAGTTTACTGTTTTAATGTTGTTTTACTGTCGACGTCAGACGTTTCGGTCTAGTAGACCATCTTCAGGACATGGTTATTAAACACATACTTAGGATTAGACGATATTTAAGTCAATCCTAAGTATGTTTCTAATATCCATGTCCTGAATGTCCGAGAAATTTTCATAGAAAATATTCGTCCACCGACAGAAATCGAACCTGTATCCTATACGGAACCGTCTTATAGCCTGACGTGCCTTTAACCGATTTGGATACAGGTTCGATTCCTGAATATATTCTATGAAAATTTCTCGGACATTCAGGCCGGTAAATTTTGTTTAATACTGTTTTTTATAAACAGAGCAATTAATAAAATACTTGTATCTATAAAAAGAACGTATAAAAATAAAAAATGTCTTAAATAGTTGTCGGACTTTGTCCATTTCATAATATATATATACAGGGTGACCCAAAAAAACGGGAATTTTTGAAGTGCGTATTGCCAGACATGAGAAAGTGGCAACACTGCGAAACAGTGACCTTGAGCAAGTAAACATTTCGCCATTTTAGTAACGAGAATGAAATTCACCGTATCCCAGCTGAGATGTTGCAGCAGTCAATGAGGAATCTCAACAGCAGATTTCAAGAATGCATTCGTACAGGAGGACGCCATCTACAGAACGTAATTTTAAAAAAATGAAAATTCCATCATTGTTTCTTAAATGGCATGTTGTAAGGTTTCAATTACTATGAATTAAATATTTTTCTTCCATCACTCTTGGTTTTATTGGATTTTTTAAAAGTTCCCGTTTTTTGGGGTCACCCTATACTTACTCTACCTACTTTTTTACCATCTCTTGCTAAAGATGTTAGATATATTTATATATAGATATAGTTATAATATATGTACCCAAGACTACTGAGTGAAATTGGGTAGCCGGAATTTCAAAAGGACTGTCGATAGCTGTGCTAGTACGAAGTCACAAGTCATCGTGACCGAGGTTTTGAGTGTGCTGGTGTTGCTCAGATTTTTGTTCATTCTAGATAACACGCTCTCTCCCAGAAACTTTAACTGTTCAGCATAGTTGCAGTATAAACCACGGGTTGGCTCTGTGGGTGCTGGGCGAGTGTCCGCAATACGAATTGGCTAGCCGCCGTAATAGACGAGTATCCTCGAATAGGAGTGGCCAGCTAATATATATATATATATATATATATATATAAATATATATATATTGATGCATGTTTCATCAAATACTATAGACAAGTTTTGTCTATTTATTTTAAGTAAGTTCCTTTGATATTGTTTGATAATAACATTATCATTGAAAGGCGAAAGAAAATCTCCATATTGCTACATGTTTAAATCCAATCTAAGCTTTCATAAGCCATTATCAAAGATGACAATTACATTTCAATATATCAAATAACACACGGACGAAACAATAATGATAGTCTGTTTTTGTTGCAGGAAAAATTTCAAAGCAACAACAAACTCGTATATACGAGACGCGGAAGCGAAAATCGCGTCGCAGCTCATGACGTCACACATGACCACGTCAGAGTGAAAACGAGAAGTATTAAGTGTGGGAAGCCGTTGGTATAAACCAATGGCTTCTGTTATCAATTATTGGTTTATACCAACGGCTTCCCATACTTAATACTCGTTTTCACTTTTGCGTGGTCATGTGTGACGTCACGAGCTGCGACGCCATAGAGTAAAGTTCGCCGGAGCAGATACCCTAAAAATATTTATAGAAAAGGCAGAGGGACGCTACGTTACAGCGGCGGTACAGTGACTACAGTCGCTTTCCCGCCGCCATAATGTACTTTCCCTGTAGTATAAAAACTAACAATTATGTTTTACTTTTGTCTGTCCAAGAGGCTTTTAAAGTTTAGGTACATTGCGTAATCATTCATGTAAATAGTCATGTAAATAACCAACTGTCATGACTGATAATAAACAGAGTGGGCCTGTATTTCCATAGCCTCGCCAAGAGACATTTAGAGAATGAGTCCTTTACGTAGTCATTCTTTAAAATAGCAGTGAAATTAACAAATTTAAGGAGACGTGATCCTGCGGTTTCAAGTGATTCAAATCAAAAGAGAACAGATTTAAAAAACAAAATAAAATGCATAAAATAAGTCTTGCCGGAAACGCCTTCTAGTTATTTAATGAGATTTAAATTTGTTCCTATTCTTGGCGGGATATACTATTGATCAGCTATTATTGATCATTATCCCTTTTTTTTTTTTCACTGTTATTGTCTTGTCATGTGTAGCAAGCCTATATTCCTCCGTTGCTATCGGATGACCATTAAGTTTAGCTGAATATATTCATTCCCACGTCGTGAGGAAAACGGTGATCTGAAGGAGAGATTCACCTGAAGCTGTGTCCGTTCGATTGTGTATCGATGGCATAAAGCTTGGTTTACATTAAGACGAAACGGCAAACAAAAAAAAGAAAAAAGGCGAAGATAAAAAGGAAGCGAGATAATCAGGAGGAAAAAATGGCGAAAACAATTCAAAAGAATGGCAGTAGAAAAGTAGAAAGAAAGAGGAAAAGAAAGAAAGAAAGAAAGAAAGGTAAAAATCATAAGGGAAGATAACGAAAGAAAGAAAGAAAAGGAGTTAAACATCATAAACGAAAGAAAAAGAAAGAATGAAAGGAAAAAGAAAGAAAGACATGTAAACATCATGAAAGAAAGAAAGAAAGAAAGAAAGAAAGAAAGAAAGAATGGAAGATGGCGAACAGGAAAAAGAGGAAATAAATAAGGAATGAAGGAGAAGGTAATGGAATAAGAAAGAAAGAAAGAAAGAAAGAAAGAAAGACAGAAAGAAAGAAAGAAAGAAAGAAAGAAAGAAAGAATGGAACATGGCGAACAGGGAAAAGAGGAATAAATAAGGAATAAAGGAGAAGGTAATGTAATAAGAAAGAAAGAAAGAAAGAAAGAAAGAAAGAATGAAAGAAAGAAAGAAAGAAAGAAAGAAAGGAAAATGGGAAAAAGAAAGAAAGAAGTGAAGAAAAGAAAGAAACAAAAAGATTACGAAATGGGAAAATGCAAAACGAAAGATAGAAAGAAAGAATGAATGACTGAAAGAAAGATAACTAGAAGTGGAAAAATAAAAGAAAGAAAGAAAGAAAGAAAGAAAGAAAAAAGAAAGAAAGACAGAAAGAAAGAAATAGCGAACGGGAAAAAGAGGAAATAAATAAGGAATGAAGGAGAAGGTAATGGAATAAGAAAGAAAGAAAGAAAGAAAGAAAGAATGGAACATGGCGAATAGGGAAAAGGGGAGTAAATAAGGAATAAAGGAGAAGGTAATGGAATAAGAAAGAAAGAAAGAAAGACAGAAAGAAAGAAAGAAAAAAGAAGAATGGAAGGTGGCGAACAGGAAAAAGAGGAAATAAATAAGGAATAAAGGAGAAGGTAATGGAATAAGAAAGAAAGAAAGAAAGAAAGGTAAAAATCATAAGGGAAAGATAAATGAGAAAGAAAGAAAAAGAGGTAAACATCAAAATAAAAGAATAAGAAAGAATAAAAGGAAAAAAGAAAGACATGTAAACATCCTGAAAGAAAGAAAGAAAGAAAAAAAGAAGGAAAAGAGGTAAACTTCAAAAAAAAGAAAAAAGGGGTAAAGAAAAAAACAAAGAAAGAAAGAAAGAAAAAAGAAAGAAAGAAAGTGGACAATTGAAAAACAAGCACAACAAAAGCAACAAATTTGAAAATGATCTGAATTTGAGTCAGAAGTCCACTGGATTATTTCACTCCCTCCTTCTCCACTTGTAAAAATGAACTCTACCAAAAGGCGTATGTGTGATGTAATAGGCAAAGAAGTACAGTGTCTGTGGCAATCAAAGGATAGGATTGAACGCCGTTTGACCATGATAAACGTGTCAAAGAACCAAGATAATCAATCTCTAAATCGACAACCACACTATTTTTTCCTGATCAAGAGTACCAAGAATATATAAAATGTGAAACCCAGGCAGATGAAGCGGCACATCAAAGATTGCACATGATGGATAAAAGAATACGACTTTTGGTGGTTCAAAAGTGAGCCTTGCATCAAATCTGATCTCAATTCAGCGCCGTTCAACCAAACATTTGAAAAAGAAATCTAAAAAGAAAGACGAATAGCGAAATACGGATTCAAAAACTTATTAAGAGATGGGAAAATGTCGTTAGAAAGCAAAAAACAAGTGCTGAACTGCTATGTAATATCTAATCTTCTATATGGCAGTGAATGCTGGACAATCTCCGCATGCCTTTCATAAACTAAGCAAAGTATTAAGAAGTAGGAAAATGTTGTTAGAAACAAAGAAAAGAATGCTGAACTGCTATGTAATATCTAATCTCTTATATGGCAGTGAATGCTGGTCAATGTTATCATGCCTTTTATAAACTAAGCAAAGTATTAAGAGATAGGAAAAACGTTTTAGAAATAAAGAAAATAGTTCTGAACTGCTATATCATATCTAATCTTCTATATGTCAGTGAATGCTGGACAATTTCATCATGCCTTTCATAAACTAAACAAATTATTAAGAGATAAGAAAAATGTTGTTAGAAACAAAGAAAAGAGTGCTGAACTGCTATGTAATATCTAATCTCCTATATGGCAGTGAATGCTGGACAATCTCCTCATGCCTTTCATAAACTAAGCAAAGTATTAAGAGATAGAAAAATGTTGTTAGAAACAAAGAAAAGAGTGCTGAACTGCTACGTAATATCTACTCTCCTATATGGCAGTGAATTCTGAATAATTTTTCTTTCTTTTTTCTTTCTTTCTTTCTTTCTTTCTTTTCTTTCTTTACTCTTCCGTCATGATGTTTAACTTTCTTTCGTTCATTCTTTCTGGTGATAGAGCACAGGACACTTCCAACTAGACAACTCTGAACGTTTAGCATCGATTGCTGCATTTAATCGTTCCAATTGAGAACAGTACATGCCTGAAGTGTTTGTTTTTGTGGACGGAACTCGTTCCAATCATACAACACATACAGCATAACTTTCTTAGGAGGCAGACCGGATTTTGGAGTAGTTAAAAGTGACTTATTTAGTTTAGCCTGGAAAAATCTTCGTTCCGCATTGTTGTAAACCATCTATTTTTCATCGCCTGCGATCGCTCTTTTCGAAAATAGATTGTCTTGGAAATGATTGAAAACAAAATGAAAGCGGATCAAATGACGGAAATGTATATAATTTTCCTCCATTCACACTTTTACATTTTAAATTCACGATCACCACGGGAAACGTGTAGAAACTTTTCTTTTTATGTGCCGTGTCCTTTCAGGACGTAGGCGATCACGGCTCTCCACTTCCTCCATCCCTTTTAGCTCTCAATAAGTTTCGTGCTTCTGCCAACTCCCCCAGACCACGTTCTGTCATCCACTTGCTTAAGCCCGCCAGGTATGCCATGCGTTGTTTTCCCTTGTCTCTTTTTCTCTCTATTCGACCTTTGAGTATCAGATTCTCCACGCTCTCCTTTCTCATTACGTGTCCCATAAATTTCATCTACCTCTTTATTATGTTTATAAGTATAAGCTTCCTTCTTCTTTGCATCCTCTGCAAGACCTACTCATTGCTCATACGCTCGTTCTATAATATCATTAGCATCTTTCTGTAGAACCACATCTCTGCTTCCTCAAGTCTCTTCTTCATCTTTGAGGATACCGTGCAACATTCGCTTCCGTATAGGAGGACAGATGTCACGTAGCAGCTCAGTACTCTTTTCTTTGTCACCAAAGAAATCTTCCTGTCTCCCAGTACTCTGTTTAGCTTTTGGAATACGTCTTTGTCCATCCTAATCCGTCTTTGGATCTAAGCCTCGCACCTACCCTCCTCCGTCAAAACACTTCCCAGATATTTAAACTTCCGCGTCTGCTTGATTTTAGTGTCCTCGACCTGCAAATCGCATTTCGGGCTCATCCTTTTACTGACGACCACGCATTCTGTCTTTTATGTAGTTTATGGTTAGTCCCTTCTTCTTGCTCTTCCTCGCTACCTTCTGTAAGAGGTTTTGCGCGTTAGAATATCAACCTTCTAAATATGGCATCCTCATCCTCATCAGTTCCTCAGCTACTCCAATCGTTGGAGGAGACCTGAGAACAGAAAAAAAAGGCAACCTCCCCCCACTCTGATCTGTTTGTAGTGGCTCTCGGGGGTTCCGGCGTTGTCACGTCCGTTCTCTCTTTGCTCTAAAAGCATGCAGGGTGCGAACGTTCCATATTTTGATGGCTGTACTCTGCGTTGGTAGGTTGATACTGTTTATTGCCCGCTTGTCACGCCCATCCTGGAGTGAGTCAATGGGACGGGCGACTGTTGTTGATCCGGGCCTCGACCGATCCGGCATGGTGTTGCTTTGATTATTCTTACCCATGATCATTTCAGTCAGGTTTTCAGATAGCTTATCGGTGCCCATCTTCTCCCCATGCTCTTGACGAAGACCACTGGTGAAGCGAAATTGTCTGTTCAAATGCCAACTATTGAGAAACAGTAGTAATAACTTTTTTCACTTTTAATCTATATCATCATTTCACAGGCTGGAACTAACGTCCTAGTTTTTTTTTTTTTATTCTTTTCACCTAAAACAAGGCAACAAATCCACCAATACGCCGGGGGTTGCTGAGCGTCAGGGAGTCTCAGAAAAATACAATTAAGAAGAGATAACAAAACGTGGACATGAATTAAAATCACAGAAGATAACCGGAAGAGAGTTCCACAAGCGAGAAGTGCGAGAAAAGAAACTGTTAGCATAGATTTTACGGTTACTTCTAGCCGTTTCAATAGTAAAATGAAGAGTTCATGTCGCCAGTCTTGTACTGCGGTTAAATTCATAAAGTCTAGTTACAATTGAGGAAAGTTCATCAGAACATTCACCGTAAAAGTATTTATAGTAAAGGCTCGGGGAAGCTACATTACGGCGGTGGCAAAGTGACTGGAGCTGAGATGCCAGGTCAAGACCAATGATATTGCAAATACGTCTTCGGATTTTATCAAGGATCGCTCAATATATAGCGGAAGCACCAGACCATATATTCTAAGCATGAAGGAATGGTAGATATATAAATATTTATAAAATCCTCGAGAGTTCCGCCATTGAATATTATCCAAATATTAATCTACGTCCAGGTTTTTTTCCCAATATCACCTTTCCTAACAGAATTACTACCAAGCCAATGTACGCAACTATATCAACAAATCAAAAGAGAATGGTTGAGTCCTTCAGAACAACAATAAAAACAATATTTCTATACGTGAAAGTACTTGACATAATTTTCCGTTGACAATATGAATACAATAGCGTTTTCTAAATTCTTCTAGTTGCTAAGGACATTTTGTTTTGTTGTTAATAGTTACTTTGTTTTTAATAAATTCATTTCGTTTTTGCCTTGAAAAAGTCCACATTGGACGAAACGCCTCGACTAATAATACATTTTTCCTATTGTCTTTTATCTTTACACATATTGCTTTTTTCTACAGGTTAACTGTGAGAATTTTTTTCATTTATAAATATGTAAAAGATGTTTGGGAGATAAAAATAGTCCAGCGAGACACATAATTTCTAGCACCAGATCTAGCAACCGATTCGATCTTTACACTTCATGTTAGCTGAAAACGTTAGGCGCAATGAGTCACATCCTGGTGGGTTAGCATCAGCCATGATGATCGAGGATGATTAATAGAGAGCAGTTCCGTTTGGGGGGGGGCCTTAAAATGAAATAGTCATTCCTTGCCCAAGTTTGAGTGTTACAGTTTCCTGTCAAACAGGGCATTACGAGAACAAATTTTGTCATTTACACCTCATTCAACGTCTACATTTTCTAATAGTTCATACAATACAAGGCTCGAGAGTCACTCAATGTAGACGGCTATGGAATGAGGTGTATAATATGATTCAAAGCATATTTGAACAGCAAGAGGATAAAGAAGATAGGCGGCGATTTTATTTATTCAGGAAAGTATCCTGGTGGGGGCTTGTTGCATAAAGTAAGATTTCTTATCAAAAAGCAGTCAAAATGGAACTTTTCTTTATCTTTACAACACGGGGGAAATAATGGTGATTCGACGCAGTGGAAGTGTGTACTGGGAGATTCTGTGAAATCAACGAACTCTCGTTGCCACTTTTGTAATGTCAAGGAGTACTCGTTGTCACTTTCCTAATGCTCGTTGTAGTAGAGACTTTGTAATCGCAGATACAACTATAGTAACGCCGCTGAACAATACTGGTGTCAGACTCCTTCGAATAACACTCGAAACAATAATTCTTCCGCGATAATACTCATTGGACAAGTAACGTGTATAGTGATCCAAATAGAGAAATACTATAGTGAATAAAGTAGAGAAAAACTGTCTGTATTGTAATTAATGATAGGACATAAATAGCGATCCATATAGTAATAGAGGATAGAATAGAAATGAAGATTCGTATAGTAATAGAGGATAGAATAGAAATTGAGATCCGAATAGTAATAGAGGATAAAATAGAAATGGAGATCCGAATATTAATAGAGGTAATATAATATTAGGATCGCCTTTGTTTGTTCATTGATCATCTATATTCAAACTCAGCAACGACACTTTATTCGTATATAACAGTAGTAACGTTGTGAGCCAGCGGCATTAAAAGTGGGGTTCATCTGAACATTTGCCATGGAAATAGTGATAGTATAGCGATAGGCCAGCAACTTTGCGACCTCGGAGAAAGAGATTGTAGAGTGGGAAATAGGTTAATAAATTTTAACTTCTACCAATGCTGGGATTGGACAGCTGCATTCAGACATGACGTGCTAAACTAAATATGCTGCAAGCTTGTGATACTGTGGAAAGTTTCGTGCGAATCTCCTTAAATTTAAAACAGACAGAATCCTCGAGGGTAAGAGAAAGTTGGAGAAATATTTCTTTTGTTAAGGGAAGCATATTTTTTTAGAAGCAAATTTTGTTTAATTGCTATTTTATAGCTTTTATATTTCATACATTGTTACTCGTTTCAAGACAATAGCAAGGTTGCACAGATGGATCTGACTTGTATCTTGTTTACCCTTAAGTTGCAAAGGATTGGCCGTGAAGAGACATTTCATAAATCCGTCTTTAGATTTCCTGTTTAAAAAAGAGATAAGGTTTCATGGATATTAATTGCATGTTCTTTTTTTATTCTTAAAGGATAATGTTACATCGCCTATCACTATATTTTTGATTGTTTTCAACTGGACGTTTAAAATAGAATAAATATTGCATTAGGGAAATTGTAATTGGAATAAGAAAGAAAGAAAGAAAGAAAGAAAGAAAGAAAGAAAGAAAGAAAGAAAGAAAAAAAGAAATGAAGAAAATGGAAAGAAAGAAAGAAAGAAATGAAGAAAATGGAAGGAAAGAAAAAAATAGGAAAATGGAAAGAAAAAAAAAGAAAGAGAAAGAAAGAAAGAAAGAAAATAATTATAAATGAGAAAATGAAAGAAACAATGAGAATTAGAAATGAAAAATGGGAAAAGAAAGAAAGAAAGAAAACTAGAAATGGCAAATAAAAGAAAGAAAGGAAAAAGAAAGGAATGGTAAATAAAAGAAAGAAAGAAAGAAAGAAAGAAAGAAAGGAAAATGGGAAAAAGAAAGAAAGAAGTGAAGAAAAGAAAGAAACAAAAAGATTACGAAATGGGAAAATGGAAAACGAAAGATAGAAAGAAAAAATGAATGACTGAAAGAAAGATAACTAGAAGTGGAAAAATAAAAGAAAGAAAGAAAGAAAGAAATTGAAAGAAAGAAAGAAAGAAAGAAAGAAAAAAAGAAAGAGATGGGAAAATGGAAAATAAGAGAAAGAAAGGAAAAAGAAAGAAATTCTAAATAAATAAAAGCAAGAAAGAAATGAAGAAAAAAAAGAAACAAAGAGATTTCGAAATGGGTAAATGGAAAACGAAAGATAGAAAGAATGAATGAATGACTGAAAGAAAGAGAACTAGAAGTGGAAAAATAAAAGAAAGAAAGAATGAAAGAAAGAAAGAGATAGATAAAAAAGAAATGGGGACGAGAGAGAAAGAATGAGATAAGAAAATGGAAAAAAGAAAGGAAGAAATGAAGAAATGAGAATATGAAAGCAAAAAGAGAATTAGAAATGGTAAAATGAAAAGTGAAAAATGAAAGAAAGAAATTGGAAATAAAAGAAAGAAAGGAAGAAATAAAAAAAACAAATAAATTATCGATTAAAATACCAAGCAGAAAACGAAGGAAATTTGATGCCATGCTTGGCTGAAATATACTTTTACAGGCGATACGGTTCAGTGTTTGAACATGATTAAAGGAAACCCTTTTCAAAAGCCGATTTTCTCAGAAAGTAGTTTCTCTCTCCTTTGAATATCGACGTAACAAATTCTACCAATTCCATCATTTCACTCTATTTAGTCTTGTTCCATATGAAAACATAAATATATCACAAATGAACGAATTACTGATCAGAAACGTAAAACAAATTATAGGATTTATTGATACAAAGCAAGTTCAGTTGACCATTGATGACAATTCCAGAACAACGTAACTATAAACAATTTTTTGTATCTTCTGCCAACCTCAATGATGGAGAAAGCATTACCTCGAACCATCGCAAGTGAGACACGCTGCAAGAGCCACTCCGTTTCGCGAGGCTCATCCCTTAATCGAGACGCAATCGCGCCAATCCTCCGAAGGAACGCCATCGAACGAGAGCCAATAACCCCAGAAGTCTCTACTGCCACAAGAGTTAAAAAAATCTATCAGCAAAAGAAGATTATTTAAGTATTTTTTTTCATCTCTGCGTCCCGGGCGACGGACCCCGGCTCAACCGAGGACCTGATCAAATTACCGGCCGAAAATGTATCCGCACAGGTCGCATCCCAGATCAGCGACTTACCCATTTTAAAGGGGTAAATGGTAATGCCATCCGGCCGCTTTCCATCACCACAGTCGAGGCCTACGGGTTCTATTTGGGAAGGGAACCCAGATGCATCCAAACCACTTTTGATAATGTCGTTTATTGCTGCATGCCGTGGAAAGCGGCCGGCACTACGACGACAGTAGAGAGGATGCCAACCAAGCTCATCGATGGAGGCTCCACATCTGCATCTGTGACGCTCACATAATTTGAGTCCAAGACAGATCGCGACTCCGACCCGAGTCATCTAGAAGGGTACCGGTAGATGAAGAGGGCACTGCGTTGGGCCAGGCGCCACTACTTAGTTGTGAAGCAGATAGTAGACTGGCGAGGCGATGCTGATCAAGAGAGAGCCTCAAATTAGTAAAATTGGCCTCGCAAAACTAGACTCTAACTTCGAAATAGAAAAAACTGAAAAACGAACAAGCTGGTCATTATTCGTAATGGAGAAAAGCAAATAATCGTTTCGAGGCTGATTATTTATTGCGACTCAAATACAAATGAATTGATCGTTAAATCCGTAAGATTCAAAATATTTGTTCTCGAGCAAAATATTATACAATGTTCGAAATGTGAGATTGGTTCTTTGTCTGAGGAGCCAAATCTGCCGCCAGCAAATTGCAGTCACGAAAGAAAATGGTTCTTTTGTTTGCGATTTTAACTGCTTTCTAAAATGCTTCCAGATATCTCTCAACCATTTCTAACGCCGTCCTAACACCATCTTTCTTTCTTTTTTTATTCTACTTCTTTCTTTCATTTTCCCATTTCTTCCTTTCTTTCTTTCATTTTTCAATTTATTTATTTTATTTCCCGTTTTTTCTTTCTTTCTTTCTTTCTTCCTTTCAATTTCTCATTCTTTCTTTATTTCTTTTATTCATTTTCAGTTTTCTTTCATTTTCCAATTTATTTATTTAATTTCCCGCTTTTTTCTTTCTTTCTTTCTTTCTTCTTTTTTCTTTCTTTTATTTTCCCATTTTTCCTATCTTTCATTTTCCCATTTCTTTCTTTCTTTGTCCTATTTTTCTTTCATTTTCCCATTTTTTTTATCTCTTTCATTCATTTTCACATTTTTTTCTTTTTTTCATTTTCCAATTTATTTATTTTATTTCCTGTTTTTTCTTTCATTCCTCCTTTCTTTCCTTCATTCGATCTTTCTTTCTTTCCTTCATTCGTTCTGTCTTTCTTTCTATCTTTCAATTTCTCATTCTTTCTTTATTTCTTTTATTCATTTTCAATTTTCTTTCCTTTTACAATTTATTTATTTATTTATTTAATTTCCTGTTTTTTTCTTTCTTTCTTTTTTCTTTTTTTCAATCATTCATTTTCCTATTTCTTTCTTTCATTTTCCCATTTTTTCTATCTTTCATTTCTTCATTTCTTTCTTTCTTTATCCTATTTTTCTTTCATTTTCCCATTTCTTTTTTCTCTCTTTCTTTCATTTTCTAATTTATTTATTTTATTTCCCGTTTTTTCTTTCTTTCATTCGTCCGTTCTTTCCTTCTTTCTTTCTTTCTTTCCTTCTTCCAATTTCTCATTCTTTCTTTATTTCTTTAATTCATTTTCAACTTTCTTTCATTTTCCAATTTATTTATTTAATTTCCCGTTTTTTTTTCTATTTTATTTCTTTCGTTCATTCATTTTCCAATTTCTTTCTTTCTTTCCTTCTTTCTTTCTTTCTTTCATTTATTTTCCCATTTATTTATTTATTTCTGTTTTTCTTTCCTTCTTTCTTGTAATGTTTACTTTTTCTGAACCACCCGCATTCAATTCTTTGTCCTTTCTGTTTTTCCATACATTTCTTTTCTTCATAATCTTTTGTCCTCCGTTCCATTTTCTCTCTTTCTCTCTCTTTCTCACTTTTTCTCTCTCTCTCCCTCCTTCTCTCTCTCTCTCTCTCTCTCTCTCTCTCTCTCTCTCTCCCTCTTCATAATTTCTTTCAATCTCTCCTTTCTTTAAGGCAACCATAGCAAACAATTTATTCCCAATTACCTAAGCTTAATTTTTCAACCACTTATGATTCTAAGTTTGCCTAATTGCCTCTGCAAGTGGGAATCTTTCTAATCAAAAGAAAAGCAATTATTTTAATTGTAAACAAAGATTCCGAAATGGCTGACGTTGAGAAGACGTCGGATTATATGTCTTCTGGGAAGTAGCACTTGGTTTAAGAAATGAAGTTAATCAATTCTTTATAATACGAGAATGCATACGATAATATATGAGCATAGATAGATATATAGATAGATAGATAGATAGATAGATAATGAACAGTCTGAGATAGATAGATAGATAGATAGATAGATAGATAGATAGATAGATAGATAGATAGATAGATATAGGTACCCCAACGAAATCGTTAAAAAGTCATCGTACCGTGATGAAAACATGCTCCAAACATAATGAAAACAGTTTTATCATCAAAATCCTTATGCTATTAAGAGGAAGGATCAATTTTTTGATTATTTAATTAATTTTTTACTCCTTTTTAAAACATTCGAAATTTCGATTTTTAAAAAAACTTGTTTTTCTTGCGTTAGCGGTACTAACTTTTAGCATCGCAAATGTTCGCCTCCTTTTTGCGATAACAGACACATTAAATTGGAAATTTTTGCAAAAATGAAATAATTGTCGGATTTTAATTAAATTTTTAAGACTTATTCACAAATGAATGAAATTATTTTTTTTTATTTTTTATTAGAAAATCTTGGTAATAATATTTTTTATTTTACATTTGTTTCTCCCCATTACTTAATTTAATGAAAGCTTGAGCAATTCGTCGAGAAAATGTTTAGTGACTATAAAAAAAACAGAATTTTTAAAGAATTTATATCACCGAATTGTTTTTGCGATATCGCACCCCGTCCTACCGATAATCTGTTCTGAATCGAAAAACCAAACGCGCAATAACACTATGAAATTATTCAATTAGAGAAGATTTTAATTGCTTTTATGAATTATAGATATCAAAGAGAATATTGTCTGAAGAAAATTCTTTTTTCGATAACAAATAAATTTTTACAAGATTTGTTTACATTTTGTACAATTTTAAATTGAATAATTTATAAAGTTTTTAAATCTTTTAAAATTCAGTTTCCGTGTGATAACTCTTAGGAAATATGGTTATTAAGTTAAAGTATATTTATAATCATATATTGTAAAGCTTATTACAATCTGATGAACCTGAATATTTTAAATGAATTTCGATTTCTCTTGTATGTGTATATACGTGCAGAATTTCTGAAGTAGGGATAATCAAACCTACTGCTATCATTAAAATTCACGTGTTTTAAGGGTCCCCCCTTATAAATTTTATCTTCTACTCCACCATATTTAACTATGAACACGTTCGACGGTCAATCGGCTGTCAATAAATTGATTAACACGTCAGAAAATCAAGAGACAGTGGTTAAGAAATGCTTCTATACAACATTTTATTCTATATGTAAGAAATATTTGTTTCAAATCAGATTAATTTAACTTTGAATTCACTAAGTTTCGTCAAATAACGTTTCAGAAATATATATTTTATTTTTGCAAGATGTTTATAACCGAGAATTAACTTTTGTTTGCAAATGTTTAAAAAATGACCGTTTTTATCGATTTTACTGAAAAAAAATCGATTCCGATCAATATAATTCCTGTTTGAAATACACCAGAGTATTTTGCTAAGTGGAAATAGTAAATTTTAATTCATTTAGCTTTCAATTAAAGCTAAAATGAAAACTTCAAGAAAGCTTTTTTGAATTTTTCACAACTTCTTTTAAACCTTACGTATACCGAATTAGTGAACGTACCTAGGTAGACAGATATTTATAAAGATGACACATATATAAACTGGCGGCTGCTTTCAAAAATTACCTCCAATCAGTTTTCAATTGAAACAAGAAATGGATTGTAAATTTAACGCTTCCAAAACATAACTGCTATATCTTTATAGACAACCATTTTTGCCTACGATCAGCAGGACTGAGATTAACCTCACCGACAGCAAACTCATTGCACCTTCTGCGTTTTCTTTGACATGAAGAGGAGCTGAATCAATTGCTAGGTCGGCTTGTTGTTAAGAAAGTTGGTTCACTTTTTCTCGTCGGAATAAATCTTGCACACTTATAAACCTACGGTTTTTCTGTGCGTTGAATATTGCTGCCATATCTGGTCGGGCGCTACTGCTACATATCTCGAGATTCTCGACAAAATTAAAAAAACTGGCTGGATGTTATGTTATCGGTCCTGGCCTGTTATGAGGATGTCAATCATTTTCCTACAACAGAGACTGGCTTCCCTCAACGACAGCTGAACTGACTAGATATTATCGATCTCTGATTTTAATATTTCTACTGATTTAACAGTACTTTCAATTATGGGACCATCTTTATTTGTTGTTGTTGTAAAGGGCTTTCTTATTTGTGTTTTTGTTGTTTATTTATCCTTTACGGATATTGAATAAACTGCTATATCCGGTATGGAGATCCTGATATACATGTCGAGATTCTTGACAAAATCCAAAGAAGGATCTGCAATATAATACGGATCTGTATTTCTATTCTATCCTCTATTACTATTCGGATCTTCATTTCTATTCTATCCTCTATTACTATTCGGATCTTCATTTCTATTCTATCCTCTATTACTATTCGGATCTCCATTTCTATTCTATCCTCTATTACTATTCGGATCACTATTTCTATTCTATCCTCTATTACTATTCGGATCACCATTTCTATTCTATCCTCTATTACTATTTGGATCTGCATTTCTATTGTATCCTCTATTACTATACGGATCTCCATTTCTATTCTATCCTCTATTACTATTCGGATCACCATTTCTATTCTATCCTCTATTACTATTCGGATCACCATTTCTATTCTATCCTCTATTACTATTCGGATCACCATTTCTATTCTATCCTCTATTACTATTCGGATCACCATTTCTATTCTATCCTCTATTACTATTCGCATCTTCATTTCTATTCTATCCTCTATTACTATCCGGATCTCCATTTCTATTCTATCCTCTACTACTATTCGGATCACCATTTCTATTCTATCCTCTATTACTATTTGGATCTGCATTTCTATTATATCCTCTATTACTACTTGGATCTTCATTTCTAGTCTATCTTCTATTACTATACGGATCTCCATTTCTATTCTATCCTCTATTACTATTCGGATCACCATTTCTATTCTATCCTCTATTACTATTCGGATCACCATTTCTATTCTATCCTCTATTACTATTCGGATCACCATTTCTATTCTATCCTCTATTACTACTTGGATCTTCATTTCTAGTCTATCTTCTATTACTATTCGGATCTCCATTTCTAGTCTATCCTCTATTACTATTTGGATCAGCATTTCTATTCTATCCTCTATTACTATTTGGATCTGCATTTCTATTCTATCCTCTATTACTATTTGGATCTGCATTTCTATTCTATCCTCTATTACTATTTGGATCTGCATTTCTATTATATCCTCTATTACTATTCGGATCACCATTTCTATTCTATCCTCTATTACTATTCGGATCACCATTTCTATTCTATCCTCTATTACTATTCGGATCACCATTTCTATTCTATCCTCTATTACTACTTGGATCTTCATTTCTAGTCTATCCTCTATTACTATTCGGATCTCCATTTCTAGTCTATCCTCTATTACTATTTGGATCAGCATTTCTATTCTATCCTCTATTACTATTTGGATCTGCATTTCTATTCTATCCTCTATTACTATTTGGATCTGCATTTCTATTCTATCCTCTATTACTATTCGGATCTGCATTTCTATTATATCCTCTATTACTATTCGGATCATCATTTCTATTCTATCCTCTATTACTATTCGGATCACCATTTCTATTCTATCCTCTATTACTATTCGGATCTCCATTTCTATTCTATCCTCTATTACTATTCGGATTTCTATTCTATCCTCTATTACTCATTCGGATCTCTATTTCTATTCTATCCTCTATTACTATTCGGATCTGCATTTCTATTCTATCCTCTATTACTCATTCGGATCTCCATTTCTAGTCTATCCTCTATTACTATTTGGATCTGCATTTCTATTCTATCCTCTATTACTATTCGGATCTCCATTTCTATTCTATCCTCTATTACTATTCGGATCTCCATTTCTAGTCTATCCTCTATTACTATTCACCTGTGCATTTTTATTCTATCCTCAATTGCTATTCGGATCTGAATTTCTATTCTATCCTATATTATTCGCCTGTGTATTTCTGTTCTATCCTCTATTACAATTCGGATCTTCATTTCTATTCTTTCCTCTATTTCTATTCGGATCTATATTCCTATTCTATCCTCTATTAATAATCGGATCTCGTTTTCTATTCTATCCTCTATTAGTATTAGGACCGTTATTTTCTCTTCTCTTCTCTATACTTTATCTCTATTCAAATCCTTAAAAATTGCGCTTCCCTTAACAAAAGAAGAATTTCTCCAACTTTTTCTTACCCTCCAGGATTCTGTCTGTTTTAAATTTAAGGTGATTCGCTCGAAACCTTCCTCAGTATCACAAACTTGCATCGTGTTTAGTTTAGCACGTCATGTCTGACTGTAGCTATCCAATCCCAACATTGATAGAAGTTAAAAATTTATTAACGTGGGATAACCTATTTCCCACTCTACAATCTCTTTCTCTGTGGTCGCATAGTTGCTGGACTATCGCTGTTCTATCACTATTTCCGTGGCAAATGTTCAGATGAACCCCACTTTTTGATTCCTTCTTGTTCATACCTTTACTACTGTTATATACGAGTAAAGTGTCGCTGCCGACACTTGAGTTTGAACGTAGATCGCCAGTGAGCAAACACAGGCGATCACGTTATTGAATTAAGTAGACCACGTAACGTGGGCATACCTCAGACGCTGGATAATGACCCCAGTCCACTGCAACAGGTGGAGTTCTGCCTGGTGGATTCCCATCAGCGACTAACTTTCCCGGCTGTTTCCTGGTATTAAATATAGTGATTTACAAAGCTAGTTTACATGTGGCGGCTACGGCTGCCGAAGTTAAGCAAAGATGTACCTAGTCAGTACGTAGATGGTTGACCGCTTGGGAATATCGGTGCTGTCAGCATGGATGTAATGGTGTTGTGATGGATAATGTTTCGGAATTGTTAATCGGAGAGCCGAGTTCCAATTCTCGTTGGGTTCGTCATATTCACTTACGCGCAAATACGTTTGGGACATACATGAAATCACCTCTTCTCCCCCAGCTATGTGTTAATTAGTAAGATTTTTATCTTTAAATTATTATCTCAAAATATTCTTACAGCCTAAAAATATTTTCTGGCTTTAAATAACGTGCAAATGGTTGATAAACCGTAGAAAACAAACCAATCAATTACTCAATTATATTTGGTACAAGTGGATAAAGACGTTAGTTAGATCCAGTGACAGGACTCAAAGAGTGTGAGTTCAATACCTGGTTAAGGCGGTGGAGAACTTGGAGAGGGGAATTAACAGGATATATCTAATAACTGACATCCATTAGACATGGAAGGTGAAACTAGAATAGTCTACTCCAGCGAGCGAAATAAAGGGTTCATTTCGACATTCTAACCACCTGAAGAAGGCCGGAGCGTACAACGGCCGAAACTTTGTAATAAATATGGCGACAAAATGAGGACAATAGTCCGAATAATGTAAATAGTATACATAATACCTCATCTCAGAAATATAGACAGATACTGAAAGGCCGAATCGTTGTAATAAATATGGCGCTAAAAATGAGGACAATAGTCCGAATAATGTAAATAATGTACATAATACCTCATCTCAGAAATATAGACAGATACTAAATTGCCGAAACGTTGTAATAAATATGGCGACAAAGATGAGGACAATAGTCCGAATAATGTAAATAGTGTACATAATACCTCATCTCAGAAATATTGACAGATAATGACAGATTCTCCTTTGAACTTGGAGAGGGGAATTAACAGGACATCCATTAGACATGGCACGTGGAACTATAACAGTCTACTCCAGCGAGCGAAATAAGGGGTTCAGTTCGACATTCCAACCACCTGAAGAAGGCCGGAGAGTACAACGGCCGAAACGTTGTGATAAATATGGCAACAAAGATGAGGATGATAATCCGATCAATGTAAATTGTGTGCATTCACCTTCACTGTGAAAACGGATCTCAGGTTCTCTGGCCATAACAGGCTGTTTGTTGGCTGCTTCACACTGTGCACTAAGTCCATGAACACTTCCAGCACTTTGCTATGACGCCACATGTGCATCTGCAGTGATCGTGGGCAATGCAGATAGCACGTGACGTAAAGTGCCTCGATTGGACTTTGACATCATGCGCATACATTCGCTGCCAATGTGCAACCACACTTTGAGGTTGATCGCATTTGTAGGAGATCATAGGTTGATCACAGGAGGAATTATATTGCCGATGGCACAGTTGTAAATCAGGGTATTCCATGGCAGCTTCATTGGATCGATATCACTCCATGTAGTCCAAGCACATTGTTTTGGACAGAGAAACAGCGGTAGTTATTTGCTGATCTTCCTCGAAATCCCCAATTGCTTCAATCTCCATTTCTCGCTTTCCCTTTTAATCCTGTTTGGAGAAAAAACTGGTTGCTCGTGCTGTCCAGGCCAGCTCGATTGATTTAGCTCACCCTTATAATTTCCTTCGTTCGCAGGCTGGATTCAGCTTCTTGGGTGGTTCCTACTGCCGACCATTTGGTGCCAGTTTTGATATCTGGCTGTAACCTGCGGACGAACTCATCATTATGTGAAGGCGTACCTTCCCGACCTTGATATCCTCCACCAATGAGGAGGTTTCCAGCATTGGTAAAGTGTCCGACTGTGGAGAAGTATAGGGTGGGGGACTCCAAGCCACTTGAGCCGGTACTTGTTGATACACCGTTGCGTATGTTGAATGCGAGGCAGAGTAATATCATGCACCTGAAACGGCTTATGGCAGCGCTGCAGCAGTTCATCTGAAACGACCCTAAACAGAACAACAATGGAGATGTCGTCCATGAAAGCTCTGGGAGGACCATTTGTTCCTTAACCATCACCCCCCTTTGCTGTGTCCGCTGCACTCCGTAATATGAGTTCCATGGACATAATGAAAAGAAGTGGTGAAATCACCCAGCCGGGGCTAAAGGGCGGCGCGCTCCGCTTTGGTGACTCTGGATAACTCACTGGTCGATCGCACTGGCTTTCACGCCTGGCGACGGGTCTCTCGAGGGTCCGCCCTATCAACTGTCGACGGTCGGTTAAGTGCCTACGGTGGTTACTACGGGTAACGGGGAATCGGAGTTCGATTCCCGAGAGGGAGCATGCGAAACGGCTACCACATCCAAGGAAGGCAGCAGGCGCGCAAATTACCCACTCCCGCTGGTGCCCGACTGCCGCGCCACTCGCTCGCCGGCTCTTTCCCCTCCATGACTTGGAACTCGTTTCGTGTAACAGCCTTTGCTTGCCACTTGGTGGTGTAGTTTTCCAACGGTGAACTGCATAAACGCTGCTCTGAAATATGTCATTATAATTTACCCAAACCGTACTAGGAAAATTGAAAAATTCGTGGGACATTCAAACTAACTCATGAGAAACTGATCCATATATTTTCGCGAGATCAAGCCAAATTACATGAGCTTTTATTTTGTTTGGCTGATAGAATTGATTCCAAATCATGTGTCACTGCTCCAGACAACCGGGGAAGCCAGATATAGAGTTCTGGACTGCTGTGGTTACCTAGCAGGAAATTCGTCATACGACGTGCAAGGACCCCCAAAAGTATTTCTCTTCTACATACAAGAGAATGATGGGTCGGAAATTTGCAACGCCTTTTGCATTCTTTTCCTTAGGTATCCAAATATGATCCGCCAGGCACCATTCTTGTGGTACAATACCTTGTTTCCATGACCGTTGGGAGGAAGATGGCGAGTTGCTTGAGGATGTTTGGACAATTCTTGTATAGCTTGCAGGATATTCCAGTTTTTCCTGGTGCAATACCGAAACGAGATTTGCGGACGAATTCTCGAATTTCCCCCAGCTTTAATCCGCTGTCATTAAACATGACTTCTTGGTCAATCATAAGAGGGACTGGAACATTTTTCCAAGCATCAGAATACGTCATCCCCAGATGGTTCCAGAGTTCCTCCTGCTGTACGTCTAGCTTGCCGTTCTCACTCTCGCTGAACAGCTTTTAAGCAAAGTCGTCTGATTTATTGAAAAAATGATCTCCGAAACTGTCGCTTTTTCTTTCGACATTTTTTTTGGGGGGGGGGTCAACTCTAAAGCTCACTAAGATCCTTTTTTTAATATCCTTAAGCAGGCCCTTAAAGCATGCCCTCATAAATTGGAGCTTCTTTGAGTCGACGCTTCACAACTCTCTGCTCTTAGTTTACCCTTCTGAATTTGTCGTTCATTTGGTCATTTCTCTTCTTTCCTACCCCCCCCCCCTCTTGCAGTTGCGACACCGTCATTCAAGACACACCTCGTGCACAACTCTATCTGCTGGCTAACGGGGGCCTTTAGATGGTTGGTAAGTATTAATGAGATTCGAACAAGTAGCTCTCTGATCGCATTTGGGACACTGAATTCTTGACTAGCTTGGAATTTCTCCAGGGCGCTGACGCTCAGAAATAGGATCCTGAACACTGTGGGTGTAATCCAGATTCATAATCCCATCATCTGACTTACATTCGCCAATAGAAGAATTGCGTTGCCTGCACAACCAGCTTGCCTTATGGATATGTAAATCTCGCAGGCTGTCGAATTTCCCGCCGCAATCACAGGTTGTAGACGGTTTCAAGTCCATGTCATTTTCATTTGAATCAGTCAGATGGGTGATGTATTCTCCCTCCTTACTACAGATAGCCAGAGGGTAGTTTTCGTCTGTTGTGCAAGTCATATTTGCTTTAGTATTATTGTCTTTTCAAGATGCCACCCCAACTTTACGGTGGGGTCACTTCGTCTTTCAAAATTGTCATCTTACTTTCAGAAGTAATATAGTGATTTTCACGTGTAGCGTAAATGTGGTACAAGACCGAAAGTATGGGGCACCCAGTTAGGATCGAACTCACTACTCAGTCGTAATTGTTCTGGCGAGACAACCTTGCTGAATATTACACCACCCCGTGGTGGACAACTTTCCAAAGTAATTATATATATATATATATATATATATATATATATATATATATATATATATATATATATATATATATATATATATATATATATATATATATATATATTCTTCGGCAAACGAATTGAATCCTGTCCGTCACTGTCTGTTTATCTAAAATAAATACGCTAAAATTCACCTTCAACCCTGCCGTGCGCCGACGGCTTAGTGGTAGAATTTCCGACTGACGGAATTCAGTCGGGTTTCGATCCTAGCTAGAGGCAACCGGACGTCTAGCCACACTGAAGAGCTGTGAAACATCGAAACAGTTTGTCTGTGGATGACAATAATATAGGCTCCTGAAAAAATTAATTTCGGTTGAGCTCTGTGGGGAAGGAAGTGTGAGTTTGTAAACAGTGACTATTAAAGCTGATATAGCGTCAGTCTTCGGCAAACGAATTGAGTCCTGTCCGTCACTGTGTGTTTATCTAAAAATAAATATGCTAAAATTCACCTTCATCCCTGCCTAGCTAGAGGTAACCGGACGTCTAGCCACACTGAAGAGCTGTGAAACATCGAAACAGTCTGTCTGTGGATGACAATAATAAGGCTTTTAATTTAATTATAAAATTAAATTTGAAGTTTTTACCTTCGGTTTTTAAAACATGGTAATTCATGTGTAGCGAAGAAACCATATTTTAAATCAGTTAATTTATAATATTTATGCTATGTAAATTTAGATTGAGCACTGTTTTGTAAAAATGAAAAATAAAAGAACACCGGATTTTATATCCTACTGTTCTTTCTTTTTATTATATATATATATATATATATATATATATATATATATATATATATATATATATATATATATATAAACTGTTTTCTCTCTATCTCATCAGTGTGGCTAGACATCCGATTGTTTCAAGCCGGGATTGAAACAAGCCTGATTCGGCAAGCAGTCGGAGATTTTCCCCCTAAGCCATCAGCGCACGGTTGAAAGAAATGCGAATTTTTACGTACTTTTTCTGTGAGTTAAAACGCCAATGACTGAGAGAGCTCAATTCGGAGAAGTGGAAGATCCTTGTAATTTTAGTAGTAATACCCATTGTTTACAAATTCGCACTTATCTCCCAAGAGTGCACAACCGAATTTAAGTTTTTCAAAAACTATGGAGTACCCAGAAAAAGAAAAAATAACTGAATATAGCGCTTCAACTACAGAAACTTTCTGCTAAATAGTCTTGTTCGGAATTGCTTTTTTTTTTCCTGTGGATTTTTTCTCCTGTTTTCAAAAATGTCTGTCTGGTTATGCAGCAGCTGATTAATCGACGGCCAGCCATTAACGTCGGAAGGAAAACTTTGCTAAAGATACGAACATAATTTGTGACCAACTTAAAATATAAAATGGTAGCAAGCAACCGTAAAGACTTGGAAATTGTATACGAGATTGTACGAGAACAAAACGTGAGTTGGCTAGGAATATTGCAGTAAACAGGAATAAGAGATGCATTCAAAGAAGTCGACTAATGATGGATTACTAATGAGATAATAGAAGCCAATTACATAATGTTACACAAAACCATTTTGTCAGGCGATTGTTTGTGTTCATGAATTTTCATTCAGCACCACAAGGAATAACTTGATTTTTCACGGACGCACAGCATTGACACTTTATCAAACATGGAAAACCATGAAATTATTAGATAGTTGGTCATAATGTTCTGGCAAATACAAAAACGATGCTTAGCAACCGATTTAAAACAAAATAGATCCAGTAAGACAGAAAAAATTATTGCATTTACTTGTGTGACCGGTAGCCATTTTCAGATCGCCCTCGCATGTTTTTGTTTTTTTTAAAGAAACGGTTGGGTGTAGGTGTGTGATTACATGATTCAGCATTCAGCCAGGGTGGGGTTGATCTATCTGTGAGCAATGATTGTATTGTCTCTCGAGTAAAATTTGCCTAGGCCCGGCTTTCGGCTTCTGATGCAACGAATGCCAATGCTGTCCCCAGCAACGAATCCCATAATCCAAAAAAATCACTCAGTATTGGTCTATATTTCTGGGATGAGGTATCATGTACATTATTTACATTATTTGGACTATTGTCCTCATCATTATCGCCATATTTATGACGTTTCGGCCCTTTAGTATCTGTCTATATTTCTGAGATGAGCTATTATGTACATTATTTACATTATTCGGACTATTAACCTCATCTTTGCCGCCATATTTATTACAACGTTTCGGCCTTTCAGTATCTGTCTATATTTCTGAGAGGAGGTATTATGTACATTATTTACATTATTCGGACTATTGACTTCATCTTTGTCGCCATATTTATTACAACGTTTCGGCCTTTCAGTATCTGTCTATATTTCTGAGAGGAGGTATTATGTACATTATTTACATTATTCGGACTATTGACTTCATCTTTGTCGCCATATTTATTACAACGTTTCGGCCTTTCAGTATCTGTCTATATTTCTGAGATGAGGTATTATGTACATTATTTACATTATTCGGACTATTGATTTCATCTTTGTCGCCATATTTATTACAACTTTTCGGCCTTTCAGTATCTGTCTATATTTCTGAGAGGAGGTATTATGTACACTATTGACATTATTCGGACTATTGTCCTCATCTTTGTCGCCATATTTATTACAACGTTTCGGCCTTTCAGTATCTGTCTATATTTCTGAGATGAGGTATTGTGTAGATTATTTACATTATTCGGACTATTGAACTCATCTTTGTCGCCATATTTATTACAACGTTTCGGCCTTTCATTATCTGTCTATATTTCTGAGATGAGGTATTATGTACACTATTTACATTATTCGGACTATTGTCCTCATCTTTGTCGCCATATTTATTACAACGTTTCGGCCCTTTAGTATCTGTCTATATTTCTGAGATGAGGTAATATGTACACTATTTACATTATTCGGACTATTGTCCTCATCTTTGTTGCCATATTTATTGCAACGTTTCGGCCCTTTAGTATCTGTCTATATTTCTGAGATGAGGTGATATGTACACTATTTACATTATTCGGACTATTGTCCTCATCATTGTCGCCATATTTATTACAACGTTTCGGCCCTTTAGTATCATATGGAGGCACGCTGGAGTAATGGATAGCGGCTTGGATTGAGGAATCAGAGAGCCGAGTTCGAATTCCAGTCGAATCCATGACATTCACTTACGTGCTAAGGTATGAATCCTCTTCTTCTCCCCCCCAGCTATGGTTAAGTAGCAGAACAGACCGGGTTCTTTAGGCTTTGTTGGCAACCAGTCTACCGCAGAAGGAAATGGCAAACTACTGCGGGAAAAATCTACCTCGCCCAAGCGTGTATCACATACGGCACTTAATTGACTGAATCGAAAATAAGTAAATATACTATTTAATAAAAAAAACGTCTACTTACAGGACAGTTCTTTCTGGCCATTCTAGCATACGTCCTGATTATATTAGCCTATGATCGGAATTCGCTACCTTCCGATTGAGTTGCACATTATCCCGAATATTTTTCTATATTTATTTCCCTTTTCCTATTAAAAATATCGTGTCTGAAGTAATGTGGAATGTCAACATCTTGATTGTCATTATTTTCTCTGCGAGTTTTTGGTTGTTGCTACTGTTGGTAGTCCTCAAGTAGTGTGGTTTCTGATATTTGGTTCAGATCTTTGTTTGGGATTCTATAGTGCCAGTTCCCTACTGTCCCACTGACTGCAGCTCTCTATATTTCGACGGACACCTTGTGACTAGACACTGACAACCGATTCGCCCCTACAAAGCCTCTCTACATCACGGCGGACAGCTTGTCACCCCTTACAGGGCGATTCTTTCTGGCCATTCTAGAATACGGCCTGATTATATTAGCCTATGATCGGAATTTGATACCTTCCGACTGAGTGGCACTTGATCCCAAAAGTTTTTTCGATATTTATTTCCCTTTTCCTTATATGTTGAAAGCGAGTGGTTGCTTTGAAGATCACATATCTCAATAAACCTGTCAGTTGTCATAAAACACCAGTGTACCCGGTCCAAATAAAATCATTTAAAAATATATAAAAAGAAATATTGATGGAACATTCAGTTCTCAGGCAAAAAGGGGGAATTCATAGGTTAATATCGTGACCTATGAAAATATGCCATTTTTGAACTTAACACATAAATGTTATTCTTCTTCTGCTTCTTCTTCTTCTCTTCCTCCTCTTCCTTTTCCTTATCGTTCTTCTTCTTCTCTTCCTCCTTCTTTTCTTCTTTTTTTTATTCTTTATCTTCTCAACTTTCTCCGTCTTACTTCTCCGCTTCCATCTTAATTATCATCATCTTCCAATTCTTCCTTTGTTCCTCTTTCTCTTGTTTCTCCCGATTCTTCTTATTTCTTCTACCGTATTCTCTCCCCCCTTCTTTTTCTTCCCCCTTCGTCTTCTTCCTCCTTTTCTTTCACTCCCTACTTTTCTTTTTCTGTCCTTCCTTTAATCTTCTGCTTTGCCTTCTTCTTTTCTTCACCTCCTTCCTCTTTTTCATCTTCTTCATTCTCTTCCTTCTCCTCCTCCTCCTCCTTCCTATTCTCTTCTTCGCCCTCCTCGCTCTTCCTCCTCTTTTTTCTTTTGTTCGGCCTTCTGCTGCTTCCTGCTTCTTCTTCTTCTTCTTCTTCTTCTTCTTCTTCTTCTTCTTCTTCTTCTTCTTCTTCTTCTTCTTCTTCTTCTACAATTTTTATCTTCTTTCTCCTCTTCATCCTCCACCACCTTCTCCCTGTTCTTCTTCACTTCCTTCCTTCCTCATCTTCGCTTCCTCCTCCTCCCTCTTTCTCCACTTCCTCCTTCGTCTTCCTCTTCCATTCCTCGCTTTCTCTAGTCTTCATCCTCTTCGACTTCTTCTTCTACTTTTCTTCTTTCGTTCATCCTCCTGCTACTTCCTCCTCCTCCTCCTCCTCCTCCTTCTTCTTCTTCTCCATTTTTATCTTCTTCGTTCTCCTCTTCATCCTCTTTCACCTTCTTCCTGTTCTTCTCTTTCTTCCTTCCTCGTATTCGCTTCCTCCCACTCTATCTTTCTCATCCTCCTCTTCCCTTCCTCCCCCTCCTCTCTTTCTCTCGTCTTTATTTTCTTCCTCTTCTTCTTTTACTTTTCTTCTTCTTTTGTTCGTCCTCCTGCTACTTCCTCCTCTGCCTTCTTCTTTCTCCTCTTCATCCTCCTCCACCTTCTTCCTGTTCTTCTTCTCTTTCTTCCTTCCTCGTCTTCGCTTCCTCCCCTTCCCTCTTTCTCCTCCTCCTCCGTCTTCCTCTTCCCTTCCTCACCCTCCCCGTTTTCTCTCGTATTCATCCTCTTCCTCCTCTTCTTCTACTTTTCTTCTTTTGTTCATCCTCCTGCTACTTCCTCTTCCTCCTCCTCCTCTTCCTCCTCCTTCTTCTTCCTCTCCACTTTTTACTTCTTCGTTCTCCTCTTCATCCTCCTCCACCTTCTTCCTGTTCTTCTATCTCCTCGTATTCGCTTCCTCCAACTCTATCTTTCTCCTCCTCCTCCTCCTCCTTCGTCTTCCTCTTCCCTTTCTCACCCTCCTCGCTTTCTCTCGTCTTCATTTTCTTCTTCTTCGTGCTACTCCTTCCTCCTCCTCCTTCTTCCTCTCTATTTTTATCTTCTTCTTTCTCCTTTTCATCCTCCTCCTCCTCCTCCTCCACCTTCTTCCACTTCTTCAACTTTCTTGTTTGTATACTCTGTTCTAGCCTAGTGATATCAAATGTTATTGACAGTCCGTTCGTGTCAATAAGTTTCGCGTAAGTACTTAAGTTTCCAATGTTGTTTACGAATTCTCTTTCGCGATGTAAATACAGACCTCTTGGGAAATCATCTGAAAAACATTTGCTTTTCAAGGCGAACTGATTCGGCCAAGTACAACAAGGCGCGATTCAAGTCCGGCACGCTAGAACTCAATTTTCACAAGGAAACGGCCGCTCGAAAAACGTATTTCCCATAATGCATTTCATGAGTTCGAAACTCGTAGATGCAGAAAATCGAAGGTCTGCCTTGATTACAGATGAGAGTTTTCAGTAAATTCTGGGGATCACTATTAGCCCCCCACACACACACACACACAATTGTAGCTCCAGGGATAACAAATCTATCGTCGACAATCTAGAGAGTTCGATTTACACAAGTATCAAATCCTTCCTATCAAGTAAGTCCCCGAAGGTCTTTGTTAACGGCCAGCCACCGTGAGCCCATAAGATCAATGTCGGGCGTTCCACAAGGTCATCTCCACGGTTCTACTGTCTTTCTACTGCATATTAATCGTCTGCCTACGACGATCGATATTGAATATCTACGCAGACCCCAAACTCTCATCTGTCATGATGGATGGGTTTTCTTTCACGGTGGCCCCCCGGCCTTGGACGTCTATTGGAACAAGCTCTGACGAGAAAAATTACCTGGCACGACACATTGAACCAACCTTCTTAGCAGCAGATTTAACAACTGATGCGATATAATCGCTCCAACTTCATGTCAGTAGAAAACGTGAGACCAAGAAAGCGCAATGAATTGCTCTTCTGGGGGTTAGCATCAGCCATTCTAATGGGGGGGGGCAAAATAGTTCTCTATGATGATTAAAGGATAGCAGTTTCGCTTTGGAGACGTTGAAACTTACAAGTCATTTCTTGCCGCAGTTAACAGCTGACTGGAGGTTTATACTACGTTTTGGCAACGCGGTCTAACGGTCATTAGGAGAAGTTCCTTGGCATACAAGTAGGATAATCTCACCGCCTCGATAGGGTGGTAACCAAAGCGAATTCAACAGACTAGCAGAGCTAGAGAGAGCAGAAGCTGTAGGAGGCAACAGATGCCGGTTTGTGCATAAGAAGCATCCAGCAAATAGCCACGCATTTCAATACTTCAATGTGGCTGTCTGTGATTAACAAATACGGTGCTGGGAAAATCAGCTGTAGTTTGAGATCACTTGGATGACTGCAGAGTTAAGGCTCCTGAAAGAAACCTGCTGATGGAAACATACGAACAGGTCTGTCGGTCAGTTTTCCACTGACTACACGGCCTCAATTCACGCAGTGTTTTAAAATCCCGTCCGCCAAAGAAAGTGGGGAAAGGTTGGGTATAAGTTCAGAGGGTAGGGGAAAGGAGAAGCAAACTAACGCGTCAGCGGGAAAAGAAAACACGAATCCTGCTTTCAATAAACGGTGTCCTTTATTCCCTGGCCGAGTTTCGAGTCGCGACCTAGCACCCCGCCTGGGTGTATGTAGGTGTCACTTAAGTCCTTCACATTCTTACTTTCACCGAGCGATTGACACTGGACGGACGATTCTTCTCTCTGATAACCCAAACTGAGACTATCTATAATGCGGTTGAATATATATAAGCCCGTGACCGGAATTCCCTACCTTCCGGGCGAGTGACATTTGACCCCGTAAGTTTTTTCTTTTATTATTATTTTATTTCTTTTTTCCCTACATTTCTACAGTGAGCGGTTGCTTTGAATCTCTCGATTTTAATGTTCGTTGTTATAAAACTGCCGAGGCTTCAGGCTCATATACACTTAAAGCCCACTTGACTGTGTGAATGAGCTAATGCTGCGTTGCAGCTCAGACCGGACACCGAGTTCGTTGACAGGGTGCAGTTTCTTTCGATCAAACGCTTGTGGCTTAAAAATTACTCTTCGGCCAGATCGTTACCCACGAGTGAAGAACAAAACAATTTCTAGCAGTAAACCAGATTTTATTCTTGGGTTATAACCTACTGCTATAAGCAAGCGAAGTAGAGATGAGTCGTGAGTGAGCGAGAAGGTGCATTGTTCAGCGACCGTCTATGTCCGTTCTGCGAAGTCCGCTCCGTTCCTTACGTGTGCCATTTCTCGGGATTGTCAGTTTTATAGATAACAGTTTTCTTTGTCTTGTCATCTTCGTCTAAAAAAGTAATTAATCTTTCTTCTGTGACTTTCTTTCAGTCTGAGCCTGTTGCTCTGTACTTTGAAGTCGACTTCGCTTACTGATAACCATTGGTCGAAAGTAAATGTTCTGTATCCATTTTTGAGACGGGTCCAGCTGCTTTTAATTTAACAAGGCCTCATCTGACTCATATTGCTACACTAAGCCAATTTAGGGAAGACACATTGTACTACACAGAAACAGATTCACTGGGTTAGCATATTTTTTTTCTAATGAAAGGAAAGTTTCATTTTTATTCGTCACAAATCTTACTCTTGCCGATGGCTGAAAATTGGCTCAGCCGAATGGTTGTCACGACAACATCTAATACGCGAAGAAGGAATTTAATTGTCTGCGTAAAATTTATAATGTTAACTCTTCTCAAATTTCTAGATTGTATGCTAGAAATGGTTTGCGAAATTACACAACTAACAATTGTTCCATGGCAGACACGAAAGAAAGTGTAATAAAAATCAATGAATTATATTATATGCAACATTTAGTCGCTTCCACCGAGGTACTGTCGTAAATAACTTTGCCAACTAATATGGACATGATGACTACAGGGCGTCTCAAAAAAATGTATACATATTTGGAAGTTTTCGCAAGTAATAATTCAAGCGATTCTAGGAACATTTGCAGTAAACATTTTTGCCGTAGGAAAACTCGCCTCAGGAATTTTCACTGTAGGAAACTTTCCCGCATAGGATTTTTGCCGTATAGGATTTTTGCCGTAAGACAATTTCGCCGCATTCTTATTTAATATGCGAAGTACATTTTTATCAAGTATATCTGGCTCACACTATTGTTGCTTCTATTTAAACATTTTAATAAGCGAAATAAGAGGATCAAAATCCTACATCATTCATCCTCGTCAGTGAGGAACGCAAAAATTTCAACTTGACACCAGAACCTACGTCATGCAATTTCATATTTCAGACTTAACGTTAAACTTTCTGCTAATATAATATTAGTCTGCCAATAATTCTCACTCAAGCAATATATATTATTTCAAACAAACTTACAACTTGAATACGTAACCAACTTCAATATAAAATACCTGCTCAAAGAAAGATAAACATTTCAAACTCTCAGTAAGTCTTGAAATTTACACAAATTATTTGCAAACATAAACTGTTTTAAATTCCTTATTTCTTTGTTAATTTGATATATTTTTAGTCTTTTATTTTTTAAAATAAATGTTTACTTTCTAATTTCTTTTCTGTTTGACCCTGTAAAAAAGACATCCATATATACTTGATAACAAGGTACTTCGAATATTAAATTGAACAAAAGGGACGTTTAAGATAAGGGTACCGAAAAAAAATGCGGCGAAATTGTCTTACGGCAAAGACCCTATAGGTCGAAGTTCCTACGGCGAAAAATCCTGAGGCGATTTTTCCTACGACAAAAATGTTTACGGCGAATGTTCCGGATACGAATCCAAGCAACTAGAACCAACTATATCGAATTTAAATACAGTATTTATTGTAAATACATGCTCTTTACATCACATGTTTTCAAATTGATGCCTGTTCTGATTCAGACATTGCTAACAACTTGACGCAATGGAATCACAAGCATAAAGCCACATTTCGATATGTTTCTGGGACTTCTGTGAAAATTTTCCATCACGTTTTCTTGCTCCACATGTTTGGTCTTCTGGGACAGTTTTTATGCACATCTTGTACAGGTACTATCAGCTTCAAACTGTAATTAGTGAGATTGTAAGCCGCGTAGGTGGATCTGAATTAAACTTTCATCAATACCGTCTTTGATTCATATCGCTAATGTTGATTCATTGAAGTGGAATTTAACTGAAGCTTGGAATGGAATTCCTCTTGACACTATCTGCAAAGCCACCGCCTCTTACAACTTCGTATTGAACATCCAGGCAAATATTTCGACGATCTACGATGGTCGTTCAGTTTCGGCAGGAATCATGACAGCTAAATAAATTTCTTTCTGAATTTACCGTTTTTTTTTACTGGACACCCTGTATATTTAATTTAAATAATGCATACGAAAACAGTCTTGATTCTAAAGGCAGGTGTTTAAGATTTTGCCGTCGCATGTCTTCAAATTAATGTCCGTTTTCATCCAGACTTTGCTGACAATCTTCTTTCTAATTCGTGAGTTCCGACGCCTCCTATAGAAAAATGCTATGAACATTTGTTGCATCCAATATCTATCTATCTATCTATCTATCTATCTATCTATCTATCTCAGTGTGTTCATTATCTATCTATCTATCTATCTCAGCCTGTTTATATCTATCTATCTCAATGTTTTCATATCTATCCCAGTCTGTTCCTATCTATCTATCTATCTATCTATCTATCTCAATGTTTTCATATCTATCTATCTATCTCAGCCTATTCATATCTATCTATCTATCTATCTCAATGTTTTCATATCTATCTATCTCAGCCTGTTCATATCTATCTCAATGTTTTCATATCTATCTCAGCCTGTTCATATTTATCTATCTCAATGTTTTCATATCAATCCTTCTATCTATCTATCTCAGCCTGTTCATATCTATCTATCTCAATGTTTGCATATCTATCTATCTATCAATCTATCTATCTATCTATCTAAGCCTGTTCGTATCTATATATCTGTCTATCTATCTCAATATTTTCATATCTATCTATCTGTCTATCTCAATGTTTTCATATCTTATTCAGCCTGTTCATATCTATCTATCTATCTATCTATCTATCTATCTATCTATCTATCTATCTATCTATCTATCCCAGTCTGTTCCTATCTATCTATCTCAATGTTTTCATATCTATCTATCTCTCTCAGCCTATTCATATCTATCTATCTATCTATCTATCTATCTATCTATCTATCTCAATGTTTTCATATCTATCTATCTCATCCTGTTCATATCTATCTATCGCAATGTTTTCATATCTATCTATCTATCTATCTCAATGTTTTCATATCTATCTATCTATCTCATCCTGTTCATATCTATCTATCTATCTCAATGTTTTCATATTTATCCTTCTATCTATCTCAGCCTGTTCATATCTATCTATCTCAATGTTTGCATATCTATCTATCTATCTATCTATCTATCTAACCCTGTTCGTATCTATCTATCTGTCTATCTATCTCAATATTTTCATATCTCTCTATCTATCTCAATGTTTTCATATCTATCTATCTTTTCATATACAGGTTATCTCAAAAAATGTATAAACATTTTGAAGCTTTCTGAAGAAATAATTCAAGCAACTTGAAGGAAGTCCAGGGTGTCCAGTCAAAAAAAGCGTAAAATTTATGCCTGTATCTGGAATATGCTCTTCACTCACATTCAAAACAGTCGCCATGACATCGTCAATATTGATTCATTGAAGTGGAACTTAACTGAAGCTTGGAATGAAATTCCTCTTGACACTATCCGCAAAGCCACCGCTTCCTTCTGGTTACCACGCTTACAACTTCGTATTGAATATTCAGGCAAATATTTTGAACACCTACGGTGGTTATTCAGTTTCGACACAAATCATGACAGCTAAATAAATTTCTTTCTGAATTTACCGCTTTTTTTACTGGACACCCTCTATATTTAATTTAAATAATGTATATGAAGACAGTCTTGATTCAAAATGGCAGATTTTTAAGATTTTGTCATCGCATGTTTTCAAATTGATGTCCATCCTGGTCCAGACGCAATGGAATCATAAGCAGCAATCTATATTTCGATAGTTATTTGTTTGCATTTTTGTTCTATGGAAACATTTTTGAGAAAGCCTATATATATATATATATATATATATATATATATATATATATATATATATATATATATATATATATATATTGCGAAGAACAGTAAGATATATAATCCGGTGTTCTTATTGATATTTTTATTTTTACAAAACCGTGCTCAATGTAAATTCACAGAGCATAAATATTATAAATTAACTGATTTAAGAATATGGTTTCATCGCTACACAGGAATTACCATGTTTCAAAAACAGAAAACGAAAACTTCAAATTCAATTATACTAAATTAAAAGCATGAGTTCTGTTTCATCTTCAAGCGAATTTTGAAAAATAACTAATGCTTTTAATTTAATATAATTGAATTTGAAGTTTTTGTTTTCTGTTTTTGAAACATGGCAATTCCTGTGTAGCGATGAAACCATATTTTTAAACCAGTTTATATATATATATATATATATATATATATATATATATATATATATATATATATAATATGAATAAAACAACTGAAAAAAAATGGGTGTTTTTTTGCGAAAGTATTTATTTATATGTTTTTATATATATTTAAAATTTCAGACCACCTCGGTCCTTCCTCAGAAATTAATTGAATTACTGTATTACTGTATTTGGCAGTTTGTTTACAGCGTTCGTCGTGGGACGCGGACGTCACGTGATGTGGAATGCAACTGTGTTTGAATTTTTTAACGTAAATCTAACGATAGTATTTTAGATGTTGTTTAAAAAGGGTTTTTTTTAACTATATCTAAAGAAATTTTTTAACTATTGAAATATTTATACAGATTTAAAATACCCAAGTCTTTGTTTAAGCCTAGTTTATATGTGTCTAATTTTAAAATCCAGTATTTCTCTTTTTTTCTTCGTGTGTATGTTGTACTAAAACCTGAGTCTATCAATATACATTTACAGTTGTCTAATGATATATATATATATATATATATATATATATATATATATATATATATATATATATATATATATATATATATGAGTTAAAAATCAATATGGATCGAAATCCGACAGGATGATAAAATAAAGAACAAATAGAAAACACATATCGATCTGACATGTTTCGATTTTATTAAATCTTCGTCAGAGGTTGACAGAAAACAGACAAAAACACTGATAGTTTAAATCCTGTTGCATCAGTTCCCATTGGTTAGTACACGTGGCCCGTGCATTCAAGCTGTAGATAATTCTATGTGTATATGTAGGTTTGTGAAGATTCTTGTATGCCTAAGTGGGCATCGGATGATAATGTGCACTTGTAAATGTGTATATGTGTCTGTCTAGTGGGAGTTCCGATATCTTCAACCCACGCACTGAGGTGTCACAAGGTTCTAATTTATGGCTGACCTCTATAAGAATGTATTCTTTATGAAATAGACGAAGTCCGACAATTATTTTAAGACATTTTTATGTTTATACATTCGTTTTATTGACACAAATATTTAAGTAAATGCTCTGTTTATAATAAACAGTATTAACAACATTTACCGGCCTGAATGTCCGAGAAATTGTCATAGAAAATATGCGCCCTCCGATATGAATCGAACCTATATTCTATACGGAACCGTCATATAGCCTGACGTGCTTTTACCGATTTCGCCACAGAGCAGCGTTCGTTTAGCAAGGTCGATTTTACTGTTTTTAAACTACAATTTCCCATGATTTTCTCACGTACATTCGTATTTGATCGATGCGTATCCGACCGGTAAATGTTGTTAATACTGTTTATTATAAACAGAGCATTTACTTAAATATTTGTATCTATAAAAAACAATGTATGAACATAAAAATGTCTTAAAATAATTGTCGTACTTTGTCCATTTCATAATATGTGACGTCAGTTGTCTACATTTGGATACACGTTGATGAAGCATCTCTGAATTATTAATGTCTGCTGCATAAACCAATTGTTTAGGTGGCGCCACAGATAAAAACCCAAAGGATTGAGGTCAGTCGGGGACGTGCGGACCATGGAACCAGTCCACCCCTAGCTATCTTTCATAGTAGAGGCCAGCCAGTGCATCGCGATCAATGAGAGTAAAATGTGCTGGAGTCTCATCAAGCATGAACCATATGTGTCTTCGTATTGGCAGGGGTACATCCTCTAGCAGGTCTGGAAGTGTGTTTGAAATAAAGTCCCTGTAGACAACTCCCGTAAGGCGTGCTGGGAGAACATATGGACCTACCAGACAGTCACCTAAAATTCCAGCCCATACATTAATCGCAAACTGATGCCGGTGTCTAGCCTGGGGATTCCGATCTGCCCACAAATGTTGGTTGTGTCAATTTGTCATGGCATCTCTTACAAATGTTGCCTCGTCCGTAAACAAGACTGAAGAGACAAACAACGGATCGGCAGTTTCTGCAATAAACCATCTGCAAAAGTTCTCTTGTGGGGAGTGATCAGAGAGCGAAAGACCCTGCACACGTTGCAAATGATACGGATACAGGAGCTGCTCTTGAAGTATCCCCCATGCACTACTATGAGATGTAAGTAACGTTAGGGACAGTTCATATCTGCTCAAAGCGTATCCAAATGTAAATAAATGACGTCGCACATTAGGAAATGGACAAAGTCCGACAATTATTTTAAGACGTTTTTATCTTTATACAATCTTTTTATAGATACAAATATTTAAGTAAATGCTCTGTTTTTTTTTTATAATAAACAGTATTAATAACATTTACCTAAATAAGAATGAGGACTACTACACACTGAATAAGTATAGACAGCTGAAGTAAATTCGTTACTTCATTTACTCTTCCTCTATATTTGCTGTCACTCAATTTTTTAACTCTTGCCAATGCCGCGAAATATCTCATCCAAGTCTCAACAAACTCAGGATCCTCTAATGAGGCTAGATATCCTATTGTCAATGCCATGTTGTTGTGTCATGTAAAGTACGCAATGTAGTCAAGGAAAGATAACTCCACTCATAAGTGTAGAAACCTTCCCACTTATATACAATCTAATTTGCATATCACCTCAGTTGACAATCAAGACCTTACAGATTGGCACCAGTATCATCATTTTGGCAGCTGACAAAAGCAATATTTCAGTGGTGATGGACAAGTTAGAATACTCTGAAAAATTAGCATGACTAGTTGGGGATGGCAGAGATAGCAAGGTGAAAAATGATCCAACCCTAAAAACTGAGAGGAAGCTGTACAGATCCAAAATAAGACTGAGGACTACTTCACACTGAATAAGTATAGACAGCTGATTCAATGTTACACAAAGCTGCCATATATGTATGGTCTCCCCAAGATTCACAAAATTGGTATTCCATTGAGACCTATAGTTAGCTGCAGAGGTCCAGAATGCCACCAGCTGAGCAGATTCCTGGTGGATATAGTCAACCCATTAACAGGAAAGTCCTCATCCTATGTTAGAAACTCAGAACACAAGCAATCGGATCATACGTTCCTATAGGTCAGACCCTGACAGTAGTTTGAAACCAATTGGGATCAGACCCCTCCCTGGGAGAACATTGTCATATATGAATGAAAAGTGTCACTGCTAACATTGTAGTTTGAATGAATCTGTAGACAATGAAAATGTAGACCACCATTTACTATAAATAGAGATATCATGCCACTGACTGGGTGGTTACAATTACATTTTTGACTATTGTGTTAACCCGGACATTAAAGTCGAGTATCAAGTGTTTCAAAACAAATTAGTACTTTTTCTTAGCAGCTCTACACAGTCAATAATCTTTCCACTTAGTGTTTACTTCTTTCGTAATGTATTTTAACTGCGTTTGGTAATTAAATACTTTATTATTTTACATTGACGTCTTTATATTATTACTTGTTGATATGTCCCGGAAAGGGATATACTTGATCGAAGTAGCTAAGTGGTTTTTGGGCTACTGTAACCAAGTAGTACAATTCTAGCACGTAGCAGTAATCGACTGGTACTCGTCGTAGTCGCAGGAAATATGGTTAGGCAATAGGTGTAAACCAATAGGATAGCCAGTGGCGTAATCCAATGGGCGTCGTCATAGACTTAACCTCTGTCGTACCTACACGTCCGTCTGTATTTATGACGGATACCAGCCACTCATATTCCAGTGAGGGGGAACACAGGTGTATGCATATTCCATTATATCCCTTGTATTATGTACATGTGACGGATTACAAAATATATATATATATATATATATATATATATATATATATATATATATATAAATACTTTCACGGTAATTGCTCCGATCAGCTGCTTTCGCTGGTTCCCGGGCCTCATGAATTTAAGCGTCCTACGAGGCTGGCATCCCGTTCCCACCCTTTCACTGTTGAAACTGTTAAATGTAGACGTCTCTTCTACTCCAATAGCTTCATATCTCGCACCTCACGCCTATGGAACTCCCTTCCTCATTCCTGTTTCCCTGATGACTATGATCTCCAACTATTCAAGTGTAACGTCAATCGACATCTCCAGTTGCTTTGATCTATCCTCTATCCTTCTCCACATCCTATCCTCTAACACTCCTATTTGCTCTCGCTCCAAATCTTCTGTAACCCCTTGCCTTGATCTATCCACTATCCTTCTCCACATCCTTTCCTCTAACACTCCTATCTGCTCTCGCTCCAAATCTTCTGTAACCCCTTGCCTTGATCTATCCACTATCCTTCTCCACATCCTTTCCTCTAACACTCCTATCTGCTCTCGCTCCAAATCTTCTGTAACCCCTTGCCTTGATCTATCCACTATCCTTCTCCACATCCTTTCCTCTATCACTCCTATCTGCTCTCGCTCCAAATCTTCTGTAACTCCTTGCCTTGATCTATCCTCTATCCTTCTCCACATCCTTTCCTCTAACACTCCTATTTGCTCTCGCTCCAAATCCTCTGTAACCCCTTGCGTGCTAGTGGCTTCCAGCCTTGCCTGGGGTGAAAAGCTTTAAAAAAAATTAATAACTGGGTTTTAAATAATAAAATGATTTTAAGAACGGTTCCGAAGAGAGTCGAATCATAAATGATTCAAGATTTAGTAAAAATTGAACAAAAGCGAATTTTCCGCCTATACTATCCACTTCTTCCGATAAAAAGATTTCTTACTCCTGAAATCACAAATTCGGGGCTTGTTTACATCCGCACTAAATTTGTGCTCCAGGTTCTTACAACGTTACACCTTTCATGGCAGGTGTTCTATCATCCCAATCAGAGATATTCAATAACAAAAGTGATGAAAACAAAAATAAAAAGGAAAAGAATCCAAACGAAATCGGTTAGATTTTATACCTAAAACACATAGCTTATAAAATCATCATTAAATTAAAATTCCAAGCGTCTCTCGTTCGTGCGCATGCGTAGTCGTATTAACGTAAATATAAACTCATTCCAATGATGGACGAAACGCATCACACGAAGACCTTTCCACTTTGTCATACATCTGTCGGAGTTACCTCCTCCTTAATTCCCAAATTGTCACTAGGGGTCATTCTGTCTATTCAATTGATGTGGACCCGAAGTATGGAAAGAAAACACGGAACACTGGTTAGAGGTAAGAAAGATATATTAAACAGAAAATTTACAAAGAATAGTGTAAGAGTAAGCAGAGATTACTATCCAGTGGTGTCTGATATTGGTATCGTACGCGGCTGCGCATTACTGGTGCTACTCCCATGATACTACCATTCACATAATAATATAGTACTGGGAGAGTCCATGATGTAGGAAAGTCTCGGTCTCACAACAACTATATATATTGGGCGACTTCTCGCCTCGTACTCTTTTTCATTTCTTCATTTCGGCGACTACAATGTAAGCTCTCTTAGAAGATCCGCGGCTTCCCATTTGTGGGAGACGCCATGAACATTATACACACATACACGTACGTACGAATATTCACCAAAATACGAACATTCACCTAAGAACAGACACAAATATTCACACACACACACAAATGTTATTGTCCATTGTAAAATTGTTTTGTTTAATATGGGGACTAGTTAGTATTTTCATGGAGACATTGAGTTATTATGGTGGATGTGGTGAGAAAGGTACGTAAGAATGTATTGTTTTGGTATAAAGAATATTGTTAGTATGATTGGGTCAGCGTTTGTGGCTAGCAAAGTTTAAAAGTTAAGACAGAAGACCGACCTTTTCCCTTTTCCCCTTTTCGGCCTTGTGCCACATATTCTGTTATCACAGAATTAAATAAACTTTTTCATTTCATCATTTCAGCGACTACAATGTAAGCTCTCTTAGAAGATCCGCGTCTTCCCATTTGTGGAAGACGCCATTAACATTATACACACATACACGTACGTACGAACATTCACCAAAGAACAGACACCAATTTTTACACACACGCAAATGTTATTGTCTATGGCCATTGTAAAATTGTTTGTTTGATACATATATTTGTTTACATATATATATATATATATATATATATATATATATATATATATATATATATATATATATATATCGGTCTTGTTTGTCATCTTCATCTTCGGTTGGACACAACTAGAGACCGCCATTTTTCTTGTAGCTGGACCTTCTTCTAGCAGGAAAAATAAATGCACATGTTTTCTTTTCATCTTCACCCCACCCCCGGTCCTCTACACATCTTTCCTCCATATATATGATTAAAACAAAAATGTGTGCATCTGTGTCCCTATATATATATATATATATATATATATCTGTGTGTGTGTGTGTGTGTGTGTGTGTGTGTGTGTGTGTGTGTGTGTGTGTGTGTGTGTGTGTGTGTATAACTGTATTTATCTACACGTTTACTTTGTGATTTAATGATGGTGATTTTTGCCTTGTGTCTGCGGGTATGATACTGGCATTAGTTCCTTTTAGTTAAATCTTTTTTTTAAATGAATTCAAAAGCCGTGTTTTTTATTCCGTTTCCTCGCTTACTTTCTTGACATATCCAGGTCTACCTTCAAATTTATTCTTTGCAGTTCCAGACTCTACCCTCCATCTTGTCTTATATCACGCTTATATAAACTATGCCTGTCATTTTGAAAATCAAGGTTTAACAAAATGGCTTCGTATGACTTAAACAGCACATTTCCTTTAGGAGAGACCAATCGATGTCGACTGACCGAACAAACAGTGATTTATCTGACAGGGTAATTAAGCACCGGCCAAAGTATTCTCGAGAAATTAACCTCGCGTTCACTGTGGTTGGGAATGAGAACGGCCATTCTGAAATATTTGTTTGCGCATGCCCGGAATCATTTAGAATAGGCAAAGCGTTGTTTTCGATACATGCTGCAGAAGGTATCAAATTTTTCAGACGGTATTTGTTCGAGAAAAGGAGCAGTTATGTCGGCAGATGCTAAAATGGAGTCTATTACGGAAAGATATATCTTCCGGTTTAGATTTATGGCGACACTTCCGGCGAGCAAATTGACGACAAGCCGAGTCGGAATATTTTATGTGCAATTGTAGATGGTCCATTCTGTCTCTGCTTAATCTTGGCTGATGGATTATGTTTTTGTTCAGTTATTATTAAAGGAAATAAATTAAAATTATTCGAGCCTTATTTACAACGGAGCGTTAAATTGTTTGAATGCAATGAACTATCGATAATTAGCAAAATACAAAAAAGCACTTGAAAAGATGAGAGCAACATTTTTGGTTTCGACTTTGACTAACTGATTGGTTAATTACGTAACATCTAGAAAGGTAAATGAACGAAACAAAAAAAAACAAGTGAAAAGTTCTCGGCCCAACCAAGAGCCTCTTCCAAAAATAAAAATTTCTGGCTTTTGATCTGATTTGGACAAGTGGGGTAAACTGAAAATCTTTCAGTACACTTTCGTATTTTGGTACTAATTAAATTTACTGGTCCACCAGTAAAAATAATTTTTTTTTTTTTTTGGTTTGGTTTGGTTTGTTTTACGGCATATCAACCTCAATGGGTCATTTAATGCCGACAACTTCTTTTTTCCTGGTAATATTTTTGTTTTGTCAAAAATCTATTTCTGTTAATATTTTTTCCTCAAAAATGTATAGCTGTTATTATTATAGTAAAAAATTCCTATGTTTATAAAAAACAATTGATCCAACAGTAAAGAATTCCTGAGGAGAAAATTTTTTCTTAAGATGAATCATTCTTACAAAAAGTAGATGAGTAAAGTTAATGATATAAAATGGCGAAATTCTTTCGCAAACAAAATTTTAAAGGTGTATTAACTTACGAATCCCTCGATGATAAACTCCTCCAACCAAAAAAAATTCTCAAATTACTATATTAATAAAAAAAATGCACTCTCTTAAATTTTCAAAAAAAATTCAACCATAGCGTCGCAACTGCACGCTCCAAAAGTTTGTATCCGTTAACAATAACACATTTTAAAAAAAAAAAACATATTTCGATTCGCATTTAATTTTTCGTCTCGGATGCTACCTGAATATTACCAATAACAAAATAATTTCCATGCCTGAGGATGACTGAATGTATAGTTGAAAGTACTAGCATATTAAAGAAAGACCATATACAGTTTATAATTTTTTTAAAGTAAGGATCATAACATTCATCGAGAGATTCGTAAGTTAATGCACCTTTAAAATTTTGTTTGCGAAGAATTTTCACCATTTTATATCATTAACTTTACTCATCTACTTTTTGTATGAATGATTCATTGTAATATAAATTGAACTGCACCACATATTTGATTTAAAAGAACTGATCTGATGTGCAAATTTTCGGATAACAACTGAGGCATTAATCTATTTATTGAACAATTTAGTTCATGCCATACTGGCTGATAAACTCCTGTAACAACAAAAATTCTAGCATATTAAGAGAAAGACCTTATACAGTTTATAATTTTAAAAACAAGGATCATAATTTTAAAGACAATGTTCATAACATTCATCGAATGGTTCGTAGGTTAATGCAACTTCGTTTGCGAAAGGATTTCGCCATTTTATATCATTAACTTTAATAATCTACTTTTTCTATGAATGATTCATTGTAATATATATATATATATATATATATATATATATATACATACATATATATATGCATATATATACATATATATATATAAACACATATATATATATATACATATATATATACACATATAGATATAAAAACGTATATATATATATATAAACCCATATATATATATATACATATATATATATATACATATATATATACATATATATATATACATATATACATATATATATACATATATATACATATATATATATACATATATATATATACATATATATATACATATATATATATATATATATATATACATATATATATATATACATATATATATATACATATACATATATATATATACATATATACATATATATATATACATATATATATATATATACATATACATATATATATATAAACCCATATATATATATATATATATATATATATAAACCCATATATATATATATATATAAACCCATATATATATATATATATATATAAACCCATATTATATATATATATATATAAACCCATATATATATATATATATATATATATATATATATATATATATATATATATATATATATATATATAAAAACCTATATATAAAATGCGAATCGAAATATGTTTTTTTTAAATGTGTTATTGTTAACGGATACAAACTTTTGGAGTGTGCAGTCGCAACGCAATGGTTCAATTTTTTTAAATTTAAGAGAGTGCGTTTTTTTATTAATATGGAAATTTGAGAATTTTTTTGTTGGAGGAGTTTATCATGGAGGAATTCGTAAGTTAATACACCTTTCAAATTTTGTTTACGAAAGAATTTCACCATTTTATATCATTAACTTTTCTAATCTACTTTTTGTATGAATGATTCATTGTAAAATATATATATATATATATATATATATATATATATATATATATATATATATATATATATATATATATCACGTTCTCTAGATAACGATCTTATGACAAGATTATGTGAAGTCCTCGTCATGAACGTGAATTCAAAATTAGGCACTATTTATGTTTATTGGTCCGCGCGTAAAAATATCTAAATTGTTTCGGGATCTTTTTTTCCGATTGTCATTCACTCGTCCTCCCTCGAGACACGTCAATTGTTGGAGACGATAAATATTGATTTTTTTTAATTAGTTTCTTAAATCATTTAAAAGCAATAAAACCACTAAGACACAATGGGTGACTGAATGTGAAAGAATGCTAGAAATAATATTTAAATTATTGAGAATAAAACAACAAGTTTCAAAGAAATCAGTTAACGTTGGAATTTTTTAAGTTCAAGCTGTAATGGAAAGCAAGGGATAGGAAAAGAGTTCCACAACCGAGAAGTGTTGTTTTAGGTGGCAGACCAATTCGTATCTCTTTCCTTTTCCACATCTTTCTTTCGTTCATTCGTTGATCCGTCAAGATACTTGATCAAGCCGGCATTTTCCCCACAAGACAGGATGTGGCACAAGGCCGATTTTTATGTGGGGCGATACTGTGAGAACTTCTTCTCACACAGATTAACCCTTGGCAGGGACAAGAAAGTCAAACAAATCAACAAGGCTTACCTCAAAACTCAAGACAAATTTTATTGTAACCTTGCAAAAAAAGATTTTGCCCTTTTTTGCCCCTGGGAACAGGGTAGGGTAGTTCAACGAAAAAAAAAAGGAAGTCTCTTCTTCTTCTGTATCTCAACCGAGAAAGGCAGTCTTGCTGGTGTGAAGGCGCATTACCATTTGGTTGCGCAAGTAGAAACTCCAATGCCTAAGTATTAGGCTTGGGCACTCAAGGCCCTATTAAATTGTTTCAAGTGAGTCCGGTCTCTTCCAAGGATTTGTCGCGACTGCCTCTGAAGCATTTCCATTTTGGATGCTGGTGGACATTCAATGCCTAATTAATTTAGGCTTGGGCACTCAAGGCCCCGTCAATGGTTCAAATGAGTCCGGACACTTCTAATCCTTTGTCGCGACTGCCTCTGAAGCATTTCCATTTTGGATGCTGGTGGACATTCAATGCCTAATTAATTTAGGCTTGGGCACTCAAGGCCCTGTCAATGGTTCAAATGAGTCCGGACACTTCTAATCCTTTGTCGCGACTGCCTCTGAAGCATTTCCATTTTGGATGCTGGTGGACATTCAATGCCTAATTAATTTAGGCTTGGGCACTCAAGGCCCCGTCAATGGTTCAAATGAGTCCGGACACTTCTAATCCTTTGTCGCGACTGCCTCTGAAGCATTTCCATTTTGGATGCTGGTGGACATTCAATGCCTAATTAATTTAGGCTTGGGCACTCAAGGCCCTGTCAATGGTTCAAATGAGTCCGGACACTTCTAATCCTTTGTCGCGACTGCCTCTGAAGCATTTCCATTTTGGATGCTGGTGGACATTCAATGCCTAATTAATTTAGGCTTGGGCACTCAAGGCCCCGTCAATGGTTCAAATGAGTCCGGACACTTCTAATCCTTTGTCGCGACTGCCTCTGAAGCATTTCCATTTTGGATGCTGGTGGACATTCAATGCCTAATTAATTTAGGCTTGGGCACTCAAGGCCCCGTCAATGGTTCAAATGAGTCCGGACACTTCTAATCCTTTGTCGCGACTGCCTCTGAAGCATTTCCATTTTGGATGCTGGTGGACATTCAATGCCTAATTAATTTAGGCTTGGGCACTCAAGGCCCCGTCAATGGTTCAAATGAGTCCGGACACTTCTAATCCTTTGTCGCGACTGATTCAAAAGGTGGCGGGCGTTGTAAAATGCCCGCGAAAAAAAAACAGGCAAAGTTCAACCAATGAGATTGGTCGTTACAAAATTAGCCAATAGGCGTTTAATTTGCAGAATTTCTTACAATACGAGCTCGTAGGCTCAGTCAAAAATTCCCCATAGACCCGAATACACGGGGTCGAATTTGTCTACCTCCCCAGACGAGACTCTGACCGTAGGCATAACCTTGTCTGGGTTCCTCTCAACCCGAAGACAGTTCGACAATAAGTCTTGATGCTTGATCAAGCTGGTATTTACCCGACCTCCCCACGAGGCAATATGGGGGACAAGGCTAATTTTTATGTAGGGCGATCCGAGCTCGTAGGCTCGGGCAAAAATTCCCCGTAGACCTCGCAAACACGGGCTCGAGTGTTTCACCCCACCCCCACCCCAGTAGGTATAAACCTCGTCTGGATTCCTCTCAACCCGAAGACAGTTCGGTAATAAGTCTTGATACTTGATCAAGCTGGTATTTACCAGACCACCCCACAAGGAAGTATGGGGCAGAAGGGTGATTTTTATGTGGGGCGATCCGAGCTCGTAGGCTCAGTCAAAAATTCCCCGTAGACACGAATACATGGGCTCGAGTTTGTCTAATACCCCAGACGAGACTCTGACCGTATGCATAACCTCGTCTGGGTTCCTCTCTGCCCAAAATAAGACTTCATGCTTGATCGAGCCTGTTCACTTATTTCGCATTTACTTATATAGCCACTTTTCTACCCAGAATTCCCTGTTTTTTTAACCATTCATTATAATTATGGGTAAATCAAGTAGCATCCATCACGATACAATTCTTTTTGTTAGCGTAGATCTTATAATTACATCTAGCTATTTCAACTGTAAAATAATGCGATCGAGCTGCGAATCTAGTGCTGCGTTGAAATTCGTTAACTCGAAGTAGCAAAGCGGAAAGCTCATCAGAACAATTAGCATGAAAATGCTTATAGAAAAGTTACAAGGAACATACGTTACGACGGTGGGAAAATGACTGGAGTCGAGATGACCGGTTAAGACCGATAACATTGCAGATTGTTCTTTGCATTTTATCAAACATAACAAATGTCTCAGATCAGACCAAATAATAAATGCCATAACCTTTCCACTTATGAAGAAAAACCGACATGCCAATCCCTGTCAAACACATTCGAGATATTTCAGAAAGGAGCCTGTTCATAACTTAAATATAGTGTCAAATCGATGGCTTCTTAAATTGACATCTGTAGTTTGTCTTTGTTTAGAAACTAGCTTAAAAGCGGCCCTATAGGGCGGCATTTAAGCTAGTTCCTGCGGAGGGCTCTTGATTGGGCCTTCATCACAATAGGTAGGGAGGAGGAGATGCGATAGGCAGCAATAAACTACAGAAGAACTCAGAATTGATCGTTACATTTAAGTATTGCATTAATATTTAAGCTTACTTTTTTAAAAGTTCAACGATAATTCAGCATTTTAATTTAAAGACAATTTGATGTACGCAGGTCCTTACTTTCCGTACAAACAATTATTTTAATTCTTGGGTGACTTTCGCTGGATTTCGCAATTAATTTCGATTATTCCCAAATTTATTTCCAAGATATAAAAATTGTGTTTGTACAAAAAACATTCGTCGCAAAAAATCACGTAAAAAATCGCCGCAAACAATTACAGTAATGAAAACTTGACAATCCAAAATTTCAGGACTGCTGGTTCGAATTTGACCCGGAATGTTATTAATGTGCTCATGGAGTTGGCCTGATCCCAAAATGGTATGATATGTTGGACTACGGCTCCTAGGAGTAAAGTTGAAAACACGGATAATTTTATTTTTAAACACTGTAATTTGGGAACAGTAATTTTTTCATTTGAACACGATCTATTGAAAGTTAGAGAGTTGTGTCCCTTTAATTATTATTATCAGCTGAAGCCAAGATAGCAGAATCCGAAAACAATGACAGTAATGAAAACTTGATAATACAAAATTTCAGGATTGCGGGTCCGGTTCCAACCCGGAATGTTTTTAATTTGCTCACGGAGTTGGCATGATTCCAAAATGGTATGACGTTTAGGTCTACGGTCTCTAGGAGTGAAGTTGAAAAAGTATGACACAGTGACACACTGACATTCGCATTTATTATATAGATGTGAAGTTTGAAACTTTGCTTATGGCATTAATAATCGCGTACTACTGCTGTTGACTTTTCTCAATTCGGAATGTTGTTTAGTATTGTTTTAATGCAGATTTCCTTGAAATAAAACATGTACATTTTATTTATCTATGTTTCTGAGATTAGACATTGTAACTATTTACACTATTTACATTGTTCGGGCTGTTGCCCTCATCTTTATTGTCATATTCACGACGTTTCGTCCGTTGTACGCTCCGGCCTTCTTCAGGTGATATACACTGGACGTTCTAACCGAAACATTTATTTCGTCAACAGGGGGGTAGTTTGTTCTAGTTCCACGTGCCATGCCTCTTCTGGATATCTCAGTTTCATCTATTTCCCTTTAGTAACACAACTCTCCAAGTTTTTGTTCGCCACTGGGCCAGTGCTTAAAAGCGATGGTTGAAGTAATCCAGTGACTTGACCCAAAGAATTGTGAGTTCAATACCTGGCCACAACAGAACTTTTAAAAGTACTGTAGCAAATAACATATACCACGTCACCTTAAGACTACCAAGAACACATTCATTTTGAGTCATCAGATCACATAAAAAGCAAAATAGATCAGGATGAAGATAGCAGATAAAAGGCGCTATTACATTATAAGGATATTAATATACCTCTCTTATATTCGGCCAGCACATTCATTTTGGCTCCGGCGACTGTAAATTTTAAGCTTCTCACTATCACTCACGTATTAGCAACAGTTACTTGCTCTGTTCTAAAACACCCTTTTGATTATATGAAAACTTTCTGCCACATATACCTACTGACCAACCTTTTCAATGGGAGATATAATCAAAAAAATTATTTGGATGAAACTGAATACTTATTTTATTATCATCATCTTTTACCATATACTTTTCATTTCATAGTGTAACAATACGATTTCTCACACATCCTTAAGATTCTTTTTCCATTTAAGTCAATTTAATTACCAAATTTTTTTTAGGATTTCTATCTCCAGCACGCCTTTGAATTAGCAAATATAAACTTTTCTTAGTGATTTTGAGTGTTTCGGGTTTTATGGCATATCAACCACTATGGGTTATTTAATGTCAGATCCAGTATATATCAAAAACGTATAGCTGGAAACATCATTGTTTCAAAAGCGTATAGCTGGCAACATCATTGTTTCAAAAACTGGCAACATCATTGTTTCAAAAACTGGCAACATCATTGTTTCAAAAACGTATAGCTGGCAACATCATTGTTTCAAAAACGTATAGCTGGCAACATCATTGTTTCAAAAACTGGCAACATCATTGTTTCAAAAACGTATAACTGGCAACATCATTGTTTCAAGAACGTATAGGTGGCAACATCATTGTTTCAAGAACGTATAGCTGGCAACATCATTGTTTCAAAAACGTATAGCTGGCAACATCATTGTTTCAAAAACGTATAGCTGGCAACATCATTGTTTCAAAAACGTAAGCTGGCAACATCATTGTTTCAAAAACGTATAGCTGGCAACATCATTGTTTCAAAAAAGTATAGCTGGCAACATCATTGTTTCAAAAAAGTGCAGTTGGCAACATCATTGTTTCAATGTGCTGGAAAAGACCTGGAAGTTCACTATTTTCCCATAGCTGGGACCCCAATAGGTGCTACCACCCCAGGTCAGGGTGGACCTGGGAACACCAGCAATTAAGAGGTGGTAATTGTCTATATTTTTGGGATGAGGGGTTTTCACTATGGATTTCGTTAATCGGACTGACTTCCTCATCTTGGTTGCTTTCCTCACAACGTTTCACATGGCCGAGGCGACTAGGACGTTGGAACAGTGATTGCAAGTTCTCCCGATGTTCTGAGTTCAATCCCGAGCAAAGGCAGTGGCAGCGACAAACAAGAGCGGTGACAACGATAATAGAAGCAACAGCAGCAGCAACGATGGCGTCAAGCAGTAGTAGCAGCAGCGATGGCCTTAATGGAACGAGAACATGGTACCCCCGTAACAATAAAGGGTTGGGTTCGAAATTCCAGACCGACGGTTCCCGAGTTCGAGATGCACCTGAAGAAGGCCGGAGGATCAGACGGCCGAAACGTTGTGAGGAAAGCAACCAAGATGAGGAAGTCAGTCCGATTAACGAAATCCATAATTAAGAGGTGGTTCCACGCTTCCTCAAAACCTCCTGATCAGAGGCCTTGCTGTTGGATGCAGTTTAACGTCGTACCCAGGACGATAGTGATTTTAGATAATCAAAGTTTGTCTGGACGCATGGGCAAAAATGCATATTTTCAAAAAAATTAAATTTTCAGCAACATTTTACTGAAGTCGAATATTAACAAATAACATCTTCAATATGATTTCCATCATTTGTGATGCAACGTTTGATGCACTTTGCAGGATTCATGCGAACTGCAATAATTGCACATTGACGTCAATTTTAGCACATTCACTCTTTATGCGTTCAATCAAGTGTGTTGCATCTGTGCTTTTCAATGAGTACACCTTCTTCTTCAGCATACCCCAGAAAAAAAAGTGACCTTGGTATGACGATAAACTACATCCAGCAGCAAGGCATCTGATCGGTTGGTTTTGAGGAACGTGGAACGACCTCTTAATATTTCCTTGGCAAAATCTTCCGACGCGCTATAGTCCAAAGGTTCTGGCCTTGACATTTTTAGTGGGTACACGTATTTGAGTTGCTATCCCTATTTTTTTTTCTTTCTTGAACACTGAAATTAATATCAAGCAGGCTAGAGTGAGAAGTCCTATTAAAGAAAGAGTATGTCTAAGAGTGGAAGCGAACCTGTATCTCTTTTTTCAGCAGGGGAATCGCTTCTTTAACACGTTTCTTCTATATAAGCGATTCCCCTGATTAAAAAATGGATAAGACTTCTCAATATGGACTGTTTGTCATTAATTTCACTGCTTAAGAAAGTAAAAAAACAAAACAGATAGCAACTCAACCACACGTACCTACTAATAATAGCGATTATAGTAATAAGAAATAGTGTCTGATAAAAAGAAATCCATCAAAAAAGTAATATATATGTACGTGTCTGTGTGTCTGTGTGCGCACGCACGTGTATATAACTCCTATATTGCGCTGAAACAACTCGGCGCATCAATCAGGCATTTTATAAAAATCGATAAAAACGTCGTGAAAACCAGGCTTTGCAATTAGCAACATAAAAATACAGGAGAAACAAATGATGGCGCCAAAATGAACGGTTCGACATTTTATAAGAGGATGCGCATGCGTCGCTGTTTACGTCACAACAAGAACGGGAACGGTAGCTTATTGAGAATCACAACCAGATGACAAAAATGGCCAATTTTACGCGATGGACGATTTAAAAGGAGTAAAACGTGAGTGAAATTAGGGAAGAGGAAAATAATTGGATTATACTGAAATAATAAAATCCATGTTTATACATGTATCTACAGGCTTTCAGATTGCTTTTGATGTGTGAACGTACGTATGTCTATGGTTTATTTTCGCCTTGTTCTGATGTTTTTAGTTCTTTCTTTTTACTTCCAATTTGTTCCTCGGGTACCGATTTGCCCTCAGGTGTCTACAAGTTGAGTCATCCGAGGTTTTCCAAGCGATTAATACTCTTAATATGTGTATATATATATATATATATATATATATATATATATATATATATATATATATATATATATATATATATGTATGTATGTATATATATAAAGAAATATAGTCTTAAAGTGTGCTATATTTATGGGATAAAGTGCTCAATATCAGAGTTAGAGCGTGTGTAAATATAAAAGTGAACATAGAAGTCAACACTTACAGGCGACAGTCTGTTTCATGCTAGTGCAATCGTCAGGCAACTAGTGCTCTAGTTGCCTGACGATTGCACTAGCATGAAACAGACTGTCGCCTCTAAGTGTTGACTTCTATGTTCACTTTTCCTGGCTTGAGGCATTCGGAAGTCTAGTCGCACTGAGGAGCTGTGATACAGCGAAACAGTACTGTCTGTGAATGACATAATTTAGCTTTTGAAAATATATTTCAATTGAGCACTGTTGAGTGATAAGCTAATTCTACAAACAACAGCCACCTGCACTAATGCAAAGCTCTTCAGTAAAATGAATGGAGCACTTTGGCTGATTGGCATTTGTTTACATTTGTAAAAACAATTCGCTGGATTTAGTTGTGTAACTCTACCGAGTGAAGATAGCTCTGGCTGACACCAAATTAGTTGTGTTTCAATCCTGGCTTGAGGCATTCGGAAGTCTAGTCGCACTGAGGAGCTGTGATACAGCGAAACAGTACTGTCTGTGAATGACATATATATATATATATATATATATATATATATATATATATATATATATATATATATATATATATATAGTTACGAGACAGAACAAAACAATACATCAACTTCATTAGTTGCTCACCGTAACGAGACTGACCAAAATGTCTTAAAATAATTGTCGGACTTTGTCCATTTCATAATGTGTGACGTCATTTGTTTACATTTGGATACACCATGAGCAGATATGAATGTACGTGAGAGAATCATGGAAGATTGTAGTTTAAAGACAGTAAAATCGACCTTGCTAACCGAGCGCTCTTCTGTGGCCAAATCGGTTAAAGACACGTCAGGCTATATGACGGTTCCGTGTAGGATACAGGTTCGATCCCTATCGGAGGACGAATATTTTCTATGAAAAACTTCTCGCACATTCAGGCCGGTAAAGGTTGTTTAATACTGTTTATTATAAACAGAGCATTTACTTAAATATTTGTATCTATAAAAAGAACGTATAAACCTAAAAATGTCTTAATATATATAGCCGATTTCATTTAGATTCTTTTTCTTTTTATCACTTTTGTTATTGGATATCACACACTGTGATAATCGAAGTTCTTCCTGGAATAGTGAAATGCTGCAAGAGCCCGGGCGCAAATTTACTGCGGATGTCCTTGCGATCAAGGAACTCTCAAGGCAGGTATGTCATAATGAATTGTTTTCGTCTTTGATCAAAACAAAACAATACATCAAGTTCATTACTTGCTCACCGTAACGAAACTGAACACAATTTTGACATAAAAAATGCTACGAAGAAGAAGAAGAAGAAGAAGAAGAAGAAGAAGAAGAAGAAGAAGAAGAAGAAGAAGAAGAAGAAGAAAGGTGCAAGAAGAGGAAAACGAAGAAATGTGAAAAGAGAGAGTTGACACAGGCACCAAATAAGAAAAGAGGGTTTAGAATATTTGGCACTCACAGGACATATTGTAGGTAAAAGAGACAGAAGAAAGCAGAGAATAATCTACCAGTTGACAGAACACTGCTAAGAAATAAAAAGAGCTGAAAGTTGTGGAGAACCATGATCATCCACGCCCTGAACGGACACAGCCCATACAAAAAGAAGAAGAAGAAGAAGAAGAAGAAGAAGAAGAAGAAGAAGAAGAAGAAGAAGAAGAAGAAGAAATATGGTGGAAGAATGAAAAATATGGAAAAAGAAGAGAAAGAACTGAAACAGATGTGCGAAAAGAGGGAAAAGAAGAAATGTGAAAGAAGAAGAAGGAAAAAAAGAAAAAGAAGAAATGTGAAAGAAAAAGAAGATGAAAAAGAAAAAGAAGAAAAAGACAAAGACATGTGAAAAAAAGAAGGAAAAAGAAAAAGTAAAAGAAAATAAAGAAATGCGAAAGAAGCAGAAGAAAACAAAAAAGAACAAATGTGAATGAAGAAAACGAACAAGAAAATCAGAAGATGTGAAAGAAGATGGAAAAAATGGAATGTGAAAGAAAAAGAAGAAAAAGATAAAGAAACGTGAAAGACGAAGAAAAAAGAAGAAATTTGAAAGAAGAAAAAGAAAAAGAATGTGAAAGAACAAAAAGAAATGTGAAAGATGACGAAGAAAAAGAAGAAATGTCAGAGAAAAAGAAGAAAAAGAAATGTGAAAGAAGAAGAAGAAAAAGAAAAAAATGTTTAAAAAAATAAGGAAGAAGAAGAAAAACAAAAAATGTGAAAGAAGAAGAATAAAAAGAAAAATAAATGTGATACAAGATGAAGAAAAAGACGAAATGTGAAAGAAGCAAAAGAAGAAATGTGAAAGAAGAAAAGGAAGAAATGTGAAAGAAGACGAAGAAAAAGAAGAAATGTGAAAGAAAAAGAAGAAAAAGAACAAATGTGAAAGAAGAAAAAGAAATGTGAAAGAAGAGGAAGAAAAGAAGAAATGTGAAAGAAGAAGATGAAAAAGAATTAATGTGAAAGAAATTGAAGAAAAAGAAGAAATGTGAAAGAAGAGAAAGAAAAATGTGAAAGAAGAAAAAAAATAAAAATGTGAATGAAGACGAAGAATAAGAAGAAATGTGAAAGAAAAAAAGAAATTTGAAAGAAGACAAAGAAAAATAAGAAATGTGAAAGAAGAAAAAAGAAGAAATGTGAAAGAAGACGAAGAAAAAGAAGAAATGTGAAAGAAAAAGAAGAAAAAGAACAAATGTGAAAGAAGAAAAAGAAATGTGAAAGAAGACGAAGAAAAGAAGAAATGTGAAAGAATAAGAAAAAGAAGAAATGTGAAAAAAGAAAAAGAAGAAATGTGAAAGAAGAAGAAAAAGAAGAAATGTGAAAAGAGACGAAGAAAAAGAAGAAATGTGAAAGCAAAAAGAAAATAAGAAATGTGAAAGAAGAAGAAAAATAAATGTGAAAGAAGACGAAGAAAAAGAAGAAATGTGAGAGAAGAAGAAGAAAAAGAAATGTGAAAGAAGAAGAAGAAAAAGAAAAGTGAAAGACGAAGAAAAAGAAGAAATGTGAAAGAAGAAAAAGAAAAAGAAGACGATATGTGAAAGAAGAAGAACATGTTAATTTTAATTAATGTAAACCTGCATACAGTCTATTTCCGTTATTATAGAACAAAAACAAATGTCAAATTTATTTCTCTTTATCCTGTCTATATTCAACCATTTTCCCTTCAAACACAGTTTAGTTTAATTGGCGAGAAAATGTTGAATACCGTGTGCAAAATCGATTTCTCATGATTATTTTGCCAAACATCACTAACTTCAAAATTTAAAACACAACTGGAAAAAGAAACAGTTTCCAATGCAAAATCTAATTACATTTTTATCAACATTCCTTGTATACTTAAATTATTTTCCAGTTTACATAAAAAATGTTTTTGCTCTGATATTTTTTCTTTAAGATGTTACATATTACTTAATTGCATGTCATTGTCTTAATTATAAAATCGGCCTCTTTTTTATCAAGAAAATTTCTTTTACAAATTGTATATGAAAATACGTCAACAAAATAAGGTAAATATTTAATGGACGTAATAATTTAAGAACTTATTGTTTCTGCTTACGTTGCTACATTTGCCTGAAGATAATGAATCTTGTCATACAGCTGATTTTTTATATTATTCCCCAATATGTGCGGGCGGATATATGTAGGCGGGCAAATGCTAAGTCCTATTAATAAGGATGGCATGAAAAAACAGCTGTCAAAATTGCCAATGCACTGAATTCTATAGAGTCAACGGGAATATATATATATATATATATATATATATATATATATATATATATATATATATATATATATATATATATATATATATATATATATCACAGCAATAAACGTATGAAGCTTGATATTACTAGACATATTAAAAACGGGCGAAGCAACCGGTTTCGCTCCCGCTCATCAGGCTTACAATGGGAGACTTAATTTAAATTAAAAACACAGAAAATGTACAATAAAAGGAAATGTGGAGGAGGAGGGAAAAAAATGAGCAAAAGGAGCTAGAGGCAAATGACAGCGAGCCCCAACAAACACTCACGTTGTTTACACAAGGAAGACTTGCGGGACCCGATGTAACATGCCTCCAGCACCTTAAGGTGAAATAACGAGTGTGACTGGGACAACACGATGAACTGGTCAACACTAAAATTAGCTGCACACGATCTGCCCGTTTTTAATATGTCTAGTAATATCAAGCTTCATACGTTTATTGCTCTGATAAAATTTTGTACCTTCAAAAATATCGTTAAATATATATATATATATATATATATATATATATATATATATATATATATATATATATATATATTCCAGTTGCTAAGAACATTCTGTTTTTTGTTTTTATTAGTTACCTTGTTTAATTAAATTGATTTCGTTTTTTGCTTTGGGAAAGTCCACATTGGACGAAACGCGTCAGCAATTAATAGTGTTTTCCTATTGTCAATATATATATATATATATATATATATATATATATATACATATATATATATATATATGAAAAATTTCTCAGAGTTAACCCGTAGAAAAAGACAATATTTATAAATGTAAAAGACAATAGGAAAACTGTAATGGTAACCGACGCGTTTCGTCTAATGTGGACTTTTTCAAGGCAAAAACGAAATGAATTTATTAAAGAAAGTAACTAATAACAAAACAAAATGTCCTTAGCAACTGGAAGATTTTAGAGAACGCTATTTTCATACTGTTAACTGACAATTACGTCATTTACTGTCACGTGTAAAGATATTGTTTTTATTGATGTGTTGACGGATTCAACTATTTACTTTTTATTTCTTGATACTGTTCTTTACGTGGATTTTCCTTCTGAGTGAGTTATTTTCTTTTTTAAATCCTCGAGAGTGCTGCCATTGAATATTACCCAAATATTAATCTACGCCCAGGCTTTTTCCCTATTTCACCTTTCTTAACAGAATTACTTCTCTCCCAAACAAATGTACACAACTGTATCAAGAAATCAAAAGAAAATCGTTGAATCCGTCAACACAACAATAAGAGCAATATCTTTACACGTGACAGTAATTGACGTAATTTCAGTTAACAGTATGAAAATAGCGTTCTTTAAATTCTTCCAGTTGCTAAGGACATTTTGTTTTTGTTATTATTAGTTACTTTGTTTAATAATTTCATTTCGTTTTCTGCCTTGAGAAAGTCCACATTGGACGAAACACATTGGCAACTATTACAGTTTTCCTATTGTCATTTATATATATATATATATATATATATATATATATATATATATATATATATATATATAAAACCAAAAGCGTAGACGAAACCAATGGACATCTTGTCAAAACATAAAGCGCTTATCCAGATACAGACTGGAATAAAAGCGGCAACACTGAACAAAGAAAAATAAAAAATTCCTAAAGGTAAACCTACCTACGCAGTAAAGTGCTCGAGGCCTATATTGCCTAGACCGAGCAAAAGAAACGCTTAACAACGTTAAATCCTATGAAAGGATGGCTCTAGTCGAAGCCGGAGTTTCACGTTCACGCGATCTTCAGACAACTATTGTATAGAATATCAGAGTCCGCCAAAAGGAATGTGTACAAACTACAGGAAATGAACAATGTGTCTCTTGTAGTTGTTATGGTATCTTACCTGTAACGACATAATGAACTCTTCCTGATACTATAACGACTGCGCCTCTCAAGAAAGACGAGAGAACGAAGTGTAACGAGTCGAGACGGAACGAGTCGAGACAACTGTAGTTCACTTTAAACCAGACTGACAATCATACTAACACCTTCAACTTCTTGTATTATTATTCTGTTTAATATATCTTTGTTATTTCTACTCTCGTGTTCGTGTTGTTCTTCCTTGATCCTAACCTTGGACCATAACTGTGGTGCGAGGATATTGGACCATAACAGTAGTTTTTAGACTTTTATCTATGGTAGACCCTAAAGGATGTTGTGTATCGCAGAAAACTGACTATATTGGCGACCCTTAGACAAGAAACTGAAAATGTATGTGCAGCAATCCAATTGGACACAACGTTGCCCAAGCATTAGCTCACCGTAATAATAAATGTCTGGAAGCTAACGGTCACCATTTTGAGCATCTCTTGTGATTGTAGAGTCCAAAGGTAACTAGTATTATATCGTAATGTCTGAATAAATTTAGTATTATAATATCTATACAAGTTTTTTTTCTTTTCTGAATGAGACACGGAGGAAAAGAATTTCTAGTAATTTTGTTTATGTGGTTTGATATTCATTGGTTAACCAGACAACACAAAAATAAAAATACCAAAACATATTTCTCCATATCTCATTCTCTGATGAAGCTTTAATAAAAGAGAAACATGTTGGATTTATAAAGGTTTCCTATTTATTCTTAATCCCTATCATCTCGTCGGTTTCTGATCCATTCTAATCCATATTTAATCCCAATTCACACACACAGACACACACACACACACACACACACACACACACATATACATATATATATATATATATATATATATATATATATATATATATATATATATATATATATTAAACATGTTGTGTTGAATGTCAAAGACAACATAGTCCTGCATATTTTCTTTTGAATTTTCTCATATTTTATAATGAGACTTTTTATTTATGTAGGACTATGTTGTCTTTGACATTCAACACAACATGTTTAAAAGAAAAGTTGCTGCCAAATTACACACACACACACACACACACACACACATATATATATATATATATATATATATATATATATATATATATATATATATATATACTAGTTGTAATCTTAGAAATATAAGAAATTATACTCGTCCGGAAAACTTTAGGTGTCTTAATTTGTGAGTAAACAAACCAATACCAAAGGCAAAAATGGTACAAAAAAGAAAGAACAGAGAACATGTACGTCAACCGAAAATAATCGACTAACATCCAAGTTCAGAGCACAAAGAAAGAAAACGATATAAGTAAGTAAAATAACTAAATAAAGTGCTCGATACGCTAAGTCGAGCAAACCTAAATTAAACCTAAAAAGCCAGACAAACCTACCACGGTTTCACCTAAGCGGATCGTCAGGGACTACTGACGATCCGCTTAGGTGAAATTATGGTAGGTTTGTCTGTCTCTTTAGGTTTAACTGATATATATATATATATATATATATATATATATATATATATATATATATATATATATATACACACAACAAAATCAAAAATTACCTCATATGGGGGATAGATTTATTTCAACCGACGAAAACTTTCTCAACCCCGGTGTATAGACTGACTTCGTGTCGGAATTAGAAATTTAGCTAACAGCAGTCAAAAAGTTGATACAGAATTTACCCATTTCAATATTTCAATCAGACGAAATGCACGAGACAGTGGTCTGTGGAGGGTGGAAGGTAGTAGCCTTAAAGGTTAAAGGGTTTATAAAATTAAACCCGGATATTAACCTTATGAATTAAAAGTACTCTTTCAAAAATAAATTATACTTAAAAATAAGATATATTTTTTTTTAAATTAAAAATAAGTCATATTTAGATAATTTATATTACATATTAGTAAGAATATATTTTTTTAAATTATAATTGATAAAGAAATTTTTTTATATTAAAGAATTAATTAATATATTTAAAAATAAAAGTATAATAAAATAAAATAAGTTATGCATTACAAATTTTTTTTAAAATTTTAATGGTAATTTAAATAAAAAACAATCGGTTTTAATATTTTATATTACTGGGATCCACTTGTATTATATACCAATGGATTTATTACCTCATATATATATATATATATATATATATATATATATATATATATATATATAATCATTTATTTGAATATTACAACATAAATATGTTATAAAATCACTACAACAATAGCCATTTTGTTTCAACACTTCTGGTGTCTTATCAAGTGATGATGTAGAATATAGAATAAATGGTTTTAAAAGTTTCAAATTAATTAACGATCCTTAGCTAGGAGTAAACGCTGTTACATAAGCTAGAATGACCAATCAAAATACAAGTATAGGGTAATTCGAAAAATTTGACAACTAAGCAAGGTTATCATAGATATTAAAAGATTTATAAAATTTGAAATTAAAATTAAAAGTAAAAAATTAAAAATTACCTATTTAGAAATCTAAATCAAATCTCTATTCAGTTTTAAATTGTAGAATTACCGAGGAGAAAAATATAAAAATATAGAAATAAAAATAAAAGATATATATGCTATTTAATTTATATTTTCATTGAAATTATGTTAAAAAGGATGTTCAGGGCCCAAGACAAAAATGTATACATTTTTAGTTTCATTTCAACATGTTAGTCGCCTCTCACGCGAAATCATTCGAACATACTCAGGTTATAATACATAAGCGCTCAGACGTATTTAAATATATACACACACATAAAATACGGTGACGAGACACGACCCTTGATAAAAAAAACATCTACACCTCACACAACCACACGTACGCAAACATACGACTAAACGTGCATGCACTTTCCTTACACATAGACATCAATAAACACAGGCACATACATCCACATTCACATTGACCTAGACGGTCAGATGCCATAGCTAAAGTGAACATATTCGTGGCTTAATATGTTATTAAACGAATTTTAACTTGAAATATAACTAATCTGGTCAAATATATATAGATAAAATTTAAACAAATAAATATATATAAATATATATATATATATTTTTAGATCATATAGTTTTCGACACATTACATGCAAAAGTAAAAAACTACCTCCATATATAATTATACATTCACACATACGCATACAAATCAGCACATGTACCTGCATATCCATATATACGCATAATAGGTACGCATATACAGACATACGCACATAGACATACATATACATAAGCACGTATAAATATATCGACCCATACAGCAACGCAGAAAAGTAAATATATATATATATATATATATATATATATATATATATATATAAATATATATATATATATATATAAATATGTGTGTGTATATATATATATATATATATATATATATATATATATATATATATATATATATAATCATTTATTTAAATATTATAACATAAATATGATATAAAATCACTGAGTGATTTTATAACATATTTACGTTATAATATTTAAATAAATGATTATATCTGCTCTACTCTGTATTGAGCACTCTTTAAAGAATAATAATTGTTGGTTATTGGAATTTACTCCGTATATACCAATCCCACACTTGGGTATATATATATATATATATATATATATATATATATATATATATATATATATATATATATATATATATATACACTTGGATTACATACCAACGAATTTGTTACCTTTATGAAGTAAATAAATTACATGGATGAATAACTGTCTTTGCCTATAGTTTTCATTTGTTTTTTATCGTTAATTTTGTACTGGACTTTTCAAGTTCTTTTCCAGAGAGGTTGAGGGACTCACATGTCTCATATTTACTTCCTTAGCCATTTTGACAGCTTTATTGATGCTGAGAAGGGGATGGTGTTTGGTATGTGTATGTTATCTTTTAGTTTTTGGGGAAGTATGTGTGATTTGTGTATGTGTATATATTTGTGTGTGTGTGTATGTAGGAGACCTCATCACCTCTGCAAGCATGTCTTCCTCGTGTGGATGAGGGTGAGTGGGGTTAGGAGAATCAGCTTGGGTCCTTTATGGATGGTGTACTTTTCTATGTAGTAACCGTAGAGTACATTCAACTATGCAGAGATTATAACGTGTGAGAGAGAAATGTGGAGGGAGGGGATCTATGGGGTTATATATTAATTCTATCTGTGCTGTTTAGTTTGTTGTTAAATTCGTCCGGATGTTTTGAGGCACAAAATCCATTTTTCTTCATGTTCCTCTAGTATTTTTATAAGTTTATCTTTTCTGTCTATTTCTATTCTTTGAATAATAGTGAATTTTACATGGCTATTAAAATCATGTTTTTCTAGACTGAAATCTTGTTCTACAGGTAATAATCTTTCGTGGGGAGCCGACTTAATCCAATTCCAATAATTATTCATTCTGTAGTGAAATTGCCATTGAGATTTTCCCACATATTGTTTCTGGCATAGTGTGCATTCTAATAGATAAATTATGTTATGACTTCTACAGCTAGAGTTGTGATAAATTTTTAAAGTAGTGTTAGGGACTGAGCGAGTGAATGAATTGTGATTAATGTGGTTACAACATAAGCTCCTTTTGATGTTACATGATTGGGAAAATCCTGTTGTTTTTATTCTTGGTCTATTACGTGTTACTTCATCGTCTGAAATTTGGTTACTACCTATAATTTCCTTAAGGTTCTTTGGTCTAATATATTAAAAGGCCGGGTTCCTCAAAGTTTTTAGGTCTGGTTTGAGATGTAGTATTTAACAGTGACTTTTGATTATCTGAGATAAAGTAATATTGAAAGTGGTTACTAAAGGGATGCGTTTGGATTTATTTTTAATTTTATACTTTAGGGTGTCTTCTCCAGGTGTGGAAATTGCTCTATTTATTTGTTCCCTGATTAAGTGTTATTTATAGCCATGTGCTGTGAATTCTAACTCGAGGTTTTTAGTGATTTTATTTGGTTCTTCATCGGTGGAACATATCTTTCTGGGGCTTGTAAATAGGGATGGTTCTCCTTGAGGTGCTTTGAGTAGGAAGACTTAAAGTG
>OZ038499.1:92574301-92586801 GCA_964036315.1 Acanthosepion esculentum | reverse complement strand
GGACAGAGCAGATGAAGGAACGAAGCGGTCAACAGATAACCATCAGTTGACCGGCGCCAGTCCCGACCAGCGTAGCAACAACCCAAGTTCGAGCGGAGCCTACCGTGTTATATAATACAAATATTTTATTTCAATTTTTATAATTAATACAATATTTTTATTTCAATTTTTATAATTAATACATTTTCTATTTCAATTTTTATAATTAATACAAAATTTTTATTTCAATTTTTATAATTAATACATTTTTTTATTTCAATTCAGGTTATTGCGAGAAATGAATAATTACGATCGTCTTCTACGGTGTCCATTAATGGGTTAACGTTTCATAGTTTCTAGTTATGGTCAACATTCTCAATATTCCTGCTGAATTTATAAGATACAAAATTAACGACCGGGCTTTATATATTTTTATCATATTACAATGTTTGGGTTGTGTTGTAAGCTGTAAATATTCCTTTTAGAATAAGAGTTGTATTATTTTTCTTGTATATATTGTTATTTGATAATCATCGTAGTTTTTTTGTTTTCTTGTTTTGTTTTGTTTTCACGTTCTTAGCGCTATCGTTCATTTGACTGGTTCGTTTTGCAGAAGATAATAGTAGGTTAGCTGATGCGAAGAATCTTGCCAGGGAAATAAAATCAAGTGAATAATAGGCTACGGGTATGTGCACTTGTGCGCATGGGTGAGCGCATGCGTGCTATGCGCGTGGGCTGTTGGTCGAATGCTTGGAATATTGAGTGAGCGTTTTTTTGTTTTATTTTTTAGCATCGGCGATATCATGCAGAGAGAGCCAACAGGAAATAGGAGTATTAAAAAGGGTGATTATAAAAGAAAAGATTGTTAATGCATATCCGTAGAAAGAAAGAAAGAAAGAAAGAAAGAAAGAAAGAAAGAAGAGATACTAAAAGATTCTGGGTCTGACCCACTTCCAAATGAACAAATATTGTTTTTATTCTGTGAATATTCTTTTGTCGAGCGAGATTATCACTGCCCTTGATAGATAGATAGATAGATAGATAGATAGATAGATAGATAGATAGATAGATAGATAGATAGATAGATAGATATGAACAGACTGAGATAGATAGATAGATAGATAGATAGATAGATAGATAGATAGATAATGAAGAGACTAAGATAGATAGATAGATATGAACAGACTATGATAGATAGATAGATAGATAGATAGATAGATAGATAGATAGATAGATAGATAGATATGAACAGACTATCATAGATAGATAGATAGATAGATAGATAGATAGATAGATAGATAGATATAAACAAATGCAGATAGATAGATATGAACAGACTGAGATAGATAGATAGATAGATATGAACAGACTAAGATAGATAGATAGATAGATAGATAGATAGATAGATAGATAGATAGATAGATAGATAGATAGATATGAACAGACTGAGATAGATAGATAGATAATGAAGAGACTAAGATAGATAGATAGATAGATAGATAGATAGATAGATAGATAGATAGATAGATAGATATGAACAGACTAAGATAGATAGATAGATAGAAAGATAGATAGATATGAACAGACTAAGATAGATAGATAGATAGATAGATAGATAGATAGATAGATAGATATGAACAGTCTGAGATAGATAGATAGATAGATAGATAGATAGATAGATAGATAGATAGATAGATAGATAGATAATGAAGAGACTAAGATAGATAGATAGATAATGAAGAGACTAAGATAGATAGATAGATATGAACAGACTAAGATAGATAGATAGATAGATAGATAGATAGATAGATAGAGAGAGAGATATGAACAGAATATGATAGATAAATAGATAGATAGATAGATAGAGAGATATGAACAGAATATGATAGATAAATAGATAGATAGATAGATAGATAGATAGATAGATATCATGATTTCTATATCAAATTGGTTCGATCAGCTGACTTCTTCAAATCCCATTTATTTCCCTTTCTGCCTCGTTTTCGTCCTCCTTTCTCTTTGATATTCTTCAATAATAATTTTATCGCCATTTTTCCGTCTTCCCATTCTTCGTTTTCTTTTTACCCCTGATCTTCTGCTTCTCTCCTGGTAATTCTCCCCCCCCCCCGCCAGAGATAATTTAATCCGTTTCTTTGCCTCTGAGTCTGATAAAATAAAATAAAAACTTTTGTTTTTTGACCACATAAGACAGACATATCAAGATTGTGAAAAGCAATATTCTCGCACTGTAAGGCATGCATGATAGAAGAAAAATGCTTACATTAGTTTGCTTAGAGGATTTTTTTAAATTTCTAATATTGGGACGGACTGCCGAGAGGGTGCTTCCCCAATTTCTCCGAGTTTAACCACTTCACATCTAGGTTCAACCGTTATCTATCCTACATATCCTCATAATATACACATTCTTATTTCCTCCCTTTAAACTATTTCAGTGAGGTAATTACTTCAGATAATTTCTTTTTTAACAGGTTCTAGAGAGGATCAGTCAGTTATGTGTCATGCGTGACACACGCCTAGGCGATCATGTATCCTTCGATACTGACGTGGCAGAATTTTTTCCCGCAGTAGGTTGCCATTTCTTTCTGCAGTAGACCAGTTGCCATCCAGGGCTCTAGAACCCGGTCTGTTCTGCTATTTACCCATAGCTGGGGGGATATGAAGAGGAGTCATACCTTTCCCAAGGGTATTAGCACGTATGTGTATGTCTTGGATTCGACTGGAATCTTTCGATACATGACTGACGAGACAGTTTTTTTCCGCAATAGGTTACCATTTCTTTCTGCAGTAGACCAGTCGCTATCCAAGGCTATAGAACCCGGTCTGTCCTGCTATTTACCCATAGCTTGGGGGAGAAGAAAAGGATTCATTACCTTTCCTAAGGGTATTTGCGCGTAAGTGAATATCAGTCAGTCATGTGCCATGTGTGATACACGCTTAGGCGATCATGTATCTTTCGATACATGACTGACGAGGCAGATTTTTTCCCGCAGTAGGTTACTATTTCTTTCTGCGGTAGACCAGTTCCCATCCAAGGCTATAGAACCAGGTCTGCTATTTTCCCATAGGGAGAAGATGGTTCATGTTTTTCCTAAGGGTATTAGCACGTAAGTGAATGTAATGAATTCGACTGGAATTCGAACTCGGCTCTCCGGGGAAGCCCGGTAGAGTAATACGAGGCCTGACTGAGAGAGGATGCTTCCCCAATCACCACAATCTTAAGCTTTTCTAGTCTAAGGTCAGCTGTTGTCTATCCTACATATCCTCATAATATACACTTCTTATGTCCTCCCTTTAAGCCAGTAAAAGATCAGGCTCAACGTTGTTTAAGCTCAGATGAACAGCTGTGTTTTCAGACAAGGCTATGACGATAAACTACATCTGACAGCAAGGCCTCTGAGGTTTTGAGGAGCGTGTAACCACGTCTTAATTGTTGTTCCCTGGTCCAACCTGATCCGGGGTGGTAGCACCTGTTAGGGCAAACAATGAACCTTCAAACTGAGGTTAAATCATGGAAATCTAAAAATACATTACCAAAAATTTCCAACAATACCTTTTCATAGAAAAAAAAAAATACGAGCAAAACTTTTTTGGAAAAGAAAAAATTACCAAAGCTCCCAAGAAAATCAAATTTTGGCATTAAAAGACCCATAAGGAGTTGATATGCCGTTAAACAAACCAGACCAATTTTCATACCTGACGTTTGGAATACGAGGCCTGACCTTTCTCATTGGTCATTAAAGTTACTGATTTTGAAAAGACGAACTGAGAACTTTTCAGCACCCACTCATATAAACCTTTTCTAGGACCTAAAAGGAACAGTCACGGTTTCTTTTTCTCCTTTCTGTGTGCCGTGTTCCTTCCGGACGTTGGCGATCATGGCTCTCCATTATTTCCTGCCCTTTGTAGCTCTTAGTAAAGTTTGTCTTTTTGCTATCTCTCCTAAACAATGTTCCGCCATCCATTTGCACAAGCTCATGTTGTAGGCCGCTATCCATGCTTTAATTACCATGTATAAAGATCTCATTTGAGTAAATTCTGAAAATAAATGAAATAATAATAATAATAATGGCTGCTCGTTACTGAGTATGCACATCTAGGTGTGTCTAGCTGATCCCTGTTGCAGACTCATGCTCAGGCTCATTTCCTTCCTTTAATACCAACAGAGCCAAGGCTCTAAAAACCAGGCCATACTCGGACATACTTTCCTCCACACTTTTCATAAGCCCCTAGCTTATGGCAATTGTGACTAACACACGATTTGATGATAGATAGATAGATAGATAGATAGATAGATAGATACTGACTCTTAGGTTCAAGACTTCAGTGATCTATATATATATATATATATATATATATATATAGAGAGAGAGAGAGAGAGAGAGATAGATAGATAGATAGATAGATAGATAGATAGATAGATAGATAGATAGATAGATAGATAGACACTGCCTCTTAGGTTCAAGTCTTCAGTGATCTATATATATATATATATATATATATATAGATAGATAGATAGATAGATAGATAGACAGATACTGACTCTTAGGTTCAAGACTTCAGTGATCTATCTATCTATGTATATATATATATATCGATAGCTAGCTAGCTAGATAAATAGATAGATAGATAGATAGATAGATAGATAGATAGATAGATAGATAGATAGATAGGTACTGACACTTAGGTTCAAGACTTCAGTGATCTATCTATCTATCTATATATATATATATATATATATATATATATATATATATATATAGATATAGATATAGATAGATAGATAGATAGATAGATAGATAGATAGATAGATAGATAGATAACTGAAGACTTGAACCTAAGAGGCAGTGTCTATCTATCTATCTACCTATCTATATATATATATGATGTCTGACTACAAGCATAAAAGTGGTGCTCAAAAGAGACAAGAGAAAAAGGAAACAATATCCAAGATAAGGAAGACAACACATAAAATTGATACATTTTTTGCTAAGAAATCAAGTCAAAGATGCCGCTGACTTTGGCTTACAAGACAAAGTATCAACAGCCGCAGACGCACCTTCTGAATCTGAAATTACTCCTCATTCTGCTGAACCCCTTGATCTCTCCCAGCCAGATGAAACCGAATTCGATGGGCCATCAGCTAAGGTTTCAAGGCCTGATTCCGTGACAACCAGTACACAGATTACACCTGCGAAAAGTGCATATTTTCTTAAACCAGATAACAGCCATAATGCCTCTATTTCACAGGAGATGTTCTGGGAATTTCATCCAAACCAGCCTGTAAGTAACATACCATTCAATAGTGCTGTTCTATATGACCGACAAGGCATTCAGGGCATGAACATTAACAGAAAGTGGGTGACATACAACGAAGAAAACAAGACTTTGCATTGCTCGTTTTGTCTGATGTATGCTCCCGAGAAAAGTCGAAACATGCAGATGATCCAGGGCTGTTCTGACTGAAGACACATCACAACAAGACTGTTTGAACATGAAAAGAGCCACTGTCATAAGCATTCCACTGGTGCATATTTTCTGAATGCTTGTGAAAGATTCATCAAGCACAATTTGTTTCTCCTTAAGAACTCAACAAGTGCTTCAGCGTCGCTTTGTTTTAAAGTGTGTAATTGATGTAATCTTTTACATTGGTTTTCAAGTCTTGTCTTACCGCGGCAAACATAGAGAAGCTGTTGCAGCTGTATTTGATGAAAGTAATCATGACAATCGTGGGAATTTTCTAGAGGCTATAAAGCTTCTTGCAGAATACAATCCACAATTGCAGGAACATTTGCAGAGGGTCATTTTGCAGGGCAAACAAGAAGATCCATCTAAGAAAGGGCGTGGCAAATTTGTAACATTTTTAAGAAAAACAACTGTGAATAAGATGATAAATATTATTTCAGACATGGTCAAAAACAAAATTGTGAAGGAGGTGAAAAATGCAGGGATGTTTTCAGTACAAATTGGCTCTACCCAAGCCATTTCTACCCATGACCAGTGTGCCAATGACCTTAGATATGTTGTTAGGGACAGAGCAAAAGAAAGACTAGTTCGCCTGGTAAATTTGGATAATTCAAGTGGAAAATGCTTGCACACCCTGCTACGAAATTCACTTACAGAGATAACCCTGACACTAGAACAGTGTATTGGAGATTCATTTGATGGAGCAGCTAATATAAGTGGTGTTTACTCTGGCCTTCAGGCACTTATGAAAGCAGCTCGTCCAAGTCACATCCATACTTGGTGCTATGCACATGTTCTGAATCTGGTGATCAGTGATGCAGTGTATGTGTTGCAGCAGTTAGTCTTTTTGGTCTGCTTACTGAACTATCTACATTTTTCAATGATTCCTACAAAAGGATGACGGTCTGGGAAGAGCATATGCAGAGAAAACCAGGAAATAAGAAATGCCTAAGACGAGAGCGCATTGGTCAAACTAGATGGTCAAGTAGAGGTAGAGCACTTCGAAAATTGTTTGGCAGCTACACAGATCAGAATTCTATTCAGACCTTCTGATGATCCTTCAGCAAGTAAGTGAAGCAACTGATTTCAAAGGATCAGTTCGCTATGAAGCACAGAAATTGAGTGAAAACTTGCGCAAATTTGAAACTATCTTAAAGACAATTACATTCATCCGAATCTTTGATATTACAACACCAGTGTCAAATTATCTGCAGACATCAGGCCTGGATATCATGCAAGCTTGGGGCATGATTAACAAAGCCACTGAAAATGTTGAAAAAAATCTCCAAGAGATTTTAGCGGCATTTTTGAAACAGCATCTGATTTTGTTGTTCATGCAAATTGTAAATTAGAAGAGGTGAACGTTTCTGTCCCTAAGAGCTTCTCAATTTCAACCATCAGATCTAGTCGCTCAGCACCAGAAGGTATCACAGACGAGAAGGGAAATTTTGAGGTTTCATACCATAACGCAGTAACTGACGCCGTGCTCTCCATCACGCGAGCTAGATTCTCGTCTCATGAAAAACTCTCTAAGCAGATTTCCTGCTTTGACCCAAACAGGTTTTCTGAAATCTTGGCATCTCCACAAAACGTGGAGCTAAGTTTGATTGCTAATGCAGTATCAGAAAATGACAGAATGGCACTACAGGATGAACTGATTTCATTTGCATCGAGCTACAGAGACCTGAAGAAGGGACGGCTAGAGAATATGAATGACAATGAAAAGGATTCAGACAGCTTGGAGTCAGAGGGGGAGTATACAGAACATGCTGAATCATCTGCCAAGACAACATGTAAGAATTGTTTGTCATGTGCTTTCAAGTTGTTATCAGAGTACAGGCTGTGTGCAGCTGCATATGAAAATTTATATGCAGCATACAAATTCATTGTAACACTAAGCGTCACACAGGGCACATGTGAAAGATGTTTTTCTAGACTGTTGAAAAGAAGGCTGAGGTCTTCACTCACCCAGAATAACTTGGAGTCACTTATGCTAATTGCTATTGATAAAGACATTGCAATGAAAATCAAATCAAAGACAAAATTATTGATAAAATTGCAGAATTCTCTGCTGAAAGGAGTACAATGTTGTTACTGTCATCTGTGAACGTTAATATTTGAAACTTTTGGCTCAGTATTATTATAAAGCATAGTACATCATATATTAGGGTGTGTTAAGATGTAAAAATTTATTTTAAAAAGTCTATGTTAACTCATTTCAATATCTGTTTCTAATATCTATTATTATGACTTTTATAATTTAGTACATTGTTTACATGTTAATTCGTAGTAATTAAATGGAAATTTTGTTTGACATGTCATTACGTTTTGATGTTACTATCCGCATGTATTCATGAACATCTTCATGACCTTGAAGTTTTCAAATCTTTTTATGCATATCAACACATATATATCTTAAACTAAAACCCTTACTTAGTTATGCGAACATGCACAGTTCACCTGCTGCACAGCCTCTGCATGTGGCATTTAACTGTAAAGAGCGGGGAGGAGGAGGCCCATTGTATTTTCTGCCCGACAGCCTATAACACTCTCAGTCCGCGCCTGTAGGTAAGTACATCACTAAGTCGTACCCTAACAATAAAAAAGGAATTCATTTTGCACAACAATTATGTTCTATAAATATAATCTACTTCAATGTCAGTGCCCTTAATATAACGTTTTCCAGTTAATCCCATTGAACGTTAAACACCATAAATTTAAATGCATTTAATGTTTTAAAATAGGAACCTACTAATCCACTAATCTGGCGCGTTTCGTCCAATGTGGACTTTTTCAAAGCAAGAAACGAAATGAATTTAATTAAACAAAGAAAATTAATAAAAACAAAAAGCAGAGTGTTCTTAAAAAACTGGAATGTAGGAAACGCTATTGTTAACTGAAAATAACGTCAGTTAATGTCACGCGTGGAGAATATTATCATTAATCTGTGTTGATGGATTCAACCATTTTCTTTTGATTTTAATGTTTTTGTGTAAATTTGTTTGTGAGAGCAATAATTTTGTTAGAAAAGGTGAAATAGGGAAAAGGCCTGGGCGTAGATTAATATTTTGGTATTGTTCTATGGCGGCACTCTCTAGAATTTTCCTTCTGAGTGAGTTATTTTCTTTTTTTATAAGTATAGATTTTTTTAAATCAAAATTATGATTGAATTTATAAATATTGTCTTCTCTAAAAGTTAACTTTGAGAAATTTCCACATATATATATATATATATATATATATATATATATATATATATATATATATATATATATATATATATATATATATATATATATATACACAGGGTGTCCATAAAGCTCGTGTCCACTTTAAAAAAATTATAACTTTATTTGTATTTGCGATAGAAATAATTTGTAAAAAGGATTAGAAAGAAGTAAATCTATATTTTTTAAGGTTTTATTGAAATTTTATTTAAGTTTCCACATGTCCTCCATCATTAGCAATACAAAGGGTAATACGATTTTGCAGTTCACGGAAAACATTTGCCAACTGATTTACAGTAATGCCTGAAATCACATTAGTTATTTTAGCTATACTTAAAACTAGGTACATTAAACTTTTTAACATTTTTTGCAGATTATTTCTATCGCAAATACAAATAAAGTTATAATTTTTTAAAGTGCACACAAACTTTATGGACATCCTGTATATGTTTGTGCATGTGTGTGTCTATGTTATAGGTCTTGACCTGGCATCTCGGCTTTAGTCACTTTCCCACCGCCGTAACGTAGCTTCTCTGTGTCTTTTCTAAAAAATAATTTCCCTGGTAATTATTCTTATGTGCTTTCCTCTTTCGTACCTAAACTTTACGAATTTAAACGCTGTACTAAATTGGCATTTAGGTCCCATAATTTCACAATTGAAACTGCTAGCTGTAACCGTAAGTTCGATGCCAACTGTTTTACCTCCCGCACTTCTCGCTTGTGGAACTCTCTTCCGGCTCCTTGCTTTCCAGCCAACTTTAAAGGCAGTGTCAATCGTTATTTTCTGTCCTCTTAAATTCTGTTTATCTATTGGTGTTTCTCCTTTATAACGTTTTGTCTTTTTCTCGTATTTTTTCACAGTCAGTATCCCCACCCCACCCTACATTGCGTCGTCGTGCCTTTATTGCTTTTTGAAACGATTAAAATAAATCTAAATAGCGATCATATATATATATATATATATATATATATATATTATAAATTAATTGATTTAAAATATTGTTTTTTCGCTACACAGTAATAACCATATATAAAAAATGGAAGCTTAAAAAAAAAAAATTTAATTATATACTTAAATTAAAAGCATTAGTTCCGTTTCATCTTTAAGCGAATAACTTATTTTTAAATTTACTGAGTTTTAAACGCACATATAAATTCATAATTTCCTGTTTCCAAGGATACAGAGAAATCCAATCATTCAGACAGGGGCGGTAGCGTGTTCATTTTTATTAACTATTGTTGTATCAATTATGAGTTACGTTCGAAAAAGAGGTTAAGTTTAGGGAGGGTAGGGGTGCATTTTTCAACGAATTCTGACATCCGTTAAATGCATGTTGTCTGGGTTTTTTTATTAACGGCAAAAAGTTTTTCGGCATTTTTTTCTTACTTGTATACTTAAAGATTCTTTCTCAGGGTGTTTGGGTTAGAATACGTTTTATTTAACTACAATTTTAAAATATTTTTACTCTTAATTACTAATAGACTATATTTCTTTTTAAAACATGTAAATGTAATAGAATTACTTAAATTACTTAAAATTATTTTTTCATATCAAATATAAGTATGTATATTACCAGCTCCCATTTTTTAATTTTATTTTTAAATATTATTTACGGAAAATTTTTGACAATGGCGGCAAAAAATTGCTATTTCATTTCTCTGATTCAGTAAATTTTTTTTACAAACTTAGTAATATATAGTTTCTCATGTATGCACAAAGGATATGGGTCATTTAATGACCTACATATTCTAGCTTTTCTTATTAATTTCCATTTTACTGTAGGTGTTTTATTGGATTCTAGTTTTTGAAACATGGTTATTACTGTGTAGCGAAAAAATCATATTTTAAATCAGTTAATTTATAATATTTATGCTCTGTAAATTTACATTGAGCACTGTTTTGTAAAAAAAAAAATATCAATAAGGACACCGGATTATATATCTTACTGTTCTTTCTTTTTATTTATATATACATATATAAATATATACTGTATAAATAATAGTGGTGTTGATGATGATGATAATGATGATGATAGGTTTATTATTATTATTATTATTATCCGCGTAAGTTAGTTTTGTAAACGTTTTCCTTTCGTACGCACGCCTATATCTGAAGTTGCACGCATGCGCAGTTGTGTGCAAAATCAAGAACTTTCCAAACCGTTACTTCTTCCGGTTCTGCACAATAAAAACAAAGCAATTGCCCTTAATGTTGCTGTATCAACACGGGAAGAAACTTTCCATTATCCTACAGTGAAGGCGGGAAATGTTTAGAAAAAAATCCTCCCGGGGAATGGAAATTCAATACCTCGGCCATGGATTTCTCTCGAGGCTACACCAACAATTTTAACGTACTAAAACAATACAACACCACGAAACTTTCTACTTATAGCAATAGCTACAATAACCCTATGTCGATTCTCACCATTCTTGGCAGCTAACAGTCACTTTCTTCCCGAGCAATAATTATGTTTTGATACAAAAGAAATGGCAATTAATTTATATATTGAAATTATTACAAAATCATTCCTACATTTTAAAAAAAGACAGAAGAATTACATTTAGAGTCTGGAACTTGGGAGAATATGATATTAAAAAAAAAAACTCAGAATATAAGTGGGTAATTGAATAATCAAAATACTATGCCACACAAATTCATTCTTTAAATGGACTTCGACATGCTAATGGTGGTTTAATCCAGGGTTTTCAAACTGTGGGTCCCGACCCTTCAGTGGGTCACGGAATAAATGAAATGGTTCGCGACAAAAAGAAAGAAAGAAAAAATACGCAAGTGATAGCAAAGAGCAGAATATAATATATATATATATATATATATATATATATATATATATATATATATATATATATATATATATATATATATATATATATATATACCCAAGTGTGGGCTTGGTATATATGGAGTAAATTCCAATAACCAACAATTATTATTCTTTAAAGAGTGCTCAATACAGAGTAGAGCAGATATAATCATTTATTTATTTAAATATTATAACATATTTATGTTAAAATATTTAAATAAATAAATGATTATATATATATATATATATATATATATATATATATATATATATATATATATTGATTAAAATAACAGTATTTTATATTTTTTAACGCTTTTGTATCTGGTGTTAAGATTTTGACTAGGGGTGTATATATATATTCCGTTTAATTAAACAGTATTAATTACATTTACCTGTCCTGGGTATGACGATAAACTACATCCGCGTCCTGAGTAAGACGATAAACTACGTCCAGCAGCAAAGCCTCTGATCAGGAGGTTTTGAGGAGCGTGGAAGCACCTCTTAATTGCTGACGTACCCAGGTCCACCCTGACCCTGTTAGGGTTCCAGCTATGGGCAAATAGTCAACCCCAAAACTGGGGTGAAAACACTATGAAAGTGTAAAAACAGGTTTTAATACCAGAAATACTTTGTAAAAAAATTATTTCCAGCAATAAATTTTTGAAGAAAAAAAAATTTATTACCAACAATGTTTTTAAAAAAATAAATATTACTAGCAATACCTTTTTCAAAAAAATATATTACCAGCAATAGAAATTTTGTCGGCATTAAATAACCCATTGAGGTGTTGATATGCCGTAAAACGAAATAAAACAAACCGATTACATATACTGATCTGAATGTTCGAGAAATTTCGTAGAAAACATGTGATCCTTTAACAGGAATCGAACCTGTAACCCCACTGGGAACTATCATTTGATTTGGTGTGCTGTTAACCATTCAGCCACAAAGAAGCGTCTGGTTAGCAAAGTCCGAATTACTGTTT
>OZ038499.1:92524301-92571801 GCA_964036315.1 Acanthosepion esculentum | reverse complement strand
TATATAGGGACAGTAATACAACGAACGAATCTTAAGTCGAAAAACGCTGAAGATAAGCGGACACAAAGTTTTAAGAAATATACAGAAGAGACAGGCCGCCCCCTTAAGGTAATTCTTCAAGAACACCAGAAAGCTGTAACATTAGGGGAAGTGGAAAAATCAGGTGTGGCTGACCACATATGGAGAGAAAAGGGAGATCACCTCCCTCTTTGGGATCAGATTGAGATCATAGACAAAGAACATCATTGGAAAATTCGTAAACTTAAGGAATCAGCACATATGCTAGGCCACAAAAATCTCCTGAGCCGACCAAGCATAGAAATGAATACAATATGGGAACCAGTAATAAGGAGTGCCAGAGAAAAGCAATAATAACAACAAAATTTGCAATATGAGTTCTGGTAAAAATGTAATGATAACAGCAAAAATTGCAATATGAGCACTGGTAAAAAACAGTTGCTGAAGACATTAGGTTTATAATACCCAGAAATTAATACACAGATGTCCTCATGGACACACGTGCATAGTGGATAAAGGCGTTGGTTAGATCCAGTGAGAGGAGCCAAAGAGTGTGAATTCAATACCCGGATAATGCAGTGGAGAACTTGGAGAGGGGAATTAACAGTAGATAACTGATAACTGACATCCATTAAAACATGGCACGTGGAACTAGAACAGTCTACCCCACTAAGTGAAATAAAGGGTTTAGTTCGACATTCCAACCACCTGAAGAAGGCCGGAGCGTACAACGGCCGAAACGTTGTAATAAATATGGCGACAAAGATGAGGAAAATAGTCCGGCGTCCAATGTATTCAGACACATAACCTGCCTATGTCTTGAAATGAAAACAGAATCACGGACAAAGACCTTCAGTAAATAGCGAAAACCCAATCATTTGAATAATTTCAACAGCAGCAATAACTAAAATGGATAGCACATGTAACCCGAAGAGAAAATAATGACATAAAACATTGACATTCCGCACTACTTCAAACAAAAAGTTAGGAAGGAACCTCTCATCGATACTGAAAAGAGCAATAACAGTTACTGAAATTGAGAAAAATATTTTTCTCAGAACATTTGGACAAACATAGGCCTTCGTGCCTTCAATAAGAGGGCGTGTCCTGGCATCTTGGCTTCAGTCACTTTCCCAACTAACTTCTCCCTACCATTTTTATAAACAGTTCCATAGAAATTATTCTAATGTGCCGTCCGCTTTGGTAGCTAGACTTTATAGATTTAAGGGCAGTATATATTGGTGGCAGGGTCTCAATATTTTACAGTTGAAATTGCTATATGTCCCCGTAATTTCTATGCTAACAGTTTCTTCTCTCACACTTCTCGCTTGTGGAACTCTCTTCCAACGTTTTGCTTTTCAGTCTTCGAAAATTTAAACGCAATGCCAGTCGTTATCTTCCATCTTCTTAATTCCCCTTTCTTTTATTGTTTTCACTCCTTAATAATGTTCTCCATTTCTCATATACTCTCACACTCAATAACACCTTGCGTCTTCGGGGCTTTATTACTTGAAAAATCTATCTATCTATGTTAACCTATTCATATCTATCTATCTATGTTAACCTATCCATATCTATGTTAACCTATTCATATCTATGTTAACCTATTCATATCTATCTATCTATCAATCTATCTATCTATCTATCAAACCTATTCATATTTATCTATCTATGTTAACCTATTCATATCTATCTATCTATCTATCTATCTATCTTTCTATGTTAACCTATTCATATCTATCTATCTATCTATCTAAACTTATATAGCGAAATAGTCTGTCTGTGGATGACAATATATGCTCCTGAAAAATTTATTTCAGTTGAGCTCTCTGGGGAAGAGTGACTATTACGGCTAATAATGCCACACTCTTCGGTAAATTGAATCGAGTTCTCTCAGTCACTGTGTGTTTATCTAAAAATAAATACGCTTAAATTCACCTTCATCCCTGCCGTGTGCCAACGGCTTAGTGGTTGAATCCCCGACTGACGCCAATTCGGGTTTCGATCCTAGCTAGAGGCAACTGGATGTCTAATCACACTGATGAGCTGTCATGCAGTGAAACAGTCTGTCTGTGGATGACTATATATATATATATATATATATATATATATATATATATATATATATATCCACGTTCGTATCTATCTATCTATCTATCTATCTATCTAGGTTCACATACGTATCTATCTATCTCCTCATGCTTATCTATCTATCTATGTTGCCAGTTGTGACCTCAGAATTGAACACATGTGGCCCTGACTGAGCCTGATATATACATATATAAACAACCGACTGAGAGAAATAGGTGGGCAGTCTCACACACATCGCAGACAGGAAGTAAGGTCCACGTCTCGGGCCTGATACTTCTATGTATTATCAGTCTTCCTATATAGCACTAAAACACCGGACAACTTCCCACCTGGATAAAGAGGAGAATTGAGGCAACAGGTTATTGAGAAGAAAAAGTAATTAGTAAATAAAATTTCAGAGTTCAGATGGAAATATAGAGTTGAAGTAAATTTTAGAAGGAGCCAGAAACCCAACCCTAAACAGGAAACAAGCGATAAACCTCTCCGGGGAGGAGTGTGAAACCAGCGAGGTTTCTGCCTGATGTACTTGTGTAAATGGATAGTAGAAAATTGATTAGGGGTGAGGGTAGAAGGAGACAACCATTTCTTAGAGCTATGAAGTATAGGAAATAGTAAAGAACCATAATTGCTCCCGTACTGAAGGAACAAGGCGCAAAGAAGAAGTTACTGCAGTATATTTTGACTATGTATTGATTTCAATCTTCCCCAAACGAGCCATGTATTTAGCCTTGAACCAGACTTCGGTTATAACATTTCATTTTCATCGGTCAGTACGCTCGTCTACTTGTAAAATATACAATTTCTATATGGCATAAATTGCTATCTATTTCGATCAGTTGATATCTATAACTGTTTACGTGTCTCATTCATATATATATATATATATATATATATATATATATATATATATATATATATATATATATATATATATATCATTATGAAATGGACAAAGTCCGACAATTATTTTAAGACATTATTTTATGTTTATACGTTCTTTTTAGACATACAAATATTTAAGTAAATGCTCTGTTTATAATAAACAGTATTAACGACATTTAACGGCCTGAATGTTTGAGATATTTTCATAGAAAATATGAGCCCTCCGACAGGAATCGAACCTGTATCCATTACTGAACCGTCATATAGCCTGACGTGCTTTTACCGATTGAGCAGGCTATATGACGGTTCCGTATAGGATACAGGTTCGATTCCTGTCGGAGGACGCACATTTTCTATGAAGATTTCCCGGACATTTAGGCCATTTCATAATGTGTGACGTCATTTGTTTACATAAAAATGTCTCAATATATATATATATATATACATTATTGTCAACCACAGACAGACTGTTTCGCTGTATCACAGCTCATCAGTGTGGATAGACGTCCGGTTGCCTCTAGCTAGGATTGAAACCCGTCGGAAATTCTACCACTAGGGATAAAGGTGAATTTAAGCGTATTTATTTTTAGATTTAGATAAACACAGTGACACAGTGACTGACAGTGACTATATATATATATATATATATATATATAATATATATCCTGAAAATCTGATCTTTCGAACTTGTGTCATTCAGATCGACGTTCTAACCATAAAGTCGTTACGTAGGGATCAGGAAAAGCCATAAAGAATGTCCTGGATTCCTGACGTTAGGTTCTGCTGTGTTCTTCGAGAGATGTTAATCGTTTTAGATGCGAAACTAAGCCAATTTTGGTGTTAATCGCTTCTCCTGAATTACACCGAGGCTTCCTTAATCAAGCGATCATCGACAGTTCAGTGACTCTCTGAACCAATTGAAACCAGCTCGAGTGGAATGGTAAGCACCGGGTCGCCTTAAGCCGTGCAGTTTCATCAAACGACTACAACGTGATCCAAAGCACGCTCACTGTAAAGAGCACGAAGGGATGGCAACAAAAAAAAATACATTAAAAGCTCTCCACCCCGTTTCTACTCATTTGTTGACAAATCAGACACGAGCTTAATTTTCGTGATAAAAGACGCTGAAGCAACCGAGGCGCCTTATGCGATTTAAACAAATGATGTCAATTTTCGTTCAAAGTTTGCAGCCATTTTTATCGTATATAAATAGCTGCTTTAATTTCGAGAAGAGTCAGCTGACGGCCATATCACGTTAAAACGCCGGATGACGTACGCTCACCGAAGTTAAGCAACGTCGAGCCTGCTCAGTGACGGCTTGGGAATACCAGATAATGCTGTTGATAATGCATACGGCCATATCAAGTTGAAACACCGCTTATCGAACGATCATCGAAGTTAGGCAACGTCAAACCTGGTCACTAGCTAGATGGGTGACCGCTTGGTAATACCAGAAACAGTAAGCTTGGAGATGCAGGAGGTATGGCTCACGGCCATATAATGCCGAAATGCCGGATTTCGTACGATCATCGTCGAACCTTGTCAGTACCTAGATGGATGCACATTTGGGTATACCAGGTGATGTAAGCTTTGATGTGCAGGTGGTGCAATGGATGAAATCTAGGAGAGCTGAGTTCCAATTCAAATCGGGTTCGTTATATTTCAGACAGTTATGTATCATGCATGATACACGCTTAGGCGATCATGTATCTTTCGATACATGATTGACGAGGCAGATTTTTTTCTACAGTAGGTTGCCATTTCTTTCTGCGGTAAACCAATTGCCATCCAAGGCTATAGATCCCAGTCTGTCCTGCTATTTACCCATAGCTGGGTGGGGGTAGAAGAAGAGGATTCATACCTTTCCCAAGGGTATTTGCGCATAAGTGAATATCAGTCTGTTATGTGCCATGCGATCATGTATCTTTCGATACATGACTGACGAGGCAGATTTTTCCCTGCAGTAGGTTGCCATTTCTTTCTGCGGTAGACCAGTTGCCATCCAAGAGAATCCGATCTGTCCTGCTATTTACCCATAGCTAGGGGAGAAGAAGAGGATTCATACCTTTCCTAAGGGTATTAGCACGTAAGTGAATGTAATGGATTCAACTGGAATTCGTTATATTTACTTACGCATAAAAAATCTTGGGAAAGGTATGAATACACCACTCCCCCCAGCTATGGGTTAATTAACAGGACTTGTATCAATAAATCATTAATATCTTCACCCCACAAAAAAAACAATTATTACAATCTAAAAAAATCAAATCAAGTGTTGTTCCACCTGTTGACAACATTCTTATTGTTTTGACCGATATATTTTACGACCTTCACCGATTTTAGTCAATTAGATTCATTACAAGCACGTGTGCGCAAATACCGTTGTGAAAGGTATGAATCCATGTCTTCCTCCCAGTTATGGGTTAAACAGTAGAATTTGTAACTAGTAAAATCATTGATAGTCTCAAAAAACTGTTAATGCGGTATTTGCTCGAAAAAAAAAAGAAAGAATTATTCTTACAATCCAAAATATGGTTTGACTTCAAATAACCCTCAAAGGGTTGATAAACTGTAAAAAAAAATAAATGAAACAATCACCGAAGTGTTATTATCATTTACATTTTTTTCTGTACCTGAAAGTTGATTGATTCCATGGACTACCTATGAAAAAATGTGAAACTTTTTTCTTTCCTCTGTTTTTATGTGTGTGTGTGTGTGTGTATGTGTGTGTGTATGTGTGTTTGTGTGTGTGTGTGTGTGTTTGTGTATGTGTGTGTGTGTGTGTTTGTGTGTGTGTGTGTGTGTGTGTATGTGTGTGTGTGTGTGTGTGTCTGTGTGTGTGTGTGTGTGTGGTGCAAGCTAATATGGATTTCTTAATTGTATGCAAAACAGAAAAGTATTTATCGCACAGGTAATCTGGAGTGTGGGCGTACAGGTTGCACAAAGACTTAGCTGGTCGCATTCTTTGACCAAATCAAGAAATGTTATTCAGTTTACCAAAGTGCCATGCAACTAAGAGTACATATTAAAGAAATATAAATTAACTATTTTATTTGAATTACTAATAACTAGTGTACCCGTGCCATAACAAATTACGGCAATTGTCAGAAGATTTTAATAGAGAGATGCAATGAAACAAAAGTCTCAAAACAATTACTCACGAGAGAGAACCATCCCTGCCTCCCGCCATTAGAATGTCTGACGCTCAACTCCACGAGAGCACCTCTTTGCGACTGCTCGGTCTCACATTGTCTGCTGACCTGAGATGGAACAAATACATTGAGTCAATAGCTTCGTCCACCGAGAGGAAAGTTGGCTCCCTGTGCCGGGCCAGGAAATTTTTCTCGCCGGAGTCGATCCTCCAAATCTACAAATCAACTATTCACCCTTGCATGGAGTATTGCTGCCATATATGGTCTGTATCCCCTTCTGTTTGTCTCAAGGTTCTTGATAAAATCCAGAGACGGATATGCAATGTAATTGGCCCTGATCTGGCATCTCGTCTGCAGTCGCTCTCTCACAGACGTGTCGTCGCCTCCCTCTGTCTTTTTTACAAATACTTTCACGGTAACTGCTCCGATGAGCTGCTTTCGCTGGTTCCCAGACTTCATGAATTTAAACGTTCTACTATCTCGTTCTCATTCTTTCACTGTTGAAACTGTTAAATGTAGCCGTCTCTTCTACTCCAATAGCTTCATGTCTCAGCACCTCTCGCCTGTGGAACTCCCTCCCTCTTTCCTGTTTCCCTGATAGCTATAATCTCCAACTATTCAAATGTAATGTCAATCGACGTCTCCAGATGCCTTGATCTATCCCCCTATCCTTCTCTTCATCCTTTCCTCTAACACTTCTATTTGCTCTCGCTCCAACTCTCTGTAACCCCTTGCGTACTAGGTGCTTCCCGCCTTGCTTGGGGTGAAATGCTTAAAAAATGTATTGAGATTTAATAAAGCGAAAATTACTCCTAGTATTATATAAATCGCTTTTTGCTCAATACTTTTACATGTTCAAAATTTTATGTGTTTAATATAACAGTAAAACTGAAATATCTCTCGAAAGAAAATGATAAGCAGCGGAACGGCAAAGACGGCAATGACAAAGCAAGCAGGTGAGGCAAGACGATCATTTAAAGGACAACGGTATCTGAGTGCATCACATGAAAGGCTTGAACAAATAAGACTGCAATCTGAGAAACGTAGGAGTAAAGGAAGTGATTAATTAAACGGTTCATTTTGCCTAAATACAGATAAATATTTTATTTGTATAGATTATTAAAACGACTAAGGTAAGTAATCACTCATAAATTTACTAACTTAGGTTGATCTACCTCCCTTTCAACTACAGATGGGGCAGGAAATATATAAAGAAATACACCGAAAACATATAAATAAATACACATTGATAATTATTATATGGTTCGATTATTATTGAACTAGATCTTGATATTCAACTCTCTATTTGCAAGGTCGCTTTTGCGATGTCAGCGAACACTCGTTGTCACTTCTGTAATGTCAACGAATACTCGTTGTCACTTTCGTAATGCTCGTTGTAGTAGAGACTTTGTAATCGCAAATACAACTAACGCCGTTGGACAATACTAGTGTCAGAGGCCTTCGAATAGTACTCGCACTAATAGTACTTGCTTGATAACACTCGCTCGAATAGTAAGTGATCAGTATATAGAAATAGTATAGTGAATAATATAGAGATAGAGTCTAGTGTAGAAAGAGTGATCCGTATAGTAATAGAGGATAGGCTAGAAATAGCGATCAATTAGACGCCACGCTACTGCCTACTTATACGTTTCCTCCTCGGTCACGTGGTCTACTTAATTCAATAATGAGATCGCCTGTGTTTGCTCACTGGGCGATCTATGTTCAAACTTATATTCCTATATAACAGTCCCCTTGTCTTGAAAACGTTAACTACCGAAATTATGTCGGTCGATCACATTTTTTGGCAAAATAATTTCAGTCATAAATAATTTCCGTTTTAGAAAACCAGTTGTAACGACGAATATATCATCATTGACTAAACATTTCTTGAATATTTCTGCCTTCCATCAGCATGGCTGATGCTAACCTCCAGGAGAGTGACTCGTTCTACCTTCTCGGTCAGTGAAAAGATCATATTCAATCAGTCGATAAGTCTGTGGCTAGGAGAGTTGGTTCACTGTGTCATGCTAGATAATTATTCTCACCAGAATCTATCGTTCATATTTATACGTTCACCATTCCAACATGCTTCTAATATGGCTGCCACATATGATCCGATGTTCCTGCTATACTTATTTATAGATTCTGGACAAAATCCAAAGAAATATCTGAAATGTTATTGGCCCTGACCTGGCATCCCTGTTAAAGTCACACCCCACCGCCATAATGCTGCTTCACTGGCCCTTTTCTATAAATACTTTCATGGTTGCAGTGTCTGAAAGCTATACCACGGGTTGACACAAGCCTTGTGAGTGAAATTGGGTAGACGGAACCTTTGGGTGCCATCGATAGGTGTGCTAGAACAAAGTCACAAGTCATCGTGGCCGAGAGTGTTCTCCTTGTTCAAATTGTTGATCACGCTAGATAACATGCTCTCTCCCAGAAACTGTAACTAAGGTCTGCTCAGCATAATTGCAGTATAATCCACAGGTGGGCTCTGTGGGTGTTGAATAAACACAAATGCACATGAGCAAGTGTCTGCAACAGGGAATGGCTAGCCGCCCTGGTAAACAGATATCCTCGAATACGAGTTACCAGCTATATATATATATATATATATATATATATATATATTTATTGCAATATACATATATATATATATATATATATATATTATTGCAATATATATATATATATATATATATATATATATATATATATATATATACTTATATATATTTTATTGCAATATATATATATATATTTTATTGCAATATATATATATATATATATATTTTTTATTGCAATATATATATATATATATATATTTTATTGCAATATATATATATATATATTGTTCTACCAAAACGAACTTCGGATAATTTCGGACGGAATTTCCTCCTTGTCTGAAAAAGATTATTTATAATGTGGAAAAGTCAATCATTAAAGTTAATCGACACAAAATATCTGTTGTCTTTAATTATTCTTAAAGCTGTGTAAAAGTAAACTATGGAAGATGCTAAGTGATATAACTAAATGCCTAATAAAACAAATGTGAATAAATGTTGTTAATGTTGGTGTTGAATATTTATTTTCTTATTTCTTTATATATATATTTACTTATTTATTAGTTTTATTATTTTATTATTTTAATTTAATTTGATTATTTATGTATTTATTTATTTAAATGATAAAAAACCCTGAATTAAGTGTTTTCTTTTCATTTTTATGGTGATGTATACTGGCCTGAGAAAAGGAGTATTTCTTTCAAGAGAGAAGATATTTTAAAAAACGTTACCATCACTAGTGATCACTCCAAAGAGCTTCGCAATCACCATTAGACTCAGCAAACTCTTTCCGAATCTTCTGCATTGTCCTCAGATTGACACCCAAATACTCTGGAATGGTGGTATTGAAACTTCCGGTTCGAATGCCAAGCAGTACAGCATGCTGTTTCCAAATTTCTGGTGGAAAATTGCGCCATGGTGCTCGTTTTCTCACAGATGGTACCCAACTGACCCGACAAAATCGAGAACAAAAAACGCGCATGCGCGAAATTAAAATATAAAATGGTGACAATCTACACATCACACCCTATATATATATATATATATATATATATATATATATATATATATATACGCGCGCGCACACACACACACACACACACACACACACACACATATACAGATACAGGGGTTGGACAAAATAATTGGAACAGGTGCAAATTCCACTCCTATATTTCAAAGACCTATTATATTAAGAACTTTAACTAAAACTTTGTAATTGCAGGTTATATCTATTGTAAATACGTTTATTTATCTAATTTACTGTCTTTGGCTCATTTATTTTTCGAATTTAGTAAAATTTAAGCTAAATGCATGACCTCTCCGAGTTCGAAAAAGGGCAAATTGTTGGAGCTCGCATGGAAGGAGCCTCGATCACTAAGGTTGCTGAACTGTTTGGTTTTTCAAGAGCTACCATATCAAGAACACTGATGCAATTCGAGAAACAGGGCAAGACCTCTAGCAACCGTAGCAATTCGGGCCGGACTTATAAATTTACGGACAGGGACTGACGTGCATTGAAACACAATGTGGCAAAAAATCATCGAACAAATGCGGCCAAAGTGACTGCTGAGTTGAATAACCATCTGAATAGTTCAGTTTCTACTAAAACTGTTCGTCGTGAGCTCCATAAGGTTGCATATCATGGAAAAGTCGCCGTAAGGAAACCTCTTCTAACCAATCGCAACATTCAGAAGAGGTTGAAGTGGTGCAGAGATCACAATGCCTGGTCTGCAGACCAATGGAAGCAAGTCATATTCTCAAACAAGTCCAGTTTTTCTCTTTTCCCAACTTCAGGGCGAGTTTATGTGTGAAGGCAGCCCAAAGAAGCTTACAACCCTGACTGCCTTCTTCCAACAGTGAAGCATGGAGGTGGATCAGTGATAGTTTGGGCTGCCATATCATGGAAATGTCTCAGTCCAATAGTTGCCCTGCATGGTAGAATCAACAACAAAGTTTAGCTGAACATTTTGGGAGATCATGTTCATTCAATGGCCCAGACTTTATTCCCTGATGGTGACTGCATCTTCCAAGACGATAATGCTCCAATACATACCGCTCGAGTGGTTAAGAATTGGTATGAAGAGCAAGAAAGTGAGCTAGAACATGGAGTGGCCTCCCCAATCTCAAGATATCAATATTATTGAACATTTGTGGTGCATTTTGGCGCAACAAGTTAGGAGCTGCTATCCTCCACCGTCGTGTCGTAAAGAGCTGGAGAAGGTTTTAATGGAAGAATAACTGAAAATTCCTCTGGATGAAGTCAGGAAGCTGTATGATTCCATTCCTAGACGTATTAAAGCTGTCCGTGAGGCTAAAGGAGGACCACCTCCATATTAAATAAATTTTCTTTGAATTTTACAAGTGTTCAATTATTTTGTCCAACCCCTGTATATATATATATATATATATATATATATATATATATATATATATATATATATTTACTTTTACATACGTGTACATACATATCAACGCAGGCATATACATATATTAGAGCCTTTTTTTCATACTTATACATACATGTACATATATACATGCGAATCGATATATACCCATGCACATATACTTACATAGCGTAAGTGAACATTTTGAGAAGAATCGATAGCTACACTCTCAAGAACTTTCTAAGTACGTTATTTTCTCTCTTAATAAATGTAGCAGTCTCAAGATCTAAGTTGCTGTTGAACTTATTCCTGTGTATAACTAATACAATTGCGGTTATCCCTGTAATTAATGCTGCTGCTGATGATGATGATTCTACTGCTGCTGATGCTACACCTGCTGATGCTGCTACTTCTGCTGCTGATGCTACTCCTGCTGCTGATGCTACTGCTGATGAAGATGACGCCTAAACAGTTCTAGTCGAAATTTGAACACGATTACCTGATTCCTTTTCTCAAGCTGATAACCATTACGTCACCTACCCGTCATTATGTGACAAGAACATGAAAAGAAAATATAATTAAAAACTATCAGCTAAAAAAAAAAAAGGACCTCTTTGAAGGGATCCGTACGGTTTGACGTCAAGATACCTGACGCCATTAGTTGACGAGAACATCCACAAGTCAACAAACGCGACGAGTTGACATCGCGTTCGTCTACGAACCACTTTGCCGGCTCTCGACTGAGGAGAGGCCCTTTACAACGATGTCGAGTAGACAAGAGTTGAGTGGAGGGGGAGGAATGATCCAAGATTGTATACATAATCAAATAGAAAAATGATGTTTAGCGAATGATTTGAACCAAAATAGATGCGGAAAGACAGAAATAATCATTACAGTCACTTGTGTGGCCGGCAACTATTTTCAATTGATTGTTATATTTTTTTGAGGGGGTAGGGGGGTAGAGATAAAGATGATTGGGTGTAGGTGTGTATTTAGTGACTAACTTGATTCGACGTTCGCGCGGGGTGGGTTAACCTTCTGTGGCCGATGGACTCTGTTGCGTCTTGAGTATAGTTCGACCACGCCCGGTTTTTGGAAGATTCGTATGTAGTTAATGAACCCCAATGCTGATTCGGGCAGTGCATTCTACACTGTAATTATTCGCTTATAATACGCATATTTCTTTTCGGATTTTAAGCCTAAAGTGCGTATTATACATGACAACAAAATATACACTTTTTCCGGCAACATGCGTCCCCATATTGGGAATTGTGTGGTCGAAATTAGGTTTTTGTCTATAGTTCAAAGTAATTAATATGTAACAGTTGCCAACCCTAGAGAAACACAGAAAACGTCATTCTTTTGCAGTTGCTGTTATTTTTGTTTTATTGGCAATCTTTAAGTTACATAACCGCAATCGATCCTCCAAATTTACAAATCAACCATCCGCCCTTGCATGGAGTATTGCTGCCATATATGGCCTGGAGCCCTTTCTGTTTGCCTCAAGGTTCTTGATAAGATCCAGAAACGGATATGCAATGTAATTGGCCCTGATCTGGCTTCTCGTCTGCAGTTTCTCTCTCACAGACGCACCGTCGCCTCTTTCTGTCTCTTTTATAAATACTTCCATCGTAATTGCTCCGGTGAGCTGCTATCGCTGGTTCCCAGGCTCCATGAATTCAAGCGTCCTACGAGGCTGGCATCCCGTTCCCACCCTTTCACTGTTGAAACTGCTAAATGTAGCCGTCTCTTCTACTCCAATAGCTTCATATCTCGCACCACACGCCTATGAAACTCCCTTCCTCATCCCTGTTTCCCTGACAACTATAATCTCCAACTATTCAAGTGTAACGTCAATCGACATCTCCAGATGCCTTGATCTATCCTCTATCCTTCTCCACATCCTTTCCTCTTTCACTCCTATCTGCACTCGCTCCAAATCTTCTGTAACCCCTTGCCTTGATCTATCCACTATCCTTCTCCACATCCTTTTCTCTAACACTCCTATCTGCTCCCGCTCCAAATCTTCTGTAACCCCTTGCCTTGATCTATCCACTATCCTTCTCCACATCCTTTTCTCTAACACTCCTATCTGCTCTCGCTCCAAATCCTCTGTAACCCCTAGCGTGCTAGTGGCTTCCAGCCTTTCCTGGGGTGAAAAGCTTTAAAAAAAAAAAAAGAAACGGTGTATCAAAACGACAGTGTTCCTTTGACACCGCTATTATTTTAACTACCTTCACTCCTCGGCAATGTTCATTGTTTAAAAAGTGATGATTATAACTGTTATAAAGCCTAAATATATGAAAGTGAATTTATATATTTTGTTGAGAATTACAAAAATAATAAACACTATTTATTTGTTATGTTATTTATTGGAATGGTTGCCAAAAACATCGACTAATTGCCAATCGATTTGAACTTTATAAAATGGTAAATAATAAGGATTTAATAATTTAGGAAATGTTTATAAATTTATGAATAAAAATTGATTTTGTATTTATTTCTTTATAAATTGGTAAATCATAAATATTGAATTGCATTAGATTTAATATAACTTTAACACTTTTCATACTCCTTTTTTCGCAGTCACGATGGTTTGCCGACTTTTTTAAATATGTCCTTAAGGTTGTTCTTGAATCATTTGTGCGTCTTTCATTAGGGACGCTTGCCTCATGCTAGCTCACAATACAGAAGGCCAGGTCGATTTTGGAACCAAGACATTTGCACTCAATTCGAAAGTCGGACTTTGACATGATAAATAAAGACACAAAATTTTTTTTTTCAAAATTATTACGATTTTTTGAGGAAACAAGATTAAAGATTGTGTTTAGGTTCAATATCGTAGCGTTGCAATTTCATTCCGGTGATCAGTGAAAGACTTAGAGCACAGCCTTACAAAGTTTATAATTTACTGAATGTTATATACCGTGTTAATAGGAAATTTCAATGGACAAACACGGTGGATAAATAATAACAGGTTTATTGTAGAAACCAGTACAACAAGCAAGGAAGTAATAGTTATGCGCACGGTCGTCGCAAGTCAGTACAGTTGTGTGCGTGCTGCTATCGGAAGGCCGCTAGTTCTCGCAGATCCCAGCTCGACTCTGCTGTCCGCTATCCTAATGGATACTTATAGGTGGTTACCACCTATAGTGCCGCCACTCATGGGCGTGGCAGGTTATTCCATCACATCACTGAAACTTTACAAATTGTATATGGACAAGATGCATGACACAAGCACATTATTACTAAATCATTGTGCCATCAAATAAGACCTTCATTTACTTCAAAGGGAAATTATACTGAACAATTTAGCTATATTATGATGTAATACACGGTGTCCATAAAGTTCGTGTGCACTTTAAAAAATTTATAACTTTATTTGTATTTGCGATAGAAATAATTTGTAAAAAGGATTAGAAAGAAGTAAATCTATATTTTTTAAGATTTTATTGAAATTTTATTTAAGTTTCCACATGTCCTCCATCATTAGCAATACAAAGGGTAATACGATTTTGCAGTTCACGGAAAACACTTGACAACTGATTTACAGTAATGCCTGAAATCACATTAGTTATTTTAGCTATACTTCAAACTAGGTACATTAAACTTTATAACATTTTTTACAGATTATTTCTATCGCAAATGCAAATAAAGTTATAAATTTTTTAAAGTGCACATGAACTTTATGGACACCATGTGTATTATACAGTGAAGTAGTTTTAGTGTGATTTTCAATAAACAATACAAATTTTAGATTTAAAATTTTTGTTTTATAATTTGTGCCCAGAAGTATTATGGTGTTATATACACTTTTATACATTTTCGTTTTTATTAATTAAACGATCCCACAAATTTCATTCACTGAGTAGACATTTTTGTAATCTTTTATAATTTTTTCACATAGTTTTTACTTATCGAATACAGTGAAAAAGGACTGCATATTTTGCTTGAGATGATTCATAATTAAAATTCTGGTTTGAAGATATTTTCCATTCAATGTTTCTAATGTAAGAGATATCTAATTTATTTAGATTTATTCTTGAAATGGTAACATTTTGAAGTCAGTTTGTAAACAAAAACCTACGGAAATTAGGTATTTCTTTCCTTTTTTTTCCAGACGATATTTTTACTAAATCTTCAAAAGTTGATAAAAGCTACGAATCTAAGTTTTAGCGTCAGTATATATCACATCAAATCCCAGCATCTGCACTAAGTGCAATGTTGATTTTTCTAAAAGAAAGGGAAAAAAATCAACGTGTTATTTTTGCCAGTGGTAGTACGCTTGTGTCCGGCACATGAGATCGCTATGACATCTTTAGTATAACACGCAAACTCTGCTGATAGAAGCGTTAGATATGTTGGGTATACCTGTGGGAGACAGACAGGAAGTTAGCGATTTTGTGGCTATAAGCCATATAGCGAAAATATGACTGTGTGCACATTAGGCTCCACACAGGCTTCCGGTTAGCATTTTAAAAAATACAATATATTTCTTTCATCCAATCAGACGACCTCCCGCTAAAATCAGAAAAGGCCGAATCGGAGCCGATTTTATCCTGGGCAGAGAACCAGCTTGACCAAGGGGGTCAGTCATAGTTATTTTCACCATAGTCCACCCACGTCTGACAGTCATATGTCGTTTTGTTCCTACTTTGCGCGAACGAGACTGTTCACATTCGCCAGTATTCCTAATGGGAACATGTAAATTTCAGAAATATCTGTTAAGAAATATCAAGTGTAGTCTCCCCTTGTTTTGTTACTCTCCTCTTTGAGAGAGCTATTTTTGTTTACTGGGACTGTAAAAGGACACTATACGCAAACCTTGTATTCTCATTTGAATAAAGCTTTCTTAAAGCCTACACCTGCGTACTTTTGTCATTACAATATCATTATCCTGGTCACGAAAGCAAAGGTCGAAGGAAAGAGTAGGCATTTTTCATACTTTATAGACGTAAACAAATAACAGTTGATACCCAAGGACATATATCGTGTTACACAATGTAACTTTTGCCTCTCACTCTGATTTTCAAATGTCCAGTAATTTTCATAAAGTTATAGTACACATAACTCTGAAATGCTTTGACCAATTTCCAATATACAAAGGAAGCAGAATTAAAAATCTACGTCGGCTAGCAGTTTTCATTAGCCTAATAAGTCATTATTATAATATTGTTACTATACGGAAAATTAAAAAGAGTTGTTAACTACAAGGCTAAAAGTGTCCATGATTGAATTCCCAAGGCGAATACGTCTGCTTCTTTGAATATATTATTTGATGTTATGGCGTTGAGTGACATATGTTCATTGGCGGATCATTGGTGACGTATGGCAGGCTCTCATCCAATCAAAATCGATCTGGTTATATGATACAGTATGGGTGTCTTCTAATAGGTCACATTTAGGATCATTTCTATTGGGAATAACAGTTGCGTGGTATTCATCAACTGACAAGAATATGGTCAAATCTATCGTTTGAGAGAAAACATCAACGAACGCACTTTACGGATATGAACGGCCATTTGTGCTTGCTTCGCATTTCACTCGGCTTTCAAATAATGTCGTCGTTCGTTTGTTTGTTTGTTTCTTTTGCGCAAATATTTAGCTTTAGATTTCCTTGATGATGTGAACTGGGAACGATATAAAGCAGGTCAGTTACGAACAACATAAGAGAAAGAAACGAAACAAATAATCGTAAGAAGTTAGATAGATAGATAGATAGATAGATAGATAGATAGATAGATAGATAGATATCAACAGAATGAGATAGATAAATAGATAGATAGATATCAACAGAATGAGATAGATAGATATCAACAGAATGAGATAGATAGATAGATAGATAGATAGATATCAACAGAATGAGATAGATAGATAGATAGATAGATAGATATCAACAAAATGAGATAGATAGATAGATAGATAGATAGATAGATAGATATCAACAGAATGAGATAGATAGATAGATAGATAGATAGATATCAACAGTATGATATAGATAGATAGATAGATAGATAGATAGATAGATAGATAGATATCAACAGAATGAGATAGATAGATAGATAGATAGATAGATAGATAGATAGATAGATAGATAGATATCAACAGAATGAGATAGATAGATATCAACAGAATGAGATAGATAGATAGATAGATAGATAGATATCAACAGAATGAGATAGCTAGCTAGATAGATAGATAGATAGATAGATAGATAGATAGATAGATAGATATCAACAGAATGAGATAGATATCAACAGAATGAGATAGATAGATAGATAGATAGATAGATAGATAGATAGATAGATAAATAGATAGATAGATAGATAGATAGATAGATAGATATATAGATATCAACAGAATGAGATAGATAGATAGATAGATAGATAGATAGATAGATAGATAGATAGATAGATAGATAAGGGTGATAGCACCTGTTAGTGTCCCAGCTATGAGCAAATAGTTAACCTCCAAATTGGGGTCGGAACATTATGAAAGTTTTTTAAAAATTATAGTAAAAATATTAGCAATACATTTTCACAGTAAAAAAATTACCAGCAAAATATTTTTGTAAAAAAAATAAATAAATATAATCAGCTATACATTTCTGTAAGAAAAAAAAATTACCATCTGTAGACATTTGCAAAAAAAAATACTACTGCTCACAAGAAAATTAAATTTCGTCATTACATGATCCTTGAGGAGTTCATATGCCTAAACAAACAAACATACGCCTAATCTTCAATTTTTACGACCTTAAAACAATCCATTTCAGTAACTTTCTACCTTGAGTGGCTCTTGGGCTTTCTACTGTGTAAACGATAGCGTAAATATATACTACGGATGTCCACATGAGAAGTGATACACGATTGGTGGTTTTAAAGACAACTTCCCTCCTCTTGAAGCCTGAATAGAAAATGACAGTCGGTTTTCTCTTCTGAAATTAAAGGCTATTTCTCGATATCTATTCCTAGAAATAGTCTTTAATTTCAGAACAGAAAATCGACTGCCATTTTCTTTGCTTTTATAACAGCCACACTTTAATTCAATCCAGCGAAAGCCGAACTAAATTATTCGTTTTTACTCAACTCGATGACTCCTAAGTGTCGGCTGCCACTTGTGATTCTCAGATGTATCATCCTTTAACTAATGCTGTTGTGCGTTACCATGACATTTGTAATCGCAATGTTATGGTTTCCTTTACCTTATTTATTCGTTTCTCAAGTCAAACAAATAAAAACAAGACTGCATTTCTTGATTGCTTTATTCAATGCATCGAAAAATTCATGCTTCGTTTTATTTTTTCCGGATGAACGGGCTTACGCAAGCTGCCCAGCAATGAGTTCGTTAGTACATTTATAAGACAGGCGAGGAATTCGTATAATAATAGAATGTTTGTATTTGTTATTACCTATGTACATGCTGGACTGATTGTTGCCACGTACATTTGCCGACAATTCTCTTTCATTTCTATACATATACGTAAAACTTCGAAAGTAACATATAATAAAAACATTCAATTCTGCCCACCAGTTGAGAGAGAGAGAGCCATAGGAGAAAGATCTATTTAGCCTCATCTTAGCTGAGTAAAATAAATATTAATATAATTTTAATACTGTCATCTCGTCTGCAGTCGCTCTATCACAGACGCGACGTTGCCTCGCTCTGTCATTTTTACAAATACTTTCACGGTAATTGCTCCGAGGAGCTGCTTTCGCTGGTTCCTAGGCCTCATGAATTTAAACGTCCTACGAGGCTGGCATCCCGTTCCCACCCCTTCACCGTTGAAACTGTTAGATGTAGACGTCTCTTCTACTCCAATAGCTTCATGTCTCGCACATCTCGCCTGTGGAACTCCCTTCCTTATTCCTGTTTCCCTGACAAATACAGGCTCCAACTATTTAAGTGTAACGTCAATCGACATCTCCAGCTGCCTTGATCTATCCACTTCCCTTCTCCACATCCTTTCACCTTTCATTCCTATCTGCTCTCGCTCCAAATCTTCTGTAACCCCCTTGCCTTGATTGATCCACTATCTTTCTCCACATCCTCTCCTTTACCACTCCTATCTGCTCTTCCTCCAAATCTTCTGTAACCCCTTGCGTGCTAGTGGCTTCCAGCCTTGCTTGGAGTGATAAACTTTAAAAAAATATTAAAAAAAACAAGAAATTTAAACTGATTGAATATGTATCGTCTGCCTTTCAGACTGATTGTTGCCACGTACATTTGTTGGACCTTTGTTTAATTTTGAATTTCAAAAATATTTTTAGTACATTTCGATTTGTGGGGAGGGGGGGGAAAGCTGCGTTTGTTTTTTCACCCAGAACCAATAAAAGCGTTTCCCTCCAAATTCCGAAAAGTTAATTTGAAGCCTATCTGTAGGTTATAAAAGAGGTCCTTGGGGTTAATTTTTGGAGTCGACGAACATCTGCTGCAGGAACCCAATTCGCTCCAAAAAGAAAAACAATACGAAAGAAATTTCACAACCACCAAACAATAATTGAAATGAACATCAAAGTCGCTCCCACACCAAGGAAAATTCTTCGGCTTGGGTGATTGTTCTATTCTTCGCTCTTACCACAAACTTTGCTTCGAAAATTATATCCATTCTTTGAAAACTATCCAGAAACGTATTTTCTCCTTTCTTCATTTTATTTTTATGCTGTTACTTTTTTTGAGGACCTTATGCGGCTTAATAATTTTATTATAAAAAACATATTTCATTTGCAATGATTATTTTTACATTCATGTTATTGGCCATCATTTGACATGCAATACACTTGGTTTAATTTTTGTGTGTTAATAATAAAATTATCGTCTGTTTTTTAAAGTCAGCTCGTGACGTTTGTCTTTGTTGTGTGCACATTTAAAAATAAAATGTTACTTCAAACACTTTTTTTGAACAATTCTTTTTCGTAGGATTTTTTGAACAAATAAAAATTCTTATATAAAAAAATATTGAATTTAAGAACGACATTTTGAAGAGATCAATATTTCGTTTATTTGTGCTTCCTATATTATCTGAGATTAAAAATTGCGCTTTGAATGTAGATTTGCGTTGACTGTTTTTTTTTGGGGTCCAGATTACACGACATTTTTAATGCATATGTAAATCTGAAAAACGTTGAAACAGGGTTTTTCAAACAGTAGGTCCAGAACCTTCATTGGGTCGCGAGATAAATAAAATAGGTTGCGACAAAAATGACAAAAAAATACACAAGTGCGAGCAAAGTCCAGAATCTAAACAACTCTAGATGTTGCACAGCACTCAGGAATCATTGCTAGTTTTTCACCGAGGCAAGCTCATATTATATTTTTTTACTTATATATATATATATATATATATATATATATATATATATATATAAGTAAACATAGAAGTCAACACTTAGAGGCGACAGTCTATTTCATGCTAGATGCAGTCGTCACTTTTATATTTACACACGCTCTATCTGTGATATTGAGCACTTTATCCCATAAATATAGCACACCTTAAGACTATATTTCTTCATATATATATATATATATTTTCTTTCTAATTTTATTATTGTGTGTAAAGAAATAGACTATGTTCATGGACAATTATTTAAATATAGCGAATAAAACCAATCCAGTTAAAGTTAACCTGTAACAAATTTTAAGAATCGGGCTAAACGATAAATGTAATAGTAGGGTTGAGTTTAATCCCCCCCAAAAAAAACAAATAAAATACAAACGGCAATATTTAAACGATGCAACACTTAGGGAAGGGATTAAACTTAGGAATATTAAGATTACCTCCTCAGTTATCCATTGAAGCTGCTATCCACCAAAGAAAAAAAAAGCCAGTCCCCACTGCGGGCCATTTAAAAATAGTTCGCGCAGCTGATTAGTTGTACAAAGAGCCAATCGGATGTGCGGAATACGTGGTCTTTCTTCGTAGAATTCTTTAAAAAGGCCAGAGTAACTGTTAGCGTTTTAAAAGTGAGGGGGAATCAGGGTTAGATCTCCCCTGATTGGGTCGATTTGGTGATGGGGAGTATGATGTTGAAAGACCCAAAACTCCCTGATGAACCAAGTCAAAACATCACTGACGACCCCCTCGGGCGCCTACTTAAAAGCGTATTTTTGAATTATGATTCCGATTGTCCGTAGATGGGGAGGGATTATTTTTGAGTTATAAAACCACGATAGTAACTATCAGTAGTTATGATCATAATGTAAATACTATAAACATGTATATATGGCATAAATAAATATATACTATACTCTATATATACAGTATACTGTATATATAATCATATATGCATATATATATAGTATACATACATACATACACACATACACAACATGTATAAATCACTAGCAGTATGAGCCGGCGTTGCCCGTGCTTGATTCAAAAATCGTACGACTCATACAGCAATCGCTATCACTTGACTTAAAATATCTTTGCCCTTCCTTGCCTTTAAAGGAGTGCCCTTTGCCGTGCTGATGTTGCTAGATGCCTTACTTCTAGCCTATCTCACACTGCGAATTTTTTCTAAGCTCTATACTAAGCATTAAATCTGTTACGAAAAAAGAACTAAACAAAATGAACACAAAACGATCAACTTTAAAAAAGGACTCGTAACTGGAAAAACCGAATGAAAAAAGAATGTTAACAACAAATATTTTTTCACAACCAACCCAGTTCTGCGGAATCAGAATCAACGTTGAGTTTAAGCAAGCGAATGAGCCAATTGGAGTAAAGTGCCATGCAGATTTAAATTTTTCCCACTTGCGACGAATGCAGCTATCGATTTTTTTGCATGCTAGCTAACATTCGTGTCAGTCAACTGTTGGCTCTCACGCTGGCCAATAGAATCTTCCTGCCTATTCGTGACAGCCAGCTATAGGCTCTCAATCTGGCCAGTAGAAAATGTCCGCAAACTACATGAAAACTACCGTAGAAGCATGAAAAAAACGATTATTTCTACTATCGATGGGAGTTGGGAAATGCAAAGTCGGCCTTGGCCTTTCCGCTAACTTGGAGCATGTGCATGTAAATTTTGGTGCAAATCCGTCGAAAATTGCGGCCGTGCATTCGTTACACAGACACACACACATCCTGCCTTTTATAGATAGAGATTGTTATTGTCTTTGTCTTATTTAATTTTAGAATTTAGTAAAAATTAAGCTAAATGCGTAGCCTCACCGAGTTCGAAAAAGGGAAAATTGTTGGAGCACGAATAGCAGGAACCTCGATCACTAAGGTTGCTGAACTGTTTGGAAGAGCCGCCGTAAGGAAACCTCTTCTCTCCACTTGCGACATTCAGAAGAGGTTGAAGTGGTGTAGAGATCACAATGCCTGGTCTGCAGACCAATGGAAGAAAGTCATATTCTCAGATGAGTCCAGTTTTTCTCTTTTCCCAACTTCAGGGTGAGTTTATGTGTGGAGGCAGCCCAAAGAAACTTACAGTCCTGACTGCCTTCTTCCGACAGTGAAGCATGGAGGTGGATCAGTGATAGTTTGGGCCGCCAAATCATGGAAATGTCTCGGTCCAATAGTTGCCCTGCATGGTAGAATCAACAGCAAAGATTGCCTAAACATTTTGGGAGATCATGTTCATCCAATGGCCCAGACTTTATTCCCTGATGGTGACTGCATCTTCCAAGATGATAATGCTCCAATACATACCACTCGAGTGGTTAAGAATTGGTATGAAGAGCATGAAGGTGAGCTAGAACACATGGAGTGGCCTCCCCAATCTCCAGATATCAATATTATTGAACATTTGTGGTGCATTTTGGAGCAACAAGTTAGGAGCCGCTATCCTCCACCGTCGTGTCGTAAAGAGCTAGAGCAGGTGTTAATGGACGAATGGCTGAAAATTCCTCTGGATGAAGTCAGGAAGCTGTATGATTCCATTCCTAGACGTATTAAAGCTGCCCGTGAGGCTAAAGGAGGACCACCTCCATATTAAATAAATTTTGTTTGAATTTAACAAGTGTTTCAATTATTTTGTCCAACCCCTGTATATAGTCTGTTCTTATTGAGTTTATCTGCCTTGTTCGTCAAATCCGTTGCGGACTGCGTGAATGAATCTCTTTTAAATTTCTTTTCTAAAAGTAATAATTTTATATTCATACAAATAGACAATACAAATAGATACATGCAATTCCAATATGTGAGGATCATAAGAAATATATATATATAAATTATTGATACTGAATAAATGAATCTAGTGAACAGAGTTCGTTTTTGATTTATTACACGTAGGTATAATGGGTCGCAATGCAAAATATGGTCCTTGCTGTGACCCGCTGTAAAACAAAGTTTGAAGGACGCTGCCGTACACATTGAGCCATGTCTGTATACCAGTAAAATAAAAACCTTTTTAATTATTCCTATATTGTTTTATTAACAATCTCCAATAGAGGGGACGAAAGAAATAAGGTGTTACGATCCCGATGTTCAGATGCGAGCGGGTGCCGACGACAAAGTGCAGTACTAAACTGGCGGCAAGGTCTCATCATTTTACAGTCGATATCGCTAGATGTAACCGTAAGTTCTATGCGAATAGTTTCTTCTCTCGCACTTCTCGCTTTTGGAACACTCTCTCTCTCTCTCTCCCTCTCTCTCTCCTCTCTCTCTCCTCTCTCTCTCCTCTCTCTCTCTCTCTTTCTCTCTTGTTTCCTAGTCAATTTTAATCTTCAAAAATTTAAATGCAATGCCAATCCTTATCGTCTTAACTCTTGTTCTTTTATTATCTCTCTCTTTAATAATTTTTCACATACTCTCTGACACTCAATAATCACTTATGTCGTAGTGGCTTTCTTGCCTTGTTTGGAAGGAAGTGATTTTTTGAAAAAAGATATGCGCGACGTCTTTTTCTTACTATAAATTCATTATTTTTCATTTTATTTTGATATTTTTCAGTGTACAAATCTAATGGATTTGTTCACAAATATTTATTTCCAATTTTTTTAACTGTTAATAACATTTCGGCTATACTTTTAGCCATTATCAAAAATTATTTTATTTTTAGTTTTAACTGAATGTATGGATTGTTTTATGTATATAGCTAGGGTTATAGGAATGTTTTATTTTCCAAACACCGTCAGTATATTGTGGCCGTGTTCATATTACTGACTTTTATTTCTTTTCTTTTTTATTAATAATGCTCCCATTATTTTTCGCCATTTTTATATGTGGATGAGGCTATTTGTACTATCAACGAATATGTTACGGATACAGTTTGGTAGGTCTCCATTTGTATTTAAATGAGACTTAACTGAGCTATGGTCAGAGAGATGTAACGCGAGTCTTCTTGTTAAGCATGTTGTTGTATATCCAATATAATTATTTACGAATTTGGATTAGTCGGGAACACAGCTCCTTAAAGGACATGTGAATTTGTAAATAATATCGGTTCTCTGTGATTTGGATCGTTCAGGTGAATTATTGTTGTCGACAATTTGGTTAGTAGTTTTAAATTTTTTATAGTAGTTAATTAATTTAATTTTCTTTTTCTTTTCTTTTTTTTTTTTGTTGACTGGACTCATATATCCCTTTACAGTGTTTCCAAGGGAAGATTCATCCTGCTTATAGTTACCAGGCATTGTTCGTGCTCCACTTTCCTCACTATGTGTCTCAAAAACTTCCTCTCCCTATTTTCGATTGCTAACGACGGTTTCTTTATAGTTTCAATTGCCTTTGAAAATCGTCGTTGGAAGTACCGACTCTTTCCTGAATTTGAACCCCGACCAATAAGACCAATGTTTCAGCCAACAAGAGGATATAAGCGTTTGGAAAATGTTCAGATTTGCTTTTGTCGACTTTATTCATTTTTTTTTTTTTTTTTTTTTTTGGCAGCCGATACCAACTTCCGGTTATTCGTTACCTTGTCTAATATAGTACTACTAGAGTCTAAAAGTTACTTATGTATGAAAATAAATTTGTAAAGTAGCAAGGACGAAGGACAAAGAAAATAGGTCCAGGCCGATGAATTCTTTTTCAAAGCCTCACCTAAAATTAGCTCAGATGAATATGTAATTGAACGCGAAGTTTTTGGCTGGGTGGCGGTCGTCGGGAATGTAAAGCAAGATGACTAACTAGGTTAATCGCGCGGGGGGGGGGGCAACATTTGGCAAACAGAAATAACAATGAAGGGAAAACTTCCTTTCTTCACTGAATAAAAACAACTGGGAGCAATGCCAGTTCTGTCGGACACAAATGTTTATTTCAGTTTTAGCCCACTTCCTATCCCTAAATTAATATATATATATATATATATATATATATATATATATATATATATATTGTTAGAATTTAATTTGAGAACAATATTTTACAAGTTCACATTCTCGCTATTTTATCTATCCTGACTCCAACCTCTTTTCACTTTCAAAACCGGCTCCCAAGGCCTTGATTCTTATCAGAGATAGGAATATATTTTCAGACGAACGAGAGAGCTGAAAAATATAAAAAGGAATTCCACCACCATTATTCTTTCCATGGTGCCATAAGGTCTGGTGTAAACTTCACAGCTTGTTCATTCAAACCTGTTTTCATTACTTTCAAAACCGGCTCCCAGAGTCCTGATTCTTATCAGAGATAAGAATATGTTTTCTGACCAATAGAAGGGCCAGAAAATTTGTACAACTATTTTGGAAGGAAAAGTCCTCGATCCTTCTGAGCCACCTAAATCTCCTTAAATTTGGAGAATCTACGCCTATTTGGCAGTGAGAATTCAGCCCATCGTCTGTCAGGTCGATGATAGGGAGCTCCAGTCAACTTCAGAACCACTTTCAACCAAAGAAGAAATTCCTGTTGGGCTGGGAAGACAGACCGTCAGCCCACGACTAAAAACCAATTGAAAGCTTCATCCCTTCAACACCCCTTCTGTCATGCCAAATCGACGTCTGTTGTCGACCTACGAACTCACTCAACTGCAAGATTCCTATATCTACCAACAACTTTCCTACTCTACAAGAACTGTTAGTGTTTCTAAACCTTAACAAAATTCTACTCGCTTAAAGAACTTTTAGGCGCTCAGAGAAATATTTTGAGCAAGACTTTTTTCTGTTATGAACATTTTCTCTTCCCTTAAAGGACATTTTCTTCTCCCTTTTTTTCACTCCTAATTGTCTTTATCCCTTTACCGTTTTTTTTCTGTATATGTAAATAAACACTTTCTTCTTTTATTGTTACACACCGAGCAGGAGTTTTTTCCTTTATTCGTCCGCGCCTAAAAGAGAGAGTTTGTCCGCTAATCTTGCTGTTTGTTAACCTCAACCTAATTTTTTAACCTCAGCCCTTGGATGCGGGAAAGCCTGGATAAACTTACCCTTGCATTATATATAGGGTGCGATGGATAAATTGTCGTATAAATTACTCACTCACACACACACACACACACACACACACACACACACACACACACACACACACACACACACACCGCAAAAAAAATGAAAATAACACTGATATCTCATTTTAACAAATATATTTACCAAAATTACACAAAAATATCTTGAAGTACTAAAGAGTAAATTTATTCAATAAAATCACTATTGGCTTTAACCACAGTCTCCAGACGACATCGGAATCCTCTGCAACTCTTCTGGGCGGTCTTCTTGTTTAAGTTGGCGAATACTGCCATAACACTTGCTTTCAGTTCATGTTTTGTGTGACAAGGAGTTCTGTTAGTCTCTCGCTCAACTGAGCCCCACATATAATAATCAAGGGGTTGCAGTCTGGAGAGTTAGATGACCAGATGAAAGGGGTGATGTGGTCACAGAAATTGTCTGACAGCCAAGGTTCTCCTTCTTGTATGGCATGGTGCACAGTCCTGTTGCCAGGGCTTTCAGCAGCCACCCTCTTGACCGAGGGCAGCACTACCTCCTCAAGGCACTTAATGTAGGCCTCTGTGTTGAGTGTGAGGCCCGGTGGGAAGATGAATGGAGGCATAGCATCACCATCACTGGTGATCACTCCAAACACCTTCGTAATCACAATTAGACTCATCCAACTCTTTCTGAATCCTCTGCACTGTCCTCAGATTGACACCCAAACATTCTGAAATGTTCGAATTGGAGCTTCCGGTGCGAATGCCAAGCAGTACAGGATGCCGTTTCCAAATTTCTCACATTACTGCTGGAAGACCCTATGTCTAGCAACACAACTCATGACCCTGTCACACTAGTCATGGCTGTCAGACAATTTATGGGCGCAGTTGATGTCAGTGTTATTTTCATTTTTGCGTAATTTAGATGACAATTTATGCATCGTACCCTGTATATATATATATATATATGTGTGTGTGTGTGTGTGTGTGTGTGTGTGTGTGTGTGTGTTATTTAAACATATATAAATATATATATATATATTCTTTAAATTTTAAATATATATAAAATTTATTTAAAATTTTCCGTATTTATGGGGAGAGGATATTTGAAACGAAATAGTCAGGCCTGAAACAGACTGCCGCCGCTGGGTGTTGACCTCAATATCAATTGATTTATATATATATATATATATATATATATATATAAAGGCAGGATATGTGTGTGTTTGTATGTGTGTAACGAATGCACGGCCGCAATTTTCGACGGATTTGCACCAAAATTTACATGCACATGCTCCAAATTAATGAAAATGCCAAGGCCGCCTTTTCTTTTCCCAACTCCCATCGATAGTGGAAATAATCGATTTTTTCATGCTTCTATGATAGTTTTCATGTAGTTTGCGGACATTTTCTACTGGCCAGAGTGAGAGCCTATAGCTGGCTGCCATGAATAGGCAGGAAGATTCTATTGGCCAGCGTGAGAGCCAACAGCTGACTGACACGAATGTTAACTAGCATGCTAGCATGCAAAAAATCGATAGCTGCATTCGTCACAAGTGGGAAAAATCTAAATTTGCATGGCACTTTACTCCAATTGGCGCATTCGCTTGCTTAAACTCAACGTTGATTCTGATTCCGCAGAACTGGGTTGGTTCTGAAAAAATATTTGTTGTTAACATTCTTTTTTCATTCGGTTTTTCCAGTTACGAGTCCTTTTTAAAGCTGATCGTTTTGTGTTCATTTTGTTTAGTTCTTTTTTCGTAAAAGATTTAATGTTTAGTATCGCGCTTAGAAAAAATTCGCAGTGTGAGATAGGCAAGAAGTAAGGCATGTAGTAACATCAGCACGGCAAAGGGCACTCCTTTAAAGACAAGGAAGGGCAAAAATATTTTAAGTCAAGTGATAGCGATTGCTGTATGAGTCGTGCGATTTTTTAATCAAGCACGGGCAACGCCGGGCCATGCTGCTAGTATATATATATATATATATATATATATATATTCTATGAACATATTAATTTCTATAATAAAGCTCTAAATGATAGTGGCTACAAAAAAAAAGAAATATAGTTAATATTTTAAAATTGTAGTTAAGTAAAACGTATTCTAACCCAAACACTCCTAGATAGAATCTTTAAGTATACAAGGACGAAAAAAATGCCGAAAAACTTTTTGCCGTTAATAAAAAAAAAAAAGAACAGACGACATGCATTTAACTGATGTCAGAATTCATTGAAAAATACACCCTACCCTCCCTAAATTTAACCTTTTTTTCGAACGTAGCTCATAAATGATACAACAATAGTTAATAAAAATGAACACGCTACCACCCCTGTCTGAATGATTGGATTTCTCTGTATCCTTGGAAACAGAAAATTCTGAATTTATATGTGCGTTTAAAACTCAGTAAATTTAAAAATAAGTTATACCAAAATTCGCTTGAAGATGAAACAGAATTAATGCTTTTAATTTAATTATATAATTAAATTTGAAGTTTTTAGCTTCAGATTTTGAAACATGGTTATTACTGTGTAGCGAAAAAAAACATATTTTAAATCAGTTAATTTATAAAATTTATGCCCTGTAAATTTACATTGAGCACTGTTTTGTATAAATAAAAATAAAAAATATCAATAAGAACACCGGATTATATATCTTACTGTTATTTCTTTATGTATATATATATATATATATATATATATATATATATATATATATATATATATATATTACTTCAAACCTTATCTTTAGTGGATACTCGAGTTTAAAATAGACCTTCGTTTTTTATTTTAAACTCTATGCGTTATATGTTTATGAGAGTGCACACTTGAGAAATCTTATAAAAATGTTGAATTAAAAATAAACCCATTAAAACATTTGTAACGTCCAAAATAATGTTTGTATATATATATATATATATATATATATATATATATATATATATATATATATATATAGGTTTAATGCCAATAAAAGTTCGTCATTTGACAGATTGATGTTACCTTCAGCATCCCGACTCCAGAATTGTGTAGACAAACCTCTCCGTCTACTCTTCAGGGGTATCAGCAATTTACTGCTTATTTTTTTTTTCGATTTTTCCCTTTATGCATAATTAACACTGTATTCTCTGTGTTCGTGTGTGCGCTTGTGCGTGTGTGCAGTCATGCGTGCTTCTCTGCGGATGTGCCTTTAGTCGCTTACATCCGCGTGTGTGTGGATGCGCGTACATGGAGTCGTGATCATTTAAGCCTTTTGTTCGTTTTTTTTTTTCACTTTACACTTATTTTTTGTTGTTTTGTTTGTTTGTTTTTTTTGCTACGGAAATTGAATTTCGTTTTTTACATAAATGACTGATATTAATGCTTAAGCAATAAATACTTTTATAAATATATACACACGCACACACGCACACACACACATACATATATATGATACTAATGATATTAATGCTTAAACGGTAAATACTTGTATATACACCTGCACATATATATGCATATATACACACATACACACACCCATCTACACATATACATACATGCAAACATACACATATACTTTTATATCTTCACTGCGCTATTATTTCGTTTTTTAATTTTGTTTAGTTGTATCATAAGTATTAATTGTAGGAGGTGAGATTTATAATTAATTTTAATTATTATTGTTAGAATTTAAGTGCATGTATCTATGTTTACATTCCCATGTAGACTAACACGTGCACATTTATTCAAGCACGTATATAGCTACTAGCAGCATGGCCCGGCGTTGCCCGTGCTTGATTACAAAATCGTATGCAGCTATCGATTTTTTTTGCGTGCTAGCATGCTAGTTAACTTTCGTGTCAGTTAGCTGTTGGCTCTCACTCTAGCCAGTAGAAAATGGCCGCAAACTACATTAACACTGCCGTAGAAGCATGACAAAATCGATTATTTCCACTATCGATGGGAGTTGGGAAGTGCAAAGTCGGTCTTGGCCTTACCACTAACTTGATGCATGTGCATGTAAATTTTGGTGCAAATCCGTCGAAAATTGCGGCCGTGCATTCGTTACACAAACACACACACCCTGCCTTTTATAGTTAGAGATACGTATTCGTACATATTTACATATAAAGGTGCGTGCACAGGTCCATGTATACTGATATGTGTGCTTTGTTATAAATAAACTAGTACTTAAATAAGTTTTTTATTTTTAAAATATTATTTTTCACACACACACATATATATATATAATTCAAAAATGCGCTTTTAATTAGGCGCCTGAGGGTGTCGTCAGTGACGTTTTGACTTGGTTCATCAGGGAGTTTCGGGTCTTTCAGCATCATACTCCCCATCACCAAATCGACCCAATCAGGGGAGATCAATCCCTGATTCCCCCTCACTGTGAAACGCTAACAACTACTCTGGCCTTTTTAAAGAATTAGACGAAGAAAGACCACGTATTCCGCACTTCCGATTGGATGTTTGTACAACCAATCCGCTGCGCGAACTATCTTTTAAATGGCCCGCGGCGGGGACTGGCTTCTTTTCTTTTGGTGGATAGCAATTTCAATGGATAACCGAGGAGGTAATCTTAATATTCCTAAGTTTAATCCCTTTCCTGAGTATTGTATCGTTTTAATATTTGCAGTTTGTATTTTATTTGTGTTTTTTTTTTGGGGGGGGGACTTAAACTCAACCCTACTATCACACACACACACACATATATATATATATATATATATATATATATATATATATATATATATATAAATCGTCATCCACAGACAGAATTTTTCGCTGAATCACAGCTCATCAGTGTGATTAGACATCCGATCGCTTCAAACCGGGAGCGAAACCCGACCGATTTGACATCAGTCGGAGATTCTAACCCCCGGCAGTGAGAAATATATATATATTACATAATCTCGCAGACTCAGACATGAACCGCACGCTCCCCAAACGCACGTATATATCATTGTTAAATAGTATATGTGTAATTTAAATAATTGTATGCTTATATCATATGTTATTGTCTATCGTTTATTTAATGTTTCGTTTTTATTTTTGTTTATATTTGATGGTTAGTTGCTTTATTTGTTTTTGTTTTTGGCTTGGTGTTATATATTGAGTTATTAATTATAGGGAGTTATATTTGTTCATTTTTGGGTGTTTGTATACATATATACAGCAATTAAGACGTGGTTCCACCCTCCTCAAAACCTTCTGATCAGAGGCCTTGCTGCTGGACATAGTTTAACGTCTTACCCAGGATGCGGATGTAGTTTAACGTCTTACCCAGGATGCGGATGTAGTTTAACGTCTTACCCAGGACGCGGATGTAGTTTAACGTCTTACCCAAGACGGTGTACATTTATGTATTTAATGTACACTTTAAATAAAAATGAATCAATGTTACAAACTACCTTTTGTTTCCTAAACTCTAAAACTTAATAACAATTTTAAGTTTGCCACAGCAGCCTTTTCTTCGTATCCGAACAGTCCCCTCAATACCAAACATCTCGGATGTCCGGTTTAGAGAAGTTGTACTGTACTATTGAGTTCACGTTGCGAGGTGTTGCGTGTTCGCTATTAAATCTATTGTACTTTTGAACCACTATCATTTGGCATATATGATGGTGCTGAGATGTCCTTGGCTCGATCCATTAACTAAAATAAGCCCAAATGATCAAGCTTTAAACTTTTTCAGAAAGGACTTTTGGTCGGTTCGAAAGAATTTCAACACGTTCTCTCTCTCTCTCTCTCTCTCTCTCTCACACACACACACACACACACACACACACACACACACACACAGACACGCACGAACACATATGTGTGCATACGTGTGCAATCTGCCATAAAGTGTCTCGATTAGCCAGCGGACTCAGGCGACATTTCCGAAGAAATTCAAAATGTAACAGGAAGACTGACATGTCAGCAATATGAGAAGTGCAAGATTCTTGTAGGTCCTAAAACCATCTGAGATGTCATCAGCGATGAAGCAATGATACGAAGGTCATTCAATAAACAAGGTGAATTTTTCGGTATAATACAGATAGAAGCTTACTCTTTTTTATTTTTTTTTTTGTTTGTTTTACTTCTTTTTCACAAGGTTTTAATTTCTTTTGCAGATTAAAAAAAAACATTGAGAGTTTTGGCGATTAACAAAGATGGCCGACCAAGAAGCATGCTCCTGGATCGAACAGCGGTCAGTTATCAACTTTTCGGTTCCTGAAGGGTGCAAACCAGTTAAAATTCATAGGAGAATGTCAACTGTGTATGGTGCCACATGTTCCAGAAAAAAAATGTCTACAAGTGGGCTAAATTATTTAAAGAAGGACGGAGCAGTGTTGAGGATGAAGACAGGCCTGGGAGGCCTACAGAAGTGAGGTCTCCTGAGGTGATCGAATCAGACAATGACCTCATTCAGTCTGACAGAAGGGTGACAGTGGATGACATTGCAAGGACTTTGAAAGACATAAAGAACAAACGCAGTGGTCATCAGTCAGAAGGAGTCATCTTGCATCATGACAACGCAAGGCCTCACACAGCAACCCAAAAGGTGCAAACCATCAACGAGTTGGGCTAGGAACTGCTCCCTCACCCCCCTTACAGCCCAGATCTTTCCCCTTCAGACTTTCACCTGTTTGGTCCCTTGAAAGCGTTCGCGAGAGGCACGAAGTTTAAAAGTGACGATGAAGTCAAAAGTGTTGTGAGCGACTGGCTGAGACATCAGTCCAAAGATTTTTACGCTGAGGGAATACGGAAGCTTGTGCACAGATGGGGAAAGTGTGTGACAGTGCTGGGAGACTACGTTGAAAAAAAAGTAAGCTTCTATCTGTATTAGAAGTCCTTATACCTAAAAATTCACCTTATTTATTGAATGACCCTCGTATACATATATATATATATATATATATATATATATATATATATATATATATATATATATATATATATATATCCCGTCGGTTTCGACGCATGAGGATCTGACAGCTTAGTTGATTCCGTTATGAAATTTTGTGCAATAATCTTAAGTGGCATTTAAAACCCGCTAGTGATTTACAAAAAAGGCCACATATGGAGCCAGTGTGAGGATTGTGAGATGAGATCACTGTTAGATTGGCTGACTTTTTAGAGAGTGCTCTCGCTTCTTGAAGATTATTCAGACAAGCAGATTGAAAACTGCTGAGTCCACTAAAACACAAAACACATTGATCTCCATTCTACCCACTCCAAGGCTAAGCGCTCAAGGGTGGATAAGAACGAATCAAGGTAAACCACCAGAAAACCCACACAAGTGATTTGATTAAAGTGGTGAACTTTTCGGAACTATTGATACACTTAGTCGGTGCAAATAAATGCCACAGACGAAGCAGACAATATATATTTGTGTATTTATGCAGCAATCCTTCTTTCATGCACATTTCATTAAAAATGACAGACCAGGTGCTTTTATTTAGTTTTTTATACAATTTCTCATATATATTCTCATTATATAAAAACTGTCCGAATGTTCTTTTTATCCGAGCGCTTTCGGCTATACATTTAGCCATTTTCAAGGATTATATTTAACAGTTAAAATTAGAAATAGTTTGTTGTATGTATGTTTTATAAAATGTTTTCATTTTTTTTTTTTTTTCAAAATATGGTCAAGACATTATGCCCATGTTCAAAGTTAATATTATTAAGTGTTGGTTTGTTTGTTTTTATTAATAAGGCTTCCATTATTTTTAGCCTTTTTTTGCATGTGGATGATGCTATTATATTAGTGTTGTCGACAAGTATGTTCCGAATAGTGTCCGGTAGGTCTCCATGAATATTTAAATGAGATCTAATTGAGCTATTGTCAGAAAGGTGTAGAGTGAGTCTGCGTGTTAAACATGTTGAAGTGTGGCCTATCTAATTATTTACGAAAATTGATTGTTGAGGAATACAATTCCTTAATGGGCATTTGAATTCGTAAATAATATTTGCTCTATTTAATTTTGTTCTAGGAGGTGAATTATTATTTTTAACTAAAAGTTTAAAGGTTTTAAATTTTTTATAATAAATAATTAATCTAATTGTTTTGCTATTGTCAACTGGTGTTGTCCATTTTTTATAATGTTCTTAATTCTGCTTTCATCCTGTTTAGAATTTTCGTTCATCTGATTTTTATAAAAAATATTAATGTAATTATTTATGTTTCTATTTTCGCCGTTGCTATTAGTTACTGTTGAGTCTTGACTCATTGTTGAATCTCGCCTAATGCATGGAATAATAATGCAACACAAAATGTACTTAGAACAAGAATGTATTATAACAAGAAAGTGTACACAATAAGTACATATAGTATTTCTGTATATTTCTGGGAAGACGTTCCTGGAGAATGTGTTGACTAGTCGCAGTCGATCAGAGTCTCTAGTTGGATCTCGTGATTCCTCTTCCTCGTCTTCCGGTACCAACCACTATTTATATAGTTGGTAGTCACCTATGCAGATTAGGTGGATCCTACCACAACAGTTACCTTGGACAAGAAACGTCTAATGTGGAAATCCAACAATTTATTAGGAAATCCGTTATTAATCAGCTTTGCTTTACATTTTTTAATTCGTTAATATATATATATATATATATATATATATATACACACACACACATGCGTGTAAGTGTGTATGTTTATATATATATATATATATATATATATATATATATATATATATATATATATATATATATATATATATATATATAACTCAATGACACCTAACAAAATACGTAAAAATACTATAATTTAACCGAGACGCAGAGATAAAAAAAAAATAGCTAAATATTCTTCTCTTGCTGATAGATTTTTTTTTACTCCTGCGGCAGTGGAGACTTCAGGGGTTGTTGGCCCTCGTTCGATGGCGTTCCTTCGGAGGATTGGCGCGATTGCGTCTCGATTAAGGAACGAGCCTCGCGAAACGGAGTGGCTCTTGCAGCGTGTCTCACTGGCGACGGTTCGAGGTAATGCTTTCTCCATCATAGCGGCTGGCAGAGAATAGAAAAAATTGTTTACAGTTACGTTGTTCTGGAACTGTCATCAATGGTCGACTGAACTTGCTTTGTTTCAATGACTTTTGTTTTGTTATTATTAGTTACTCTGTTCAATAAATAAATTGTTGGTTTTAGAACATTATTACAGTATTCGTATCTGATTCTATTCAGTGTCCGCATCGATTTAACAACAGCAATATATATGAAAACATCAACTATAAATTGATAAATTGTTCTTATCTCATTAACCAACACAAGACTTTCGCGTAATAACGATCATCACGGTCTGATAATTTTATTGAATTATTACCAGATATCATATTTATACTCCACAAAACAAGTGGAAATCCTAGATACCAAGATTTAAATAATGTATATATATATGTGTGTGTGTGTGTGTGTGTGTGTGTGTGTGTGTGTGTGCGCGCGCGTGTGTGTGTAAAAAGTTCAGATGTAACTATAACATATCTTTAAAAGAAAAATATGAAAATATTTTTTTTTTAGCTGTACCATGTTTTATTTTATGTGGCTTATAACATAAAGTATTTTTTTTTTACTTATAGACTCAAAATAAAAACAGTTATGAGAAAGATTTACTGCTAGCAATTGAGAGTAAATGCTTAATAACACACACTGAATATTAATTTATACAGGGTGTATCAAAGATACATTTACAAATTTTGGGGCCGGTTTCTTCACACCAAAACAAGGACAAAAGTTCATATAACATATGTTTGCAAATCCTTCTTTTTTTGGAGTTATTAAGTTTAAAGAAAGCTTAAGGTAGATGTCGCTGTGTTGCTATGTAGACTAGGTTACATTTGTCATTCGTGTACATTCGTGGCTAGTTTTTCTTCAACGTTTAACGTGTATAGTAGTGAGTTAACTGAGAAGTGCTCCGTTTAACAGTGGCAGGATATTCATATCATGAGCAGGCAGATATGATTTTTACATACGGTCGCGCGAATGGTAATGGACGCGAGGCTGCACGGATGCATCAAATTGCGTTTCCGGACCGAAGGCAGCCGATTCATCCAAATTTTGATGCTGTTGATCGTCGCGTCGCTGAGACAGGATCCGTGAGACCACAAACTATGCATCGAGTAAGACCGAGATCCGCTTGTGCACCTGACCACAAAGAACAAATTCTATGGGCTGTCGGAGACGATCCAGGTGTCGGCACACGTCAAGTAGCACTGGCATATCGTCCATCTCATAGTACCGCATGGAAGGAGCAGCTGCTGTATCCGTATCATTTGCAACATGTGCAGGGGTTTTCGCCAGATGATCATTCACCACGAGAGAACTTTTGCCGGTGGTTTATTGCACAAACTACCGACCCGCTGTTTGTCTCTTCAGGTTTTTTACAGATGAGGCAACATTTGGAAGAGAGGAAATCATTTTACACAAAGAACATTTGTGGGCAGATCGGAATCCCCATGGTACAATACAGGCTAGACAACAGCATCAGTTTACGATTAATGTGTGAGCTGGAATTGTAGGTGATTGTCTGGTAGTTACATATGTTCTCCCAGCACGTCTTACAGGAGCTGTCTACAGGGACTTTATTTTGAACACGCTCCCAGACCTGCTAGAAGATGTACCCCTGCTAACACTAAGAAGTATATTGTTCATGTTTGATGGGGCTCCAGCACATTTTAATCATACTGTTCGCGATGAACTGGCTGACATCTACCATGAAAGATGGATAGGTAGGGGAAGACCATTTCCATGGCCTGCACGTCTGTCTGTGGATGACTATATATATATATATATATATATATATATATATATATATATATATATATATATATATATATATATATATATCCTCTTGGAATTATTTTTATGCATATGTGTATGTGTAGATATGATTGCATATATATGTGTATATTTACCACTAATATTGTCCATATATATATATATATATAGTTTACATTTTTCCGCATTTATGGAGTGAGGATATTTTAACTGGGGGGGGTGTAATAACTTCGCCAGGTCTAATTTGTCCAAGACATGCTACACATGAATTAATACCATTCCTTATTGATCGTCTCCCGGGATTATTTCTGAAAGATTCTTCACAGTGTCTGTGAAGGAAGCTGGTCAGATGCACAGCTGCGCTGCGACCCTACGACCACATCCGGTCAAGGGACTGATGATGATTGTTAGAGGAGGCTCAATATAGGGGAGAGAACTTTTGTATATATAAATACTGTGGGTATGGAAACATCACAATTTGTCCACTTACGCTTATATGCATATTTTTGTTGCTCATTTCACCTCAAGTAAGGCAATAAAGCCACTAAGATGCAAGGGGTATACTGAATGGGAAAGAATATCAGAAATAGAAAATCTTTATTCTGAAGAGAGGACAATAAAAGAACAGGAATTCAGAAAACATAAGATAACGACTGACTTTGCATTTAAATTTTAGATCAAACTCAACTGGAAAGTAAGAAGCCGGAAGAGAGTTCAACAAGCGAGAAGTGAGAGAGAAGAAACTGTTAGCATAGAACTTACAATTACATCTTGCCATTTCAGTTGCTAAATGATGAGACCTAACTGCTAATCTAGTACTATGCCAAAATTCGTAAAGTCGAAGTATCAAAGAGGAAAACCCATACGAACAATTAACATGAAAATATTTATAGAAAAGACACAGGTAAGCTACGTTACGGGGTTGGGAAAGTGATTAAAGTGGAGATGCTATAATAGTGTAGATTCTTCTTTGGATTTTATCAAGAATCTCTAAATACAGAAAAAAAGACTTGGAAATGGGTAATATCCATCGCTATTTTGAAACATTACATCATCTTTACTAAATATATGCTCAGATGATAACACAGTGTATATGTGCACCTTCAAATATCTGGATGACCAATGCCTTGCATCTGATCTCTCCTCTGATCTAACTCTTACAGCTCAATGTTGGAAAGACTGTCTTGTCTCATACCTCCAAAACAAATCTAGTAAAATTTAAACCCCACTAAGCAGACCCTAAAATTAGTCCAATCCTGATTAAGCTCCTTGTCTCGAACGCCAAATGAGGCTAATGCTAACCCAGTCAGTTACGTGCTATGCGGGATACACGCTTAGGCGATCATGTCTCTTTCGATACATGACTGACGAAGCAGATTTTTCTCGTAGTAGGTTGCCATTTCTTTCTGCGGTAGGCCAGTTGCCATCCAAGTCTATAGAACCCGGTTTGTCCTGCTATTTACCCATAGCTGGGGGAAAGAAGAAGAGTATTCATACCTTTCCCAAGGGTATTAGCACGAAAGTGAATATAATGTATTTGACTGGAATTCGAACTCGGCACTCCGATTTCTCAATCCGAGCCGCTATCCATTACTCCACCGTGCCTCCTCTAAGCTAACTACTGACCTCAAATACAACTTGTAATTCGCTTCATCATGATAAAAGAATGCTCAGTTCAAGAACGCTGTTTTCTTTTGCCTGGAATAAATCTCGAAAATCTGCATAACATACAGGAATTCAGTTTAGCGTGTGACCTAGATACCCTTCCTTTTGGGACAGGGCAGCTTTACGAAAACATTAACTTTTATGAAAGTCAGATCAGACCAAGAATGGGGTATTGCTGCTATATCTGACCTGGTGTTGTCCACTCCTTACTGTCCAGCCTTGATAGAGTTCAGAAGTGTTTACGCGGCGTTGTGGGTGAGGAATTATTTTCAACCCTGTAATCCTTATCCGATACACGAAACGCTGCTAGCCTCTCACTTATCGCTATTACTATGGCAAATGTTCTAACGAGTCACACTCCTTAGACCCACCAGTTCAGACAACTGGACCCGGTGGCAATTCATCCCCATTCCTCCGTATCTGTCTATATTTCTGAGATGAGGTAATATGTACACTATGTACATAGAACATAGCAGCAGGTGTCAGGTATTTTCTGGAATGATACAATGAACCAACCATTCTTCAAGCATCTTTTAGCAGTGATACAAATATACGCTTTACATTTCAGGTTGAGCGTCAGCTCTAGTCCTGGTATTTTAGGTTCTTTATGGTGGTAATGAAATCTTATGAGTTTTGGATGTATTAAATTAAAGCCAGTCTTTTCCCTATTGATCTGTGAGAGTTAGATCAGAGGAGAGATCAGCTGCCAGGGCAGTGGTTACCAACGACTGTGCCGCGGCACATTAGTGTGCCGCGGAATGATTACTGGTGTGCCGCGAAGAGATAATACCTAGAAGCCATTTAATCTCATTTTGTTTAATAAAGACATTCAATTTCTTAATCATGATGACACCGCTCAATTCAAAATCGTCGAATTTCTGGAATCTAAACATTTCGCGCATACGAATTGGTAAGCGTTATTATGGTTTATATTAGTCATGTGACGATTAATCGGAATATCAGGAGTTTTTCAAAGTATCGGGAATCGGCATCGGAGCTGAATAATTCAGACCCGATTTCGATACCAAAACGATTCCGAAATACACAGGTTGTAAGACAAAAAGTTGTAACACAGAACTGTACTATGTGAGGTTTTACGTAATGCTCCTAACCCCCAAACATTTTTTTACCTTTTCCTAACCATTTTTAATCTTTTCAATTTCAGGCTAATCTAACTTTATGCACAACTGTCCCACTGACATTCACCATTATTCTTTTATACCCGATATTGAATACAGGGTATGTTGATTTATGCGAATAAACATTCTTCTTATATAATATTCTTTGTTTTTTATTATTTTATTGCAAAAAGGCTTTGAGTGGACAATATTTATTTTTTGTGATAGGTGTGCCGCGAAAATTTAAAGAACTCAATAGTGTGCCGCCATGTAAAAAAGGTTGGGAATCACTGTACCACGGACTTGTCATAAAGAAATTTAATTATTATTTTATTATTGTAGTTGTCAGGGGAGCATTCACTTCAGAGTTTGTTCCACACAGTAACAGTTCGGTGTGAGAAGCTTTCTTTTTATCAAAGGAACATGAAAGGATTGGAAATGGCTTGCCACCTCGCTGTGAAGGTCCAAGCTGGTAGCATTAAAAAATATCACTCGTCCAAACATCTGTCATGGTAATAGTGATATAGGTTGGCGATATTTTGTCAGTAGGGTAAGGGTTGTAGGGTGGAAAATAAGTCATCACCCACATGACCAAATAAGTGCTTTTAGACTCAGTGAGGATTGGGCAGAACCAGCCGGCTACAATACTCTATTCTTTGTCTGATCTGTCTCTTATAAAGATAGGACATGGCAGCCGGTGTCAGGTATTTTCTGGAATGATACAATGAGCTAACTATTCAAGCATCTTTTAGAAATATGTATTTGCTTAATTTATTTATTATTGCTAAATCCATTCATGTAGGATAGATATCAGTTGATCTTCGACTTGAAGATGTTAATATTCTGGTGGTCAGGAAATCATCCTCCCGGGAGTCAATTCCACAAAGCCGTCTTTTGAACACTGTCAAGAAGAGTGAGCAGCATTAGCCCAAATATGACAGCAATAATCTATAATTGGTTTGATCTGACTCATTTAGATATAGCGTGGTAACAGGAGTTTGGCATACAAGAAATCGATCATTCTTCCACCATCTTGTGAAGCTGTGAAGTCTTTTGTGACTGAGAGGTCCCATAAGTTAGGGAAACAGCAGAAGTAAATAGTGTGTATTATGAGGACACGTAGAATAGATATCAGTTGACTCCCTACTTCAAGATTTTAATATTCTAGCGGTCAGGGGAGCAGTTCTACAAATTTACAAATATTCTAGTGGTTAGGGAGTCAGTTCCACAGAATAACAGTTCTGAGGAAGAGCATGAAAGGAATGGGGATTATTTACATTATTCGGACTATTGTCCTCCTCTTTGTCGCCATATTTATTACAACGCTTCGGCCTTCTTCAGGTCGTTGGAATGTCGAACTGAACCCTTTATTTCGCTCGCTGGGGTAGACTGTTCAAGTTCCACGTGCCATGTCTAATGGATATCAGTTATCAGTTATCTCCTGTTAATTCCCCTCTCCAAGTTCTCCACTGCCTTAACCAGGTATTGAACTCACACTCTTTGGGTCCTGTCACTGGATCTAACTAACGCCTTTATCCACTGTGCCATGTGTCCTTGAGGACATCTGTGTATGAATTTCTGGGTATTATAATCCTAATGTCTTCATCAACCAATTTTTACCAGTGCTTATATTGCAAGTCCACCCTGACCCGGGACGGTAGCACCTGTTAGGGTCCCAGCTATGGGCAAATAGTTAATCCTCAAACTTGGGTCAAAATACTATGAAAGTGTAAAAATAGGTTTTAATACAAGCAATACGTTTTTGTAAACAAAATTATTACCAGCAATACATTCTTGGAAGAAATATTACCAGCAATACATTTTTAGAAAAAAATATTACCAGCAATACGTTTTTGGAAAAATATTACCAACAATAAAAGCCTTGTCGGCATTAAATAAGCCATTGAGGTTGATATACCGTAAAACAAAACCAACCAAACCAAAGCACTTGTTACCGAAATTTGTTCGACTAATAAAGAAAACTGAAATCGAAATGTGAATATGGCTAGTGAATAAGTGAAGTAAAGTTAACTAGTAGTTAATTAGCACCTCCATTTTACCCTGGTTAATTAGTAAAACTTGTATCATAATTATCTTTAAAAAAAATCCTTACAATGTAAAAATATTTTCTAGCCTTAAATAAACTGCAAAGGGTTAATAAATCATAAAAACGAATCAATCAATAAATTCTCCTCTGAAGCTCATGCAACAACAGCATTCAGTAACGCTCTACCTTGAGAGGCTCCCGGGCTTTGTATTGAGTGAACACTTAATAAAGAGAATATCTATATAGATGTTGAGGATTTTAAACATAAATATGAGCTGCCGAATGCGTGCAGGGACTTCCTCACATCATTTATCCAAAGAACTCAATAACTGCCTCTTTTTTTCCAATACGTAACATGTCAGCCATTTTAGCTATTCGTAAAGGGGGAATCTGTTGCTGGGCGGTCGCTTGCAGCTGTATGACTCAACCGCACAAATTCGCGCCAAATTTAACTACCTCCCACCCTCACTTGGCCTTAGAAAAGTGGGCGAGGCTAAATTTACCCTCTACTGTCTTTTGAGCATGCGTCATAAGTTTTTGTTTTTTTACTATTTTTCATGAAAGAAGCGCATTGTCGTCAGGCGGGCCAGACCCCGTTTTATGTTCCACTTAAAAAAAAAAGCAAAGAGAATAAATGCTAGAACTGCATTTCAGGGGTTTTGATCCTCACTAGGTGACCCATATTTGATCCCTTGTGCCTACATATAGGCCTTTTTCAGGCGTCTGTCAGAGAATTTCGGACTTCCTTAAAGGTTAACCTGCACAGACAGCGTCTTTAACCCTAACAGTCACTTTCTCATTTGTTTTGTAATCTAGGTGGCTATATGAGAATATATATATATATATATATATATATTAGGGGACCTGTCAGAGAATTTCGGACTTCATTAAAGGTTAACCTGCACGCAAAGCATCTTTAACACTAACAGTCGCTTTCTCATTTGTTTTGCAATCTAGGTGCATATGTGAGAATATATATATATATATATATTAGGGTGTGTAATAATATCAGAAACAAAAATGAAGACTACGAAACAAAGTAGAAATTTTTGTTAACGACACGTTTCGCCGGAGAGCGTATGCTCTCTTTGCGTTCAAATGAAAAGCAAATTGCGTGTTTAGAAAACACCTTGGCATCTCTGAGAATAAGGTGTGAATTGTAAACAAAATGAATTAATCACTTTAGATAGATTATTACCTCCCAATATCCAGTGGTGTATATGTATGTTCACGTGTGTGCAAGTATATATATATATATATATATATATATATATATATATATATATATATATATATATATATATATATATATATATATCCCTGATTTCAATCTCCTACAATACCAAACGACTCTAATTCAGATATAGTTTTTTTAAAAAAACCGGCGGAGAGACACTCTGTGTCTGGACATTGGGAGGTCTAAGGTAATTAAATATGATTTAGAACGCCCACTTATCCACAGAGATCCCTAGAAATTTTCCTAAGACACAGTTTTGTCTTTCATTCATGTTAACCCCAGGAAGCCAAAAGAGCATAAGCTCTTATGTGAAACGCGTCGTTAATAAAATTTTCCACTTTGTCTCGTCATCTTCATATATACATATATATAGATTCCCCCTTTACGAATGTATATATATATATATATATATATATATATATATATATATATATATATATGTTAGGGTTAAAGATGCTGTCTGTGCAGATTAACCTTTAAGGACGTCCGAAATTCTATTACAGACTCCCCAATATATATATATATATATATATATATATATATATATATATATATATATATATATATATATATATATATATATATTCTCGTATATACAGCTAGGTTTCAAAACAAATGAGAAAGCGACTCATCTCCAAGCATTGAATTCCATTCGAATATGAAATTCACAATCAAATCCTCTTTGTTGCTCAACTGCTTTCTCAAGAGCCTCTACTTTATAATGCTCCATAAGTTTAATCGAACAGCACACTCTCTCTCCCCCTCTCTCTCTCCCCCTCTCTCTCTCCCCCTCTCTCTCTCTCTCTCTCTCTCTCTCTCTCTCTCTCTCTCTCTCTCTCTCTCTCTCTATATATATATATATATATATATATATAAATACAGTGTAACCCGGATATAATAGACCCGGATATAAGAGAAACCCGGATATAAGAGACTTATTCTCCGGTCCCGACAACTCTCTTATATCCGGGTTACTCTGTATATATATTCTCGTATATACAACTAGATTACAAAACAAATGAGAAAGCGACTGATAGGGTTAAAGACGCTTTGCGTGCAGGTTAAACTTTAAGGAAGTCCGAAATTCTCTTACAGACCCCCTAATATATATATATATATATATATATATATATATATAAAAGTGAACATAGAAGTCAACACTTAGAGGCGACAGTCTGTTTCATGCTAGATGCAATCGTCAGGCCACGATTGCATCTCGCATGAAACAGACTGTGGCCTTTAAGTGTTGACTTCTATGTTCACTTTTATATTTACACACGCTCTATCTCTGATATTGAGCAACTTATCCCATAAATATAGCACACCTTAAGACTATATTTCTTCATATATATATATATATATATATATATATATATATATATATATATATATATATATATGACGTGCTTTGACCTCTCGTCTATAAAGTGCGTTGATGACAAAGTAAACCTGAAAAGTTCTTTAAACGCAGATTTTGCTCTGACTCACCAAATATACATGTCTGCTCTGTTTCGGATTCAAGGTAAACAAAAGAATTTATAATTAAAGAGGATGGATTCTTTTATTTATTAATCCGATAGATTTCATTACTTAAACGTTATTTTTAATGGATGCACATATTTGAGTAGCCGTTCCGTTTATTTATTAAACGGTATATTTATTTATTTTCGTCTACAGGCCTGAATATCCGAAAAAACTTATCCGACACAAATGGGCACGAACGCAGTAACATCTATTATAAGAGTCAAAGAAAAATCTTTGCTGAAAAGCACTTTTCAGAAATAAATAAAATCTTTTGAAGAAAAAGCATTTCGTTCCGAGTCAATGCCCTTCATTCAATAATGACAATTAATCACATGAATTTAACATTATACAGTAAAAATTTCACATCAAAATTCACCTAATAACTGATCCATTCTCGTACATATATATATATATATATATATATATATATATATATATATATATATATATATATATATATATATATATATATATATATATATATAGGGTGCGTCAAAATGATCTGACACATTTGTAGGTTTAATAAAAGCGAAATAGACTAAAGAACGAAAAATGTGTTTATATATACATATATATATATATATATACTAGGTTGAGTCATATATATATATATATATATATATATATATATATATATATGCTAAGTTCAGTCAAATATATAAATATATAAATATATATATATATTTATATATATATATATAGTCATCCACAGACAGAATGTTTTGCTGTATCAGAACTCATATATATATATATATATATATATATATATATATATATATATATATAGGAAAATGATGACAAAGTTTTCTTGTGATGCGTTTCGTCTCCAATATTGCAATCGATATATGAAAATATATATCGTTATCTCATTCATATATATATATATATATATATATATATATATATATATATATATATATATGTATGTATGTATTTATGTATATGCATATGTATATATATATATATATATACAGGATGCGTCGAAATGATCTGACACATTTGTGAGGTTTAATAAAAGCGAAATAGATTAAAGAACGAAAACTGTGTTTTTATTTTCAAAACGTACATATTAAGCCATTTTGTTTCATTTCGTTTTAAAAATGAATTTTAGTCAAGTCGGTGCCGTTACTTTCCACACACTGTTGAAGGCATTCACGAAACTTGTACATAACTCGACGAGTCGTTTCATGTGGAATGACAGCAATTTCTTGACGAATGACATCTTTTAACTGTTCAATAGATCGAAGGCGATGAGTGTTACCATTGATTTCAGGTATCTCCACAAAAAAAATTGCATGGGTTCAAATCAGGTGATCAAACTGTAGATAGTCATGTCAAAATCCAAATTTAAAAAAGAGAGACGCTTCTGCGTAAGCCTCTTTCTGGTTAATGTAAATTTATTTTATACTAAGACTTTTTTTTCTTTCCGTGTCGACAATATAGTTAAATTCACAGATCAATTCTGTGGACAAGTCAAATTGGTATAAGATGACAACTGGAAAAAAATCTTAGTTTTTTGCCGGCACGTTTCGTCTTCCGACTTTTCCAAGGCAAAAATGCAATTGAAATGTTTTTGTTGTTATATTTACATTACAAAATCCAAATTTAAAAAAGAGAGACGCTTCTGCGTAAGCCTCTTTCTGATTACTGTAAATTTCTTTTATACTAAGTCTTTTTTTTTCTTTCCGTGTCGACAATATATTTAAATTCACAGATCAAGGCAAAAATGAAAACGAAATTTTAGATTTTGTAATCTAACTATAACAACAAAAACATTTCGATTTCATTTTTCCTTGAAAAAGTCGGAATTTAACTATGAAGAATATTTTATCATTTGTTATCTGCTAGGATAATTCGTTCACTGTATCGAGTTAAACATTTTTTCGCTCCAGAATTTTACATATTTAGAAGTCTACCCCTTGTTCATGCTTCGAATACTGTTGCCACATGTTTTCTGGTGCCCATGTTACATATTTAGATATTCTTGATAAAATCTAAAGAAGAATCTGCAATGTTATTGGTCCTGACCTGGCCTCTAGACTTCAGTCTCTTTCCCACCGCCGTAACGTAGCTTCCCTGTGTTTTTTCTATAAATACTTTCATGTCAATTGTTCTGATGAACTTTCCTCTGTTTAATTCCCCATCCCCTCCCTCGTTAGGTGGTTAGTGATGTCAGTTCGCAGGTAGGATGCGGAGCGCCTTTCGTTTCGTGTGAGTGTTTTCGTATTTGTCGTTGTGTTTGAATGAGTGCGTGTCAGTGTGTGTGCTTGGGATGAATGAATGCTTTATACTATTATAGACCAGCATTTATTTCGGTCAGTGAACTGGATTTCTGTCACATTTAGTGATTGTGGGGGGTTTTATTACTAATATTATTTTTCTTTAGTTTCTTGTAAATATTTTGTATTCATATTGTAAATACTCATTGGGGTTAGTTTTTAGAATTGTTATTTTATCCCCCCCCCACAGACAGTGAATTGTAAATATGGGGACTAGTTAGTATTTTCATAGAGACAGGGAGGTATTATGGTCGTTGTAGTAAGAAAGGTACGTATGAATGTGGTGTTTTGGTGTAAGGAATATTGTTCGGACGATTGGGTCAGTGTTTGCGGCTAGATAAGTTATAGTTAAGACAGAAGAAGACCGTCCTTTCCCCAATCCCCCACTTCGGCCTTGTGCCACATTTCTGTAATTTATACAGAATAAATATCGCTTTCCTCAATGGTAACTAGACTTTATGAG
>OZ038499.1:92491801-92521801 GCA_964036315.1 Acanthosepion esculentum | reverse complement strand
CATCTCCAGAATTAGCATGGGATGAACTTGACAGAAATGTAAAAAGAACTCTTAGAGTCATTGAAAAAGAAGGGAATCAATTGCCAAACTTATACTTTGAGAAATTTTCTCTTATTTAAATTACAAATCAACTACTTTTGGGGCCAAATTAAAAAATTATCAGGGCTGGCCTAAAAATTTGGAACTATATATATATATATATATATATATATATATATATATATATATATATTTAAGAAAACGACATATATTTTTATATATCAAAAACAATATTGGGAAAAATGTATAACAAAGTGGAAAAAACTTTCTAGTGACGTGTTTCGTCCGATGAAGACCTCAGGACAAAACACGTCACAAGAATTTTGTCACAGATATATATATATATATATATATATATATATATATATATATATATATATATATATATATATATATATATCTTGTCTGAAGTTATTAAGCAACTCGTATAAACTTTGATAATTCAAATTTCGTTTGAAAAAAAGAAAATTTTAAATAATCAATTTAAATGTCGAAACCCACCCTGAGTTTCAATTTTACGTAGCATCAATATATTTTATTCAAGTTATTGAAGTTATCTGATGTATTCTAAAAAAATCTCGTCTGAAGTTATTAAGCAAAATCAAATAATCACATTTTACTTTAATAAAAAGTTAATAAAATTATCAAAAAATTATCAACACCTATAATAGGACAAATAAAAACATATATGATAAGTATTTGAATCATTTACATTTAATATAGTGACCCTTCTTCTCAATAAAAGCCAAAAATCTATCATCCAACTTTTTTTTTACTTCAACAGGTTCAATTCCCGACATGATAGTTTTAATTGCTTCCCATCATTCTGCTTTGCTGTTATATTGTTTGCCACGTTTATATAATTTCATCTTTGCATTTGACCATAGATTTTCGATTGGATTCAGGTCCGGACTTGATGGTGACCATTCCATTATTTTCTTTCCTTTAAATCTTTTGATGCTCAACGAATTCCTGGATAAGTTTAGATACATCAGAAATGCTATTAATCTCCTGATAGTGTTAGTAACATCTTGTAAAGATGTATTGGTATTTGGTTGGCATTTTCACATTTTGCATTGTTTAGTTATTGTTAATATAAACGTCAATAATTCAAATTTGGTTTGAAAAAAAAGTAAAATTTTAAACAATCAATTTAACAATGTCAAAACAAAATCTGCGTTAAAATTTTAGGTAGTATCAATATGTCTTATTGAAGTTATTTGATGTATTCTAAAAAACTGCTGTTTGAGGTTATTAAGCAGAACCAAATAATCAGTTTACATGAATAACCATGGTAGTTTTAATTGCTTCCCATAAATCATCATTGGTGTTATATTGTTTGCCACCTTCATATAATTTCATCTTCACAATTGACCATAGATTTTCGATTGGATTCAGATCAGGACTTGATGGTAACTATTCTATTATCTTGTAGATCTTTTATACTCAAATGGGTAGGCTTAGATACATGAGAAGGATCATTGTCGTGCATAAATACACACTTCGCTTTGAAACTGCGAGACTGGGACTTGTACCATGCAAAGAAAGTTTTGTTCAGAAAATCGCAATAAGGATGCCTTGGTTTGGCCTCAATCTGGATACTGATAAATGAACCGTCTGACGTACGAGCTTGAGTAAATGAGTGGTAAATGAGTGGTACAACAGATTAGAACAGATACTACAAAGACAAAATTTATTAAGAGTTTCAAAGGACAGGAAATTATGGAGAGCCATGATCGCCAACGTCCTGAACGGACACGGCACATAGAAGAATATTATTACTTTTAAAAGGTCCAGTTCACCAGATCAATATACACACGAAGAAGGCCGGAGGGCACAACGACCGAAACTACGTAGAAACAACAAAACGAGAGTTATTTCCTTTCAGGTCGTTCTGTGGTGTTGGATTTGCTTTGGTTTGATTTGTTTTACGGCATATCAACCTCAATGGGTCATTTAATGCCGACATTTTTTTTTTCCTGGTAATATTTTTGTTTTATCAAATATCTATTTCTGTTAATACAGGGTGTCCATAAAGTTCGTGTGCACTTTAAAAAATTTATAACTTTATTTGTATTTGCGATAGAAATAATCTGTAAAAAATGTTATAAAGTTTAATGTACCTAGTTTGAAGTATAGCTAAAATAACTAATGTGATTTCAGGCATTACTGTAAAATCAGTTGGCAAATGTTTTCTGTGAACTGCAAAATCGTATTACCCTTTGTATTGCTAATGATGGAGGACATGTGGAAACTTAAATAAAATTTCAATAAAACCTTAAAAACTATAGATTTACTTCTTTCTAATCCTTTTTACGAATTATTTCTATCGCAAATACAAATAGTTATAAATTTTTTAAAGTGCACACGAACTTTATAGACACCCTGTATATATATATTTTATCGAAATTCTATTTAAGTTTCCACATGTCCTCCATCATCTACAGAAAGAAAGGAAGAAAGAAACAAACAAACAAACAAAAACAAACAAAATCAAACAGTCGTTTCAGTGAAATGGAAAATGTAGTCAATTTCAAATCTTTTCATTTGTACCCCCTTACTTCTTAAAATAACGAAAGACTTTCATATTTATGATTGTTATTGCAATATTTTATCAAAGTTGTTAAGTTCAAATATTTAACAATGCCATAGGGGAATTATGGATATTTTATTGTCGTAGAACTCGCCATGAGCTCATTCAGTCATTTTCGCAAATAAGTGAAGATAAAAGTGTGGAGGGAGGGGGAGAAAGAGAGAGAGAGAGATTGATTATATGAGAACAGATACTACACTTGGTATCTACTTGACCCCCCACTGAGTCAGGTTGTGACACAAGGTCGGTTTTTAACGTGGGGATCCGAGTGTTTCCACCCGGGCCGCTGGACTTTGCTGGTCTTAGCTGGTCATAGCTTGTCCAAGCTGGTCAGAGCTAGTCATAGCAGGTCTTGGCTGGTCTTAGCTGATCCTAGCTTGTCATAGCTAGACGTAGCCGCGATACTACCAGCGCAGGGACGAATCCCTGTGCCAGGCATGTATCAGTGATCGAATCCCATCCAAAAGGCGATCATTAAGCGAGTATCCGGGAACAGATACTACACGGGATTTACTTGACCTCCCACATGGCCAGGTTGTGACACAAGGTCGAGTTTAACGTGGGAAGGGGAGGGGGAATGGACCCGAGTTTTCACCCGGGTCGCAGTGCTTTGGCTTTAGCTAGTCATAGCTGGTCTTGGCTGGTCATAGCTTGTCCAAGCTGGTCAGAGCTGGTCATAGCTAGTCAGACGTAGCCACGATACTACCAGCGCAGGGACCAATCCCTGCCGCCGGCCTGTATCGGAGGAAGAATCCCGGCCCCATAGGCGATCATTCAGTGAGCAATCCGCGAACAGATACTACACTTTGATCGTAGCCTAAAGGCCGAGAAGGAAGGGACAAGCAATATTATAAGAGGATGATTGTGATTACAATATTTTGTTAAGGTTGTTAATCTCAAATATTTAACGATGCGATAGGGGAAATTCTACGGATATTTTATTGACGTAGAACTCTCCATGAGCTTATTCAATCATTAACTGAAGAATTAAGTTTCATCAGAAAATGAAAATTGGAAACTGTGAAATTTTCACGGGTTTTTCTAGTTTTGTTAAAGTTGTTAAGCTTAAATATTTAACGATGTGATAGAGGAATTTCTATGGATATGTTATTGTCGTAGAACTTACCATGAGCTTATTCAATCATTAATGAATGAATTAAGATTCATCAGAAAATTCAAATAGGAAAACCGTAAAAATTTCACAGGACTTTTTAATAATTATAGTTGTTATAATTATTTTATTATAATTATTTTGGTTAGTATAATTCATTTTTATTTATTCATTGTAATGGACACGAGAAAGTGACAGTATAATTAATTTTTATTTATTTATTTTTAATTGACACGACTTTATAAAGGGTGTTCCAATAACTTGAAGTTTAAGCGTCTAATGATTTTTTCTTTTTTTTTTTTTCAGATTTAACAAAAATCTTTGGCAATTTCAAACATGGAAAGATTAACAAACAACGTGTTAAAGTTTCAAGGGTGCAATTGGAAAAATTGTTCGTAAATTCAAACAAACTGGGTCGGTAGCAGATGTGAAAAAAAACACCCTTGCGTGCTCGTTTACGCCGTTCAGCTGAAAACATTGCTGCAGTGCACGAGAACGTGGCTGAAAATCCAGACACCTCTGTCATCGCGCGCAAGAACTGAACCTCTCCACAACATTACATCGTTTCCAATTGCACTCTTGGTGGGTCGATTATGTTGACCAAAAAAATCGCAAAGTGCATTTCTGTTTCAATGTCCATTTTCGTAATAGGCTTCGATAACATTTTAACCTATTGTTTGATTGTTAATCTTTTCATGGCTGAAATTGCCAAAGACTTAAGTTGTTCAATCTGAAAGAAAAGGAAAAAATCATTAGACGCTTAAACTTGATTCACATTTAAAATCGGTCCAAGTTATTGGAACATTCTTTATTAAAAATTTTCATTCCAGTTTTACTTTTCTTGATGATTAACGAACCTGAACATTTATTATCATGATATAGAAATAATTTTAGTTAGCTTAATTATAAATTATTAAATTAGTTGATAAATTATGAAATTAATTATTTAAAGTTTTAGAATGTATAATTTTAACTTGTGGCAATTATATAAGTTCGAGCCATAATAATGAAATTACTTACCTGTAAGATGCATGAGGCTTACAGCAATAGCATGTTGAAACACTGGTTCTCATAAGGTCACTCAAGTTAAGCAACGCCGAGCATGGTCAATACCTAGATGAGTGACCACCAGGTGTTGTAAGCGATTGGTATAAAGGTCTTGTGGTTCTACTGGTTCTCATAAGATCAACATCGAGTCTGGAGTGTTCTATCAGAAGCATTAATTCCTGTTTCTGCATTGTTGCAGTAGGAGAGAGTGGCCGAAAATCCAGGCCCCTCTATTCATCATCGCGCGCAGGAATTGGACATCTCCACAACAACGTTAAATGGTCTCCAACTGAACTCTCGGTTGGTCGATTATGTTGAACAAAAAAATCCCGAAGTGTATTTCTGTTTGAACGTCCATTTTCGTAATAGGCTTCGATAACATTTTAACATAATGTTTGATTGTTAATCTTTTCATGGCTGAAATTGCCAAAGACTTAAGTTGTTCAATCTGAAAGAAAAGGAAAAAAACATCATCAGACGGTTAAAATTAATTCGCATTTAAAATCAGCCCAAGTTACTGGAAAACCCTTTAATACTCGCACGCCTATAGATAGGTACAATTAACTTATAAAAGACATTTGTAAAGTCTTACGATGACTAAGCAACACTATTGGACTTGTCTCCGAAATTTCATTAGTTAACAGCCGCAATCCGACCAAGTGGGCGAGATTTTTATATTGTACACAAGGGAATAAGAGTCTAGATTTAAATATGTCTTGATAAGCAGTCAATACTTTTAGGGAATTCTGAAGAACTTTACAGATACATCAGTTCGAACCGAATGGAGCCATTTCCTCAGTGCTTCACCTATTCATTCTTCCTAATGACAGCGCAATTCCCCTGTATAGACAAAATGGCTTCGAGGTGCATGAATAATGTCGCGAGACTGAATGTCAGTACGACCAGTGTATTCTTCTGTCTTTGTCTTGACGGGAAGGAGAGATTTAAAGATAACTCTGCGTCCGCGTGACATGCTGCATGGGCAAAGAAGACGGCTTCTTCTGATTGGAAGAAAAGAAAGATTTCGCGCGTCTAGATGAAGCGTTCGAGGCTTTCAAAGATGGTGGAGAATAACTGAGTAATGAGAAAGTTTCGGGAGAGGTGAAAAGCTTAAAACAACAAAAAAAGGTCATTGATAAAAAAAAAAAAAATAATGAAATGTAAGCCGGAGGAAACGGAAACGGCCATTTTTGTATATATTCACCCAACATAAGGCCCAAGGGCAATTCAAGGTAGAGGGTTACTGTGTGAAATTGTTGTCTGTTGTTTTGATGTTTTTTTTTTGTTTAGCGGCATATCAAACATTTGCAGGTTATTTAATGCCGAAATCTAAATATTTTGTGATATAATGGAATATGCATCCACCTGTGTTCCCCCTGGAATATGATTGGCTGATGTTAGACTGACGGATAGACCAAGTGAGGATGACGACGCCCATTGGATTACGCCATTGGCTATCCTATTGGTCTACACCTATTGCCTAAGCATATTACCTGCGACTACGACGAGTACCAGTCGATTAATGCTACCGTGCACTACTTGGTTACAGTAGCCAAAACCATTTAGCTACTTCGATCAAATATATCCCTTTCCGGGACAAATCAGTTGGCGACGAGATTCGAAACGACCTCACAAGTTAAAAGAAAAGAAAAAAATATACAGTCGACAATGTACTAACGAAGAACGTTAGAAAAACTTGTTCGACGCTTACAGAAAGTAAGTAATTGTTTCCCTCCTGTTTGTTTTAACGCCGACTAACGAGGAACGTTAGAAAAGGCTAACTTGTGAAACCCTTACATACTTAACCTCTCTGAAAAACAACATCCAACTAAATCACATCTCTATGGACCCATCCCTGATATTTCTACAATCTGACGCGAACCCGGGACACTGCAGGCGGGCAAAACAAGATCTTGCGAGTGAACTACTGGTCTGATTTCGTTTGGTTTCTTTTGGTTTACGGCATATCAACCTCAATGGTTATTGATATAATGGAATATGCATACACCTGTGTTCCCCCTCACTGGAATATGATTGGCTGGTGTCAGTCATAAATGCAGACAGACGTAGAGGTTTAGTCACATGACGACGCCCATTGGACTACGCCATTGGCTATCCTATTGGTCCACACCTATTGCCTAAGCATATTACCTGCGACTACGACGAGTACCACTCGATTACTGCTACTGTGTACTACTTGGTTACAGTAGCCAAAACCATTTAGCTACTTCGATCAAATATATCCCTTTCCGGGACATATCATTTTCTATACAATTTTATTTTAATTTTGGAAATAATAATGGTTCCGTGATACGTCTTACTAATTAATCCATAGCTGAGGGGAGAAGAGGTGGATTCACATTTTCCTCAAGGTTATTTGCGAGTAATTAAATATAACGGACCCAACTGGAATTGGAACTCAGCTCTCCGATGAACAATTCCGAGCCATTAGAGATTACACCACCCGCACATCTAAACTTACAGCACCTGGTGTTCCCAAGCGGTCACCTACTGACCAGGCTCGACATAGGTTAACTTCGGTGATCGTACGGGAACCGGAATTTCAACGTGATGTAGCCGTAATAATGTTGCATTAGTGTAAGGTCAGGATAGGAGGAAAGATAGACAACTAATTCTACACTTGAAGAGGTCAAGATTTAATTAGTGAATAAAATTTCAGAGTTCAGGCGGAGACGTTACGTGTATATATATTTGAAGTAGGCTTTAGAAAGGACCAGTAACTCAGTCCTAGACAGGGAACAAGGGATGAACCTCTACTCCTGTTCAAAAGACCGGGGATCTGAAAAAATGACGTGTTCCTTCAGGACGTTGGCGATCATGGCTCTCCATAATTTCTTTTGCTTTGTAACTATTAATAAACTCTGTCTTTTTGTTATCTCTCCTAAACCCTGTTCGTCATCCATTTACTCAAGCTCGCTAGGTAGATTATACATTATTTTCTTTTGTCCCTCTTGCTGTCAATCTGTCCTTTGAGTATTAGATTTTCCAAGCCCTCTTTCCTCATTATGTGCCCTAGAAATTTGAACTACTTCTTCCTGATGTTAAGTATAAGTTTTCATTTTGTTTACATTTTCTTTAAAACTTCGTCGTTGCGCAGTTGTCCGATCCATGGTATTCTCAGCATCCTTCTGTAGAACCACATTTCTGTTGCTTCACGTCTCTTCTTCATCTGTGAGAAGATTGCCCAGCATTCACTGCCATATAGGTGGACTGATATTACGTAACAGTTTAGTTTTTTTTTTCATTGTTTCTAATGGGTACTAGAATTTGTTGAAATTCTTTTATTTATAGATATTGGTATTTGTTTGAATAATTTAGTGAAGTGGTTGGTATTACTAAATAGTAACTAATACTTCCGCATATCCAGTTATCTAGTGTTTCACATGTTATGCCTGAAATTCCGATACTCGGAAGCATTTCACCAGTGTTATGATGTTGGTTTGGGGTTTGTAGAGACAAACGACAAATAACACGTAACAAAAAAAGGGTTTTATTAGGTTGGCAAAAGGTACAGAAATCGCCTGAGTAGTCTATAACTAGCTCAGCCAAGAACTTTCTGTATTTATCAACACTCCCACATGTGTCGAATGTGGCACAAGGCCGATTTAGTGTGGGTTCCCCGAGCCCGTAGGCTCGGCCAAAAATATGCCCATTAGAACCCGTATACACGGGTTCTAGGGACTGTCAACCTCCCCGGACGAAACTTTGCCCTGCGACAAAGCCCCGTCCGAGTTCGACAGCACAGCTCCCTAGCCGCAGCCAAGAACTTTCTGTATTTATCAACACTCCCACATGTGTCGAATGTGGCACAAGGCCGATTTAGTGTGGGTTCCCCGAGCCCGTAGGCTCGGCCAAAAATATGCCCATTAGAACCCGTATACACGGGTTCTAGGGACTGTCAACCTCCCCGGACGAAACTTTGCCCTGCGACAAAGCCCCGTCCGAGTTCGACAGCACAGCTCCCTAGCCGCAGCCAAGAACTTTCTTTCGCTGTCTCTCGACGTGCCACTATATAAAGTCTTTGCTAGCAGACCAGTTCATCTTCAAGAGGGGTGGTAGGTTTCCGACACAACAACCAGGAAATGAAGAAGCTCATTTGGAAGACGTTTTATTTCTATGACGATTTCAGTTCCTGCTTTTGTTCGCTGAACCCTGACTGTTGTGCTTAATATCCATATACAAATTAAGCAAAAGAAAAGGAAAGAAAAAAAAAGAAGAAAAAAAAGCAGTTGAAGTTATTTGATTAACAATGAGCTGGAGTGAGAATAGCATCTGAAAATAATCCATTAATAACCACAATATTCGGGCAAAAATAATCCAAATAAACGTAAAGTTTATTCTGATTATTCCTACCTCATTCGCTGTTACCGTTCTTGTTCGAAATTCAATTCCAATAATCAGTTAATCCGTCACGTATGTTTTCCCCAGTTTCAAGCACTCTTTCTAATTCGAGAGTCAACGACCTTTTTCTCTCTGCAGATTAAATCGAGTCGACAATGAACCAGATGTATGCCTCAAAAGAAAACATTAAAGATATGAATATCATCCATTTAAATACATCTCGTTATAGAACCATATTAACCCCCATATTCTAAGTTAAATTCCTATTCTCGTTATTAAAACCCATTTTCTCCTGGCGTCAATTTAAACTGACGCCTATTTTTCCCTAGATATTTAAACCGACAGAGAAATTTTCACATTGTCGCAGTTAGCTCCCCTTCATTTTCTTAACGCTTCACCAGGGGTCTCTCTCTCCCGGGAGTATAAATACGGGCTGACCTTTCGCCTCTCTCTCTTTCCACGGCTCCTTCCACGGCTTTGCCCACGTGCGGCCAGACTTGCCTCTTTTGAGGCCGGCAACCTCGCACCACGTGCGAGGTACAAAAACTTTCTCTTAACATCTCCAGTATGTGAACTGTAATACGCTAAAACAAAATTTCACAACCGTACGGACATTTCAATTCAACATACAACACAATAACTTTCCATACAGACACTAACGCTTTATTCATGTTTTAAATGATGTATTTGTAAATTCGGGTATCAATCTGTTTGTTAATAATATATATTTGTTCGCATACATATATATCGGTCTTGTTTGTTTCTTTGGACTCCGTTAAAGTCCAACATTTTTATGTGGCTGGGCCGGCCATCGAAGTCTTAACCCAGAGATAATTCATCTTCTCTCTCTTCTTCCATTCTCACACCGCCGGTCCACTACAACATAATTATGTTTCAAATTTTCAAAAGTTTTCATTTAAAATCCAGAAAAATACGAACTTTAAACAAAATGGTCAAATGAAAAAAGATTTTGGACCTAGTGCAACAAGAGGCCATATGTGATCCGTCAGAAAAATTGTTGGCGCTCAAGATTAGCACAGAATACTAAAATTTGCTAAGGAGCCGTTCAAAATCAGTTCGCAGGCTGGATATGATCTGAACAATATGATTGGTGTCGTGTGACAGGCTTGCGTAAATGAATGACGGTGCGTACCCCTTATGAATATTCATGAGCGTTCCTGAAATTAAACATTTTGAATCACTAACGATATTTTGCATATGTTCATAAACACTTGTGTCAAAATAAAATCCTTACAGTTGCCTTGATAAAGTCCGTTACAGGACGAAACGAAATTTTTTTCCGTATAGGGCACAAGTTCTATTCCTGATGGAGAACGCATATTTTCTACGAAATTTCTCAAACATTCAGGCCGGTAAATGTAATTAAAACTGTTTAATTAAAAACAGAGCATTTACTTAAATAAATTGCATCTATTAAAATAACATCTAAACAGAAAATATGCTAAAAAATTGTCGGATTTAATCCATTTAATAATATATATATATATATATATATATATATATATATATATATATATATAACTCTGGGTATAAAAAACAAAATTTTATTTGGAGTGTATGTGTGGGAGTGGGAAACAAGTGTGAGAGGGAAATGTATGAAAGCTCTAGAGAGAGGTGTAACAGAAGAAAGAACAGGAAGACCTGAAGGTGGACATTAAAATTTAACAAAGAGAAGAGAGGAGTTAAATAACGGTTTAAATGTGTGAGATACAGATAAATATGAATTATTTTCAGAAGTATAATTCGCGACTGATTTGCTGACCTAAAATTAAAATTAAAAAACAGGCACCGGAAACGTGTGCATACACTTTATATATATATATATATATATATATATATATATATATATATATATATATATATATATATATATATATATATATATATCATTTGCCTCTAGCTCCTTTTGCTCATTTTTTTTTTTTTTTTCCCTACACAATTCTTTTTAGTGTACATTTTCTGTTTTTTAAATTAAAATCTCCCGTTGCAAGCCTGATGAGCGGGAGCGAAACCGGTTGCTTCGCGCGTTTTAATATGTCTAGTAATATTAAGCGGAATACCTTTATCGCTATAATAAAATTTTGTACCTATAAAAATATCTTCAAATATATATATATATATATATATATATATATATATATATATATATATATATATATATATATTTGTATTTAGGCAGCAATTTTTCTTTTAGGCATGTCTGACTGAATAAATTACAGACTATATATCTGCTAATTTTGAATAAAATCAGTTCATACTCACGAATAACCTTCCGTGTCTTGATGTTAAAGGATGAGAGAAACATGCTATAGCTGTTTAAATTTCTTTTAATTTTAATTTCCCAAGTACTTTCGATCTTCTTCCAAGATCATCTTCAGGGGAGCAAGCGGTACAAAACTATTTGTTCATTAGTATAAGTATTTATACAAAAGTTGTGCGTTGCTATCCATTACCGTAATTTTTTCATTATGCTTTTAAATGCACTATATATATATATATATATATATATATATATATATATATATATATATAAAAGAAAAACATATATATGAAAAGAAAAATACATATATATGAAAGAAAAACATACAGAAATAGAGAAAGAAATACATATATATGAAAGAAAATATATATGAAAGAAAAATATTTTTCCTTTTGTTTTATGTATATATATATATATATATATATATATATATATATATATATATATATATATATATATACATATATATATATATATATATATATATAAATGGTAGTACTCGTTTGGAAAAACCTCGGATAGCTCGACTTACAGTAGAACAAATCGGTACTCGAGGAAAAATGGGGAATAAAAAAAGAAAGAACCAAGAACATTAAACCGAAGCGAAAACAATCGTCAAGTGTTTAAGCAAGTCCAAAGAAAAGAAAAAACAAACGAATAAAAAGACAACTACGTAAAATGCTCAATACACTAAGTAGAGCAAAATCTAAGAATATATATATATATATATATATATATATATATATATATATATATATATATATATATATATATATATATATATTGTATTAATTGATTTAAAATATGTTTTTATCGCTACACAGTGATAACCATGTTTCGAAAATGGGAGCCAAAGCCTTTGAATTCAATTTTTTTTTTTTTTTTACCAAATTAAAGACATTAGTTCCATTTCCTCGTCAAGCGAATTTTGGAGTAACTTATTTTTTTATCTACGCTTTTAAGGCACGGCAAAGATTATGAAAATTAAACAATTGAACACCCTGCCACCCCTTGTCTAGATGAATGGATTTCTCGGTATCTATGGGAACCCTCAATTATGAATCTTTGTCGTGCCTTAAAACCGTAAATAAAAAAATAAGTTACTCCAAAATTCGCTTGACGAGGAAATGGAACTAATGTCTTTAATTTGGTAAAAAAAAAAAAATTGAATTCAAAGACTTTCGCTTCCATTTTCGAAACATGGTTATCACTGTGTAGCGATAAAAACCATATTTTAAATCAATTAATATAAAATATTAATGCACTGTAAATTTACATTGAGCACTATTGTGTAAAAATAAAAATATCTATAAGAACACCGGATTTTATATCTTACTGTTCTTTCTTTTTATATATATATATATATATATATATATATATATATATATATATATATATATATATATATGAATAAAACCAAAAGGAAAATTTTCTTTTCCGACGCGTTTCGCCCTGTTATGGACTTTATACCATGCAACTGTAAGGAGCTTATTGAATATTTTTTAAGCATTTCACCCCAAGCAAGGCTGGATGCCACTAGTACACAAGGGGGTACAGAGTGGGAGCGAGAGTAAAGAGGCGTGATGGAGGAAAGGATGAAGAGAAGGACAGGGAATTGATCAGGGCATCTGCAGATGTCGATTGACATTACATTTGAATAGTTGGAGATTATAGCTATCAGGGAAACAAGTAATAGGAAGGGAATTCCACAGATGGGAGGTGCGAGACATGAAGCTATTGGAGTAGAAGAGACATTTAACAGTTCCGACAGTGAAAGGGTGGGGCCGTGATGCCAGCCTAGTAGCACGTTTAAATTCACGCAGTCTGAGAACTAGCGAAAGTAGCTCGTCGGAGCAGTTACCATGAAAGTATTTGTAGAAAAGACAGCATGAATCCATCCAGCTCTTATCTCAAATAACAACTTGAAAGAGACTGTTTGAGCAGCACAAGGACTGACCAAAATTCATGTTAAAAAAATAAAATAAAAAATGAAAACTACAGACAAAAGTTCATATTCTCCATCAAGACATTCATTTCTGTAGTTCACTGCTACCAGCAAGCAGAATTATTTTTCTCCTGATGATGGCCATGTTGGCCGAAACTAGTTGAGGAATCTAAATGAAATAATAATAAAAACGAAGGAATATTAATATACAACCCAGTGTGTCTGAAGATTTTTATTTTTGAATATTTTTTATTGTTCAATATATATATATATATGAAATGGACAAAGTCAGACAATTATTTAAGACCTATAAAAAAGAACGTATAAACATAAAAAAGGTATATATATATATATATATATATATATATATATATATATATATATATATATATATATATATATATACATGCAAAATATTTATCGCCTAAATATTAATATCCATTATTTATATAAAAAAGTAAATAAACGAAATAGCAAAAAAAAAAAATAGAATGCCCATAAATAAAAATAAATAAATAAATAAAAATAGCTCACATGTCTGGAGCCAGAACAAAATTAGACTAAAACTGCTAAAAAAAAAAAACAATTAAAAAAAAATAATTTAGGAAAATGATCTCGATGCACACCCGTGCAGACGAGCGCTCGCGGACAAGCACACACACAAACACAGGTAAAACAGAAGAAAATTTACACCAATGCTAAATGTGTATAAAAAGAAAAAATTGAAGGTTGAATTTTGAAAAATTAATTTGCCATATTAGTAAAAAAAAAACTCACTCTCTTAAGTTTTCAAAAAATTCAACCTTAGCGTTTCGACTGCACGCTCCAAAAGTTTGTATCCGTTAACAATAACACATTTAAAAAAAAAAATTTTGATTCGCATTTAATTTCTTCGTCTCGGATGCGACCTGAATATTACCAAAAGCAAAATAATTTCCATGCCTGAGGATGACTGAATGTACAGTTGAAAGTCCTTATACAGTTTATAATTTTAAAAACAAGGATCATAACATTCATCGAGTGATTCGTAGGTTAATGCATCTTTAAAAATTTTGTTTGCGAAGGGATTTCGCCATTTTATATCATTAACTTTTTGTATGAATGATTCATTGTAATATAAATTGAACTGCACCACATATTTGATATATATATATTATGAAATGGACAAAGTCTGACAATTATTTAAAGACATTTTTATGTTTAACACTCTTTTCATAGATACAAGTATTTAAGTAAATGCTCTGTTTATAATAAACAGTATTAAATAACATTTACCGGCCTCAATGTCCGAGAATTTTCATAGAAAATATTCGTCTTCCGACAGGATTCGAACCTGTATCCTCTACGGAACCGTCATATAGCCTGGCGTGCCTTACCGCTCAGCCATAAAGGACCGTTCGCTTGGGAAGGTCGAATTTACGGCTTATAAACTTCAATCTTCCATGAATCTCATAACTGCTCATGGCGTATCAAATGTTAGCAAATGACGTCACACATTATGAAATGGACAAAGTCCGACAATTATTTAAAGACATTTTTATGTTTAACATTCTTTTTATAGATACAAGTATTTAAGTAAATACTCTGTTTATAATAAACATTCAGGCCGATAAATGTTATTTAATGCTATATATATATATATATATATATATATATATACATATATATCGTATAAAATTAAGAAATATTAATGTTTATTGAAGATGTTTAGAAATATTCAAACTGACGACGAATTCATAAAATAAGTACATTTTTGGGGGGGACCTAAATATGTATATATATATATATATATATATATATATATATATATATATAATAAATCAATATAGATATATATATATATATATATATATATATATATATATAATAAATAAATATATATATATGTATAATAAATCAATATATATATATAATAAATAAATATATATATATATAATAAATCTATATATATATATATATATATAATAAATAAATATATATATAATAAATCAATATATGTATAATAAATCAATATATATATATATATATATATGATAAATATATATATATATATATATAAAAGTGAACATAGAAGTCAACACTTAGAGGCGACAGTCTGTTTCATGCTAGATGCAATCATCAGGCCATATATATATATATATATATATATATATATATATATATATATATATATATATATATATAATGGCAATGTCTGCAGCAGGTTAATCCTACCCAGTATTTCATTTATATATCTCAGAACGGTAAATACAACTTTAGCGCGTCAAGTCGATAAATTTTCATCGGAGTCAAAACTTATCGATCGTTCCGCAATAAAAACCTGCAACGAAACACAACAATAACTTCTTGGAGCTCTCTGTCCATATATGGTAATCGAAAAGTCGCTTCGCCAAATTCATTCATGAATACAGTCCGTTCAAAAATTCTGTGACCCTATCAAGTCGGAAAACCTGGGGCGCGTTGGCAAGGAATCTCGTCTCTTAAAATTGGAGGTTAGGCATGTTGCTCAATAGGTAATGACGTTTCTTGCGTATTACTTGAAGAGCGTTGATTTCTATTTTTAATTCAATCGTATTGAAATTTAGATTTCCGTTAGAAAAAAATTTAAATTAATAAGTTTCAACTGGCTGAACTGTGGTGTTTATTACTTCTTAACTAATCATTTTTTATGCGTTTCACCCCAAAGGGGGAGTGCCACCGATTTTTGCCGCATCCGACCGCGTGGGTCGGTAGGTGAATATCTCACTATACGGATTACTATTCGGATCACTATACTGTGGTTACTATTCGAGGGAGTATTATTGAGCAAGTGATCACTCTCCGAATTACTTCTGAAGTGTGCTTGTCACTCTCTGCCTCCGGGAAGAGAGGGACCCAGATGAGGCTGTGCCGAAGGGCAGAGTCTAGTCTGGTGTGGTAGACTGCTACCAGATTCCGTTTTTTGCGGGGCCTACGGGGAATTTATGACCGAGCCTACGGGCTCGAATACCCCACAATAAACTTGTGCTTGTGCCGCATCCAGCCGCGTGAGGCGGTTAGTGAATATCTCACTCCCCGAATTACTTCGGAAGTGTGCTTATTAAACTCTCTGCCTCTGATCGAAGAGGAACCCAGGCGAGGCTATGCCGATGAGGAGAGTCTCGTCTGGGGTGGTAGACAGCTACCCGACCCCGTTTTTAACGGATCTACGAAGGATTTTTGACTGAGCCTACGGACTCGGGTACCCCACAATAAACTTAGGCTTCTGCCGCATCCGACCGCGTGGGTCGGTAGGTGAATATCTCACTATACGGATTACTATTCGCATCACTATTCGGTGGTTACTATTCGAGTGAGTATTATCGAGCAAGTACAATTAGTGCGAGTGTTATTCGAAGGCATCTGACACCAGTATTGTCCAACGTCGTTACTATAGTTGTATCTGCGATTACAAAGTCTCTACTACAACGAGCATTACGAAAGTGACAACGTGTATTCCTTGACATTACAAAAGTGGCAACGAATGTTCGTTGACATCACAAAACATTCATTAGTCATTTAAAGATTTAGCCTCTATTCTTAATGTACTTTTCATTGTGTCTATTTTATTAAATGCTTTCCACCCTATCATTATAGATCTTTTTTTATTTCTATTATACGTCTTTTCTTAACACCTTCGCTAAACACTTTTATTCAAAGATTTCTTTCAATTCTTCATCTTCTATACTTTGTTCATATATATAAGCTTAAGAAAATTAAAGTAGAACATTTTTTTTTATTTTAATGACATGCCCGTACATGACGTAATTAATCAGATTCCTTTTCTTTATTATCTGTGAATTGCCATGACTTCTTGGGAAAGATAGTGGAGTGGTTTCCCATTGCATTCTCCACAGATTCCTTTTCTTTATTATCTGTGAATTGCCATGACTTCTTGGGAAAGAGAGTGGAGTGGTTTCCCGTTGCCTTCTCCACAGATTCCTTTTCTTTATTATCTGTGAATTGCCATGACTTCTTGGGAAAGAGAGTGGGGTGGTTTCCCGTTGCCTTCTCCACAGATTCCCTTTCTTTATTATCTGTGAATTGCCATGAATTCTTGGGAAAGATAGTGGAGTGGTTTCCCGTTGCCTTCTCCACAGATTCCTTTTCTTTATTATCTGTGAATTGCCATGACTTCTTGGGAAAGAGAGTGGGGTGGTTTCTCGTTGCCTTCTCCACAGATTCCCTTTCTTTATTATCTGTGAATTGCCATGAATTCTTGGGAAAGAGAGTGGAGTGGTTTCCCGTTGCCTTCTCCACAGATTCCTTTTCTTTATTATCTGTGAATTGCCATGAATTCTTGGGAAAGAAAGTGGAGTGGTTTCCCGTTGCCTTCTCCACAGATTCCTTTTCTTTATTATCTGTGAATTGCCATGAATTCTTGGGAAAGAGAGTGTAGTGGTTTCCCGTTGACTTCTCCACAGATTCCTTTTCTTTATTATCTGTGAATTGCCATGACTTCTTGGGAAAGATAGTGGAGTGGTTTCCCATTGCATTCTACACAGATTCCTTTTCTTTATTATCTGTGAATTGCCATGACTTCTTGGGAAAGAGAGTGGGGTGGTTTCCCGTTGACTTCTCCACAGATTCCCTTTCTTTATTATGTGGGAATTGCCATGACATATTGGGAAAGATAGTGGAGTGGTTTTCCATTGCATTCTGCACAGATTCCTTTTCTTTATTATCTGTGAATTGCCATGACTTCTTGGGTAAGATTGGGGAGTGGTTTGCTATTGTTTTCTTCACAGATTCCTTTTCTTTATGTGTGAAGTAACATGAAATCTGAATCCAATTTAATTTTTTTTATTGTCCTGCCAGTTTTTGCATGGCATTCACTGTAGTAATAAGTAAGCTTGCTTTTTTATTACTCACCATTTATTTTTCCAACCTTTCCTAAAGTTATTCGGGCTTAGGGATCCCTGTAGCTTTACAGTATTCTCTTCTGGTATTTGCCCACTCACTTCATTTGACAGTTCATATTTGCCTAAGACATGCCACCAAAGAAAAGAACTTACCTAGGTCACAAAACCGCTGCCGCCAGGTCCGCTGTGCGAATAAGAAATAACGAATCGTCTTTAGAACGTTCAGTTCGACTGTCTCAAAATGCTTCTCGGAATGCTTTAATCAGAGCCACTGAGTCCGAAGATCAATGTGGCCATCGGATTCCCAGAAGAGCATACATGAACGCTTCTGCGCGCGAGGCTAAAATGGTGATCAAAGGGCTCAATGGCTGAGGAGAAACGCCTCTGCTGTGCGTGAGGTTGAAACAAGATTGAGAACGCAAAAACGGCCCTTTTCAGAGCCACCCCCTATTCAAATTGTTACCCCCCCCATTTGGGGATGTGCTTCAGTTGCACCCAATTGTTGTTACTAATACTGATTTTTGGGTGAGCTGACTTTAAACTGCTCCAATTGAACAGCAAATATTCCCATTAATGAAACACCCGGTCGAAGACAGGTTATACTGCTAGTATATGAATATAAACTTTTAAATAATTTGCATGTTTTATATCTTACTATATACTTTTTAAATAATTTGCATATATTATATATGAACATATGCTTTTTAATAATTTGCATGTATTATAAATAAATATATGATTTTTTAATAATTTGTATATATTATATCACAGTATATACCTTTTAAATAATATGTACGTATTATATATAAATTTATATTTTTAAATAATTTGCATGTATTATATATATATATATATATATATATATATATATATATATATATATATATATGAATATATATGTTATTTTTAATAATTTGCATATATTATATATGAATATATACTTTTTTAGATGTCCGTTTTTAGTGTGTAAAGAATTCTGTACACCCCGTAAATTAATTAAGTACATTTCTGTAAAATTAGAAGAGACATTTTTTAATGAAAAACTACTCAAAATTTTCGCCGTTGTGCACAAATCTATATCTTTTGTCCTCAATTGAGCTATGAAGAGCGAAGAACTGGCTTCTTTTTTGTTATCTTTTTTTTTTTTTTGCTATAATTTGTAGATTTTCGACTATTCTATTTAAGAAAATGACTCGAGCTCTCAGTTTGATGTTTAGTTTTTATAGCAATTTGCGTTATTTGGCGAAACGTCTAGCACCGGCTTCTCTGTGGGAGTTTTTGGGTACCTTGGTGTACTAGTGAGCCAGCCAAAATGAGCTGACTCATTTTATAGTTCACCAATAGAAGATTTAACCAATCAGAAGGCTCAAAATATTCAAAATAGACGTGTATAAAAGGCGGCCATGTTTTTTTTCCGGAATATCCACTGCCAGCCTTTGATATCGAAGACTGAAGAATTACGGAACAGCTGCTGGTGGTATTGGCGATATAGTCAGATTCAGTAGAGTGTCTGACTCGTGAGTGTTAATCTTTAACGTTGTTTCATTGAACAGATTACGTACTGCGCTGGATTCTATATTGATAGACTATGGTGGACATGGTCAACATTGTCTTTGTGTGTCTTAGTTAAACTGGGACCGTACAGAACCAACCCGGTCTGACGGCCACAGGGAAGTCAACTTGGAGAATCTTGTTTTGACAAATTTAAGCAAAAGTTTGTGAAAATTTAGCTCCATTGCCTGAGTTTATCATATGTGACATCCGATGCCAATTGTAAAACCTTCTCAACATAATTATTGTACTCAACACGACAGCAACATTTTTTAGGTTTAGCCTCACCGTATTTATTCAATCTATACAGCAAGGCAATTCTGAGAGAATTAGAAGTCCAGTCAGGATTCATTATTGGCACTCACAATCTTAACCACATAAAATATTCAGATGACACACTGTTGATAGCAGACACGGAAAGGAAACTACAAACGCTCCAACAGAAGGTAGCGAAGGAAAGCGAGAAGAAAGGACTAAGTATAAACTATAAGAAGACAGAATGCAGGGTTATCAGCAAAAGGGTGAGCCCAAAATACAAATTACAAATCGGGGATACTAAAGTCAAACAAGTACTAAAATTTAAAATACTCTAACGGAGGACGGAAATTGCGACACTGAAATCCGAAGACGTATTGGGATGGCCAATGATGCATTCCAAATGCTAAGCAGAGTATTAAGAGACAAAGAAAAGAGTACTGAACTGTTACGTGATATCTGTCCTCCTATATGGCAGTGAATGCTGAAATATCTCCTCTCCACATCACTTGAAGCAACAGAATTGTGATTCTACAGAAGGATGATGAGGATACCATGGACAGAACATGGGAGCAACGACGAGGTTTTAGAGAAAATGGAAACAAAAAAGGAAACTTATAGTCCATATCAGGAAGAGACAGTTGAAATTTCTGGGGCACGTAATGAGGAAGGAGGGCTTGGAAAACCTGATACTCACGGGACAAATTGAGAGAAAGAGGGTCAGAGGAAAGCAGCGCGTAACATACTTGATGAACTTCAGCAAATGGATGGTAGAACAGGGTTTTGGAGAAATAACAGACAATTATTAAGAACTACGAGGGACAGGAAGCTGTAGAGGGCCATGATCGCTTACGTCCTGAAGCGACGCTGCGCATAAAAGAAGAAGAATGATCATTTATCACGATGTAGTGATTTAAGTACACAAATGTGTTCATTGAAATCCATTCGTAAAGATGTTCGGTCTCTCCCCACTATCATGTTAGTCCAGTGATCAAATGCCTGTCTGATGCTAAATATATAGGCAGACCTAATCAGAGGTTGTAAGTAATGAATAGCACGTAGTATCTAAGATTTATAGAGTACAGTATGACAATTTGTACACGCTCGTTGATGCGTCCGGTTCTGCGATTGCAGCAATCCAATTTCAACCTAGTCTTTCGCTAGTGTTTTTTTCTCAGTCGTTTTCCGAGCACATTTAGACTATCATTTTAAAGTACATGAGACTTTATATACATTAAATCTAAACAACGTTCCCTCTATAAGCAGGAATGGTTGATAGGTCCCAATGTAATCTATTTGTGACTTATAGTGCGACAATATAAAACAATAATAAGCTAAGCTTCGTTAATATTGCGTTGGAATATAGACGAATATACAGGGTGAGGCAAAAGTCGCGCACGATAGAAGTTCATGGATAGGTCGAAGAGGTTTTGTTGAGTGACCACCGAGGTCACTAGACCTCACACCCTTGGATTTTTTTTCTGTGGGGCCATTTGAAATCAGTCACGCCCAAGTAATATTGAGGAACTTAAAGAAAGAATTAAATATGAATGCAATAAAATGACAGAGGAAACTCTCTGACATGTTAATGAATCATGCAGGCACAGAATTGAAATGTGTTCTGAGAAAGATGGCGGACATTTTGAACAGCATATATAACAAGTAAACAATTGGAACTAGTAAATAAAATTTTCATATGTAACTTTCTTTTTAATAAATTATCCCTATCGTCCACGACTTTTACCTCACCCTGTATATTAAAACTTTACAGATCCCACTTTCAAATCTTGATTGGACATAGAGTTAATACAAAACCCAGTGAAAAATCCTTTATTACGAAAACATTGAAAAGACCAAAAAACAACAGAGGAAATGTATATATGGGAATTAGTGAGGTGTCTCTTTGATCGCTATTTCTAGTCTATCCTCTATTACTACACGGATCACTCTTTCTACACTATCCTTCATCTCTATACTATTCGCTGAACTATTTCTGTATAGTGATCATTACACGGATTACTATTAGGTGGTTACTTTCCGAGAGACTATTATTGAGCAAGTACTATTAGTGCATTGTTCAACGGCGTCACTATTGTTGTATCTGCGATTACAAAGTCTCTACTACAACGAGCATTACGAAAGTGGCAACGAGTATTCGTTGGCATTACAAAAGTGGCAACGAGCGTTCGTTGACATCACAAACAACAGTTTACACTCACAGGACATATTGAGGCAAGAGGGACAGAGTAAAGCAGGGCATAAACTACCTAACGGTACAACATAGATTAGGAGAGATATCAAAAAACACAAACTTTACTGTAAACTGCAAAAGACAGCAGTTTGTGAGGAGCCATGATCGCTTAACACGGAAGGAAACGCGTCGTATAGAATAAATGGATGGCAAAACAGGTTGGGAAAGAAAGAGTGAAAATATAGACATTACTTCCAGAACAATCGACTTATCTGTCTACGCGATATATAGCAAGGGTATTCTTATTTATGTGGCGTGTCTCGTCAGGATGTAGGACATCAACAACTTCCTCTTCCTTGTAGCTCTTAATGAACTTTGGTTATCTGTTATTTTTCCTAAGGCCTGTTCCATCATTCATTTAATCAAGCTCACGAAGATCAATCGGTCGACCAAGAAAGAAAATTCTGAAAAATAATGTTTTTAAGGCAAAGTAATTCCATCATATCATATGACGTGTTTCTTCAGGACGAGTGTGATCATGGCTCTTCACAACTTTCTTTTCCTTGTAGCTCTTAATGAACTTTGGTTATCTCTTATTTTCCTAAGCCCTGTTCCGCCATTCATTTAATCAAGCTCACGAAGTTCAATCGGTTGAGCAAGAAAGATAATTCTGAAAAATAATGTTTTTAAGGCAAAGTTTTTCTATCATTTGATGTGCCGTGTTTCTTCAGGACGAGTGTGATCATGGCTCTTCACAGCTTCCTCTTCCTTGTAGATCTTAATGAACTTTGGTTATCTGTTATTTTTCCTAAGCCCTGTTCCGTCATTCATTTAATCAAGCTGACGAAGATCAATGGGTCGACCAAGAAAGATAATTCTGAAAAATAATGTTTTTAAGGCAAAGTTCCTCTATCATTTTATGTGATCGTCCAGCACTCACTGCCACACGGGAGTTCGGGTTCGAAGTACTGAAACCAGATTTCATCTTGAGTTACTAATCTGCAGTGAAATTTCTCAGGGTCACCAATTTTAGATTTCTAACACACCTCTCACACACCTTACACGTTAAGAGTCCCAAATATCAAAAGCCAACAGACACTGCCTGCTTGAACTTTTTCAGTGGTGGATAAGCAGAGTGCTTCCACTGTTTGCGTTGAATCATTGATTCAGGTTCGAAGTACTGAACCCAGGTTTCATCTTGAGTTACTAATCTGCAGTGAAATTTCTCAGGGTCACCAATTTTAGAGTTTGCCATTCTTGATTTCAGAAACATTTATTGGAAATATTTATAAAAAAAAACAATCATACACACACCGAGACATAATAAGGAGAGACGATGATGTGACAAGAAATAGAACAAAAGATGGAAATAACAAAGACATTCTGCGATCACATGCGCGAAAACGGTCGCAAAGGCACGCCCACGCACACACGTGCGCACACACGAACGCACACACAAACACAATGAAAGAAAATAAAAACTTTGCATCAATGAAAAGTGCGTATATAAAGAAAAATAAGAAGTATAAAGTCAATTGCTGATACCCACTGAAGATTGGACAGAGTGATTGCTAGAATGTCCGTCTACGAAACGCTGTAGTCGGGATGTTGAAAGCAAAAGCAATCATCTAACTTTATGTCTGTGTTAAAAATATATATATATATATATATATATATATATATATATATATATATATATATATATATATATATAATAATTATTATTATTAATTAAAAAATATCAAGCACTTAAAATCCCATGGGTAATAATTTTTATTTCATGAGAGCTCTAAAAAGGTAGCTCTGAATCTTCAAAACCTACAAACAAAATCACAAATAAAATGAAATAATACTCCGGATGAAAATCAAGAAATATTGCTATCTTATATATATATATATATATACACTCACATATATATAGTAATATATATATATGTAATAATAAATATATATATATAGTAATATATATATATATATATAAAGGATGTTTCATTAACTATATATATGTATGTATGCGCGTGCGAGTGTGTGTGTGTGTGTGTAGGGTGAGATGAGTAAATGGTTGGCATGTTATATTTTTAATTTCGCGCATGCGTGTTCTTTGTTATTGATTTTTTTTTTATCCACTGCACAGTATAGTAGGGTTAGTGGGGCACCGTCTGTGAGAAAAAGGTTGCCATGACGCAATTCACTCATTAAGAAATTTAGAAACGCCATGCTGTACTGTCAAATCTGAAGACGGTGTAAAGGATTCAGTAAAAAGGTTGAATGAGTCTAATGTTCATTACGAAGTCACGGCAGAACTGAAAAATCACTCTGATTTTCTGATAAAAAAAAAAGAACTCCAGAATTTGTTTTTTTATGAGGGCCTAAGAATCAGCACGGAGGCCTATATCAAGTGCTTTGAAGAGGTAGTGCTGCCCTGGGTCAAGACGGTGGCAACTGGAAGAACCTATGTCTGGCAACACCACCATGCCACACAAGCAAGAGAACCAAGTCAATGCTCTCGGACAATTCCTGCGACCACATCATCCCTTACATCTGGCCAGACTGCAACCCCCTTGATTATTATGTGTGGAGCTTAGTTGAGCAAGAGACCAACAAAACTCCTTAATGAAAACTCCAAAGATGAACTGAAGGCAAGGATTATGGCAGGCTTCGCCAACTTAGACAAGAAAACCGCCCAGAAGTGTTGCAGTAGATTCCGTAGTCGTCAGGAGGACTTGGATGAAGCCAATGGCGATTTTAGTAAATAAATTTAATCTTTAGTATTTTTAGGCATTTTTGTTTCATTTGGGTAAATATATCTGTTAAAATGAGATGTCAGGGTTATTTTTATTTCTGCGTAATTTAGACGGCAATTTACCCATCGCACCAAGTGTTTTGCATGTGTGTGTGTATTTTTAATCATTTCGCACTAAACAAGGGAATAAAGCCACTAAGATAAATTAAGATAGATAAAAAAAGAAATAGATAGATAGATAGATAGATAGATAGGTAGATAGATAGGAACAGACTGTGATAGATAGATAGATAGAAAGGAAAAAATAGATAGATAGATAGATAGATAGAAAGGAAAAGATAGATAGAAAGGAAAAGATAGATAGATAGATAGATAGATAGATAGATAGATAGATAGATAAAAAGGAAAAAATAGATAGATAGATAGAAAGGAAAAGATAGATAGATAGATAGATAGATAGATAGATAGATAGAAAGGAAAAAATAGATAGATAGATAGATAGATAGATAGGGGAGAAAAAATATAAACATCAAATCATCAAATATTAAAGCAGATAAACAACTGAATCTGACGCGTAATGCACATGCGCAGTCGCCCATGCCTTCCCCCCTCCCAAATATTCGTCTTCCTCCACCCGCCACATCTTATCGATCATTAATTTTATGAATGACGTAGAAACTAGTAACAGCAGTTGTAGGATTGCTTGTCTCTTGGTTGGTGCCTTCTGATAGCGCGTACATCCATTCATAAAAATCAATTCACACTCGCCCACGCAATCACGCCCACGCAAAAGGAAACTTGCAAGCATTTTTCAGTGGTTAGAACAATGGTTTGGCAACTGGGAGGTTTGATATTCTCTACCAAATTGTGACTTGTCAGAGATTAGTTGTTCTAAGATTTTCAAGAAGATATATTCTTTCAAATCAACAGAAAAAAAAAACAGATTTTTTTTTGATTCAGTGGGGAGTTTTTGTTATCTCTTTGTTTTAAAAGAGATGTTCGTGTAAGAGTCGAGAGAAAAGTCTGTGATTCTAGGAGCTCGAATATGGTTTGTAGGTTCATTAATTTTGAAAATAAATCTGATTTCGTACAGGATAAAGTTTCTAAAATCTGCCACATTTATGTTTAGATTAGGTTAATTAGTTTAAAATAAACAGCGTGGCATATATATATATATATATATATATATATATATATATATGTGTGTGTGTGTGTGTGTGTGTGTGTGTGAGTGTGTGTGTGTGTGTGAATTATATATATATATATATAACATACGTATATATATATATATATATACATACATATATACGTATATAAATTTATATCTGTATATATATATATATATATATATATATATACATACGTATATAAATTTATATCTATCTATCTATATATATATATATATATATATACACACACACACACACACAGAGGCAGAATGTGAGTCATCGATACACACACACATAGATAGATAGCTAGATCAGAACACTGAGAAGAGATAGATAGATAGATAGATAGATAGATAGATAGATAGATAGATAGATAGATAGATAGATAGATAGATAGATTGTATGTCGCTAAAAATTGGTCGACCAAGAAAAAAAATTCTGACAAATAATGTTTTTAAAGCAAAGTTCTTCTATCCCTTTATATGTTGTGTCTCTTCAGGGACTGTGTGATCATGGCTCTCCACAACTTCCTCTCTTTTGTATCCTTTATTAAATTTTCTGTTTTTTCTATCTCTCCAAATCCCTATTTTGCCAGCCATTTACACAAGCTCGTTAGGCAGGGGTTATGCGCTGTTTTCTTCTGTCCCTCTTACCATCTATCTGCCCTGTGCGTGTCAAATTTTCCGAGCCCTCTTTCCTCATTATGTGCCCTAGAATTTTCAAATCTTTTCTGATGTTGTTTGTGTTTCCATTTTCTCGAAAATTGTGTCCCTACTCACGTGTTCAGTCCATGGTATTCCCAGTATCCTTCTGTAGAACCCCATTTCTGTTGCCTCAAATCTCTTCTTCGTCCGTGACAAGATGTCCAGCATCCGCTGCCATATAGGAAATCTGACATTACGTAACAGTTCATTATTCTTTTCTTTGTTTCCAATATTTTTCATTATAGATGTGTGTTTTTGTTTAGCGGCATATCAACACCTCTATGGGTTATTTAATGCCGAAAACTAAGTACGCAATTTTATTTTACTTTTATGGAAATAAGAATGATTTTAGTGATACAAGTCTTACTAATTAACCCATACCAGGGGGAGAAGATGGGGATTCATACTCGCGAATAAGTGAATATAACGAACCCAACTGGAATTGGAACTCGGCTTTCCGATTAACAATTCCGAGTTAGTATCCTTTACATCACCTGCCCATTCAAGATCACAGTATCTGATATTCCAAAGCGTTCACCCATCTAGGCACTGACCAGACGCGACGTTGCTTAACTTCGATGATCGTACGGAACCTGTAATTGTAATGTTCAATTTAAAGAGGTAGACATTTAATAGGAGGAGGAGGATAAAAAGGGGAGGAAATGGGGCGGAGGAGGAGGAGGAGTACATTCCGTCCTGGGTATGACGATAAACTACGTCCGGCAGCAAGTCTTCTGATCGAGTTTTTTGAGGAACATGGAAACACCTCAATTTCTGCTGTTACCAGGTCCACCCTGACCCGAGGAGGTAGTACCTGTTATGGCCCCAGCTATGGGAAAATAATGAACCCATCCACCCCACTCAAACTGGATTCAAAACACTATGAAAGTATAAAAATACATTTTTTTATAGTAAAAATACCAGCAATATATTTTAACAGAAAAAATTCCAGTAATAGATTTTTATAGTAAAAAAAATTACCAAAGATCCGAAGAAAATTCAATTTCGATATTAAATGACCCATAAGAAGTTGATATGCCGTTAAACAAACAAACAATCAATTGTACATTAATTAAATTTGTTCATCTGATGGGAGTCAATCTAGTGACATTCAACAGCTGGATGAACAAATTTATTTTAATTTATTTATTATTACTATATATATATATATATATATATATTTCGGGCTATGGGGAAATAAATTATTACATGGAGCCTTAGAGTGGTCTGTTTTCATTAAATTATATATATATATATATATATATATATATATATATATATATATATATATATATATATATATATAGCTCTCAGCTCTTTGGTATCCGTATAGGTAGTCCCAAGGAGGGTGAAATCCTGAGAGCTCAATATATATATATATATATATATATATATATATATATATATATATATATATATATTTAAGTTAAGAAAAATTTGGTATCTGTATAGGTAGTCCCAAGGAGGGTGAAATCCTGAGAGCTCAATGTGAATTCAGAGCTAATAATTTAAAGAAAAACAGACCACTTTAAGGCTCCATGTAATAATTTATTTCACCATAGCCCGAGAGCTATATATATATATATATGTGTGTGTGTGTGTGTGTGTGTGTGTGTGTGTGTGCGCGTGTGTGTGCGCAGTGAGAGAAGCTGTGATATATATACACATATATATTACTCATACAGCTTATTAATTATAGGTAATAATCAAGGTTTGTTTTATAAAGACAAAACTATATATTTGCATATACGAGTGATGCTGGAAAGTTTTCGGCTCGTCCAAGAAATTTCTTCTAAAAATAATATGATATTGTGGCCATTCTTGTATGTAAGCATATTTGCGATGCTGTAATAGATTCAACGCTGGTAGGTTGGCTTCTTGGCAAGTATGGCGGTCTCTCGTCTTACAAAAGGCACCAAATAAATGTTTAAGCACATCCACATTCCTACGTGTCAATGCTGTTGTTGCTTTCTTTACACCAGGCTTTGCTTGAATCTACGTCGTGAATCACGTAAGAACATTAGACTGGTTCTGACTGGATATCAATGGAAGAAAGAAAGAAAGAAAGAAAGAACAATATAGGAGGAGAGAAAAGATAGATAGATAGATAGATAGATAGATAGATAGATAGATAGATAGATAGATAGATAGATAGATAGATAGATAGATAAAGAAAGAAAGAAAGAGAGTTAAATAAAGAGAGAGATGAAGAGATAACGAAAGAAATAGATAGATAGATAGATAGATAGATAGATAGATAGATAGATAGATAGATAGATAGATAGATATACAGACAGACGGACAGATAAAGAAAAAGAGTTAAATAAAGAGAGAGATGAAGAGATAACGAAAGAAATATATATATATATATATATATATATATATATATATATATATAGATAGATAGATAGATAGATAGATAGATAGATAGATAGATAGATAGTTAAAGAAAGAAAGACAGAAAGTAAATAAAGAGATATATTAAGAAAGAGATAGATAGATAGATAGATAGATAGATAGATAGATAGATAGATAGATAGATACAGAAAGTAAAGAAAGAGATAGATAGATAGATAGATAGATAGATAGATAGATAGATAGATAGATAGATAAAGACAGAAAATAAAGAAAGAGATAGATAGATAGATAGATAGATAGATAGATAGATAGATAAAGAAAGACAGAAAGTAAAGAAAGCGATAGATAGATAGATAGATAGATAGATAGATAGATAGATAGATAGATAGATAGATATATAGATAGATAGATAGATAAAGAAAGAAAGAAAGTAAAGAAAGGGATAGATAGATAGATAGATAGATAGATAGATAGATAGATAGATAGATAGATAGATAGATAAAACAGTTTTTTATTTCTCTTCAGTTATTTTTACTACTTTTATCAATTGAAACCTGGATGTTTTTGTGTGACGTCATATTGGCTTATTATCTCGTCAGCCGCTCCAGGAAGATAATTGTTTTTCTCTCCCTTCCTCTGTAACTACGAATTGTCTTACACAACTCAACTATTGAACACTCAATGTCAAAATAAGATCAAGGACAAAGAAATCTCTCTTGAGATAACTCATTAGCTGCTTCTGCATTGTTAACAACACTTAAAACGAGAATC
>OZ038499.1:92429301-92486801 GCA_964036315.1 Acanthosepion esculentum | reverse complement strand
ACTATCAAGCCCTCTGCATAAACATCGTAACATGAGCTATGAGCATCAGCTCATCCACTAATACTAACATGTATTAAACATGTGGTCATAGTATTCATGTATGATTTTTCATGTGGTTTCCCTTCCTCCATCATATATAACCTCAATTTACGAATTATCATTACCTATGTTATCTATTGTATACATCTTCCTTTTTCTGTATGTATATGTATGAGTGTACAATTGTATGCTTTTTTTTATATATTTTTGTTAGTGTATATATTTTGTATATGTGAACATGCGTGTGTTTATTTGTATATATAGGTATATGTGTTTATGTTTATGTTTTGTGCGTTATATTCTTTTATGTATATGTATTGTGTGTATATATCTAGGTACACTTGATGGGATGCACTCTTATGTGCCTGTTTACACATATAGGGTTAGGGGGTGTTTGGATATGTATTATATATTATTTTAGTATGTATTTGTCAGTATGTATGAGTGTATATATATATATATATATATATGTGTGTGTGTGTGTGTGTATGTATATATATATGTGTGTGTTTTTAGGTTATTTACATAAAAATACATATATATATATATATATATATATAGTGCTTTATTGGTGCGATTGTAGATGTGGGTCTCTATATGTAGAGATGAAAGCGTATATGACTTTTTTCATAATGTGGCTTCATGTATATACTGCATTTCTATGTGAATGCTTATATAGGTGTATATTTATATAGGTGTATGTATGTATGTATTTATGTTTATATATGTGTATGTATGTATTTATGTTGATATATGTGTATGTATGTACTTATGTTTATATAGGTGTATGTATGTATTTATGTTTATGTAGGTGTATGTATGTATTTATGTTTATGTAGGTGTATGTATGTATTTATGTTTACATATGTGTATGTATGTATTTATGTTTATATAGGTGTGTGTATGTATTTATGCTTATGTAGGAATATGTATCTTCGTAATTTTAATTTTATTTTTATGTTATCTGTATTTTTAATTTTACTTTTAATCACTTCAAATGATGTTTTTCTTAATTTATTATTATTATCTTTTAAAAAATCTTTTTACATATATACTTTTTTTAAAAATTAATATATAATTTTTGGAAAATTATTCGTTATTTTACTATTTTATTTACTTAATCAACTATTTAAAATTTCACGGGTATTGATGTCGCAAATAACTACATACATTGAGCAGAACATTTTCGAATATATTCAGTTTTAAACACCGACAATTACCAGTCCCGAATCATCTCTCAAGTTTTCCCTTTCTTCCTCTTGTTTTCTTCCTCTTTCATTTCTTTTTTTCCTTTACTCTTTTGCCTTTGTCTCTTTCCTCTATTCCCCTTTGAAGATACTCTTTCTACTTCACTTCTCACATCCGGTGGAAATAGGTCAACCTGTCCAATCTCTTCCACTACGGGTTCCTTTTCAATATATCTCTCTAGACAGACATATCTCTCTTTCTCCCCACTTTTCTCTGTCTTTCTTTCTTTCTTTCTTTCTTTTTCCCTTCCCCCATTTTGAATCTATATTTTAAAACGTAATTTATGTTTGAATATTTCTGATTTTGGTCTGATGAGACGAAACCGAAGTATCGGATTTGCAAAATAAAATATGACCATGGGTTTCTAAAGTCTACGCTTTCATAATTATCATTTTCTCTGTTCTTACATTGAGCTCTCTTTGGGTGTATATCCTCTTTGGAATTATCCACACGGATTACCAAATAATATTATCAACACACACACACAGACACACACACACACATACATATATATATATATATATATATATATATATATATATATATAATTTTCAGTCCATACTAGACTATTGCCTCCAGCATGAAACTAGAAGTTGTACCAAACGGTGAGGAACAGAATGTATATTTATTAGTATATATATATATATATATATATATATATATATATATATATATATATATATATATATATATATATATATATTAGTTGGTTTGATGTGAGTTTGTGGCCCTGGGTTTCACGCTCGCAAATAGCGTGAAACCCAGGGTCAATCACATCAATCCGACCAAATATGTTAGCTCTATCACTGATATTGAGCACGTTCCCATAAGTACCGCGCATACATAATATATAAATAATATATGTAGAAAATTGCATATATATATATATATATATATATATATATACACACATACATATTTTGCATATAAAATACTAATAAATATGTATATGTGTGTGTATGTGTGTGTGTGTGTGTGTGTGTGTGTGTGTGTGTGTGTGTGTGTGTGTGTGTGAAATATTTTTTCTTTATTGGGATCCCTTATGGTTTTTTGTTTTTGTTTTTTTTTTAAGCCACCTTGACGAAAGTCAGCAAAACCTGACAAGAAAGACAAAAACCTCCATTCCTTCAAACCGATATGCACGTAAGCCTCCATATAAACTATTCTAATCCGATGTCATAGTCTGCTATTTACCAGTTTGAATATAAAATATTCCCGACTGTTTACCTCCTCAAGTTCTGTTCGAACGAACGAGGTATTGCTTAACCACCTTTTACATTTAAGACAAATCATTCTCATATAAGAATCATTAAAAATTGTCATTCGCTAATAATAATTTACGACTGGAATAAAGCAACAATGGCGTTATATCCTGTGGAGGCGCCATATTTAATAATTTATGATAATAGAGAACAATGGTAAACAATGCTAGGCACTTAATAGAAGATCGAATAGCCTTCAATAGCAATAACTTTTGAAACTAAGATGACGATGTGGTGCAGGCTAACGGATCATCATTTAACTATTAGCCAAGATCAATAATGTTTCACTTTTGAAGAGAAAATAGCTATTTCAATCTTTCAATCATATTATTGCTGTTTAATCATCTGCAATTTAAAGCAAAGCAACTGCAAGATCAATATGGAATTTATCGATTTCTTTCGAATTCATTGTAATTAAGCCAGTGAACGAACGGACCTGTAGGTTTATTTTGAGTACGAAAGACAAGTATAAGATGAATAACATACGAGAAACTGATTCTATTTTCTCTGATGTTTCGGGAAAAAAGCAGTTTTTGCTGTTGTGTGTGGGCGATTCTGTTGAGGCTAACAAGAATCAGAGGAAAAGACCATAGACACTCATTTTGTCAATAGTGGCAGTTTTATGAATGAACTTGGACCCAAAACAAAGATTCATTCACAGTGTGGGCGTATCGCAATATAACGGTGACGACGGAGAAATGAAGGCAGTGCCTCATTTTGTAAAGAGTCTGCCAAGTGCGCATATATATATATATATATATATATATATATATATATATATATATATATATATGGCATTATATATATATATATATATATATATATATATATATATATATATATATATATATCGCATCCCATATATATATATATATGGCATTCTCTCTCTCTCTCTCTCTCTCTCTATATATATATATATATATATATATATATATATATATATATATGGCATCCTATATATATACATATATATATATGTATATGGCATTCTATCTCTCTCTCTCTCTCTCTCTCTATATATATATATATATATATATATATATATATTTATTGTCATCCACAGACAGACTGTTTCGCTGTATCACAGCTCATCAGTGTGGATAGACGTCCGTCTTGCCTTTAGCAGGGGATCGAAACCCGACTGAATCGGCGTCAGTTGGAGATTCCACCACTAAGCCATCGGCACAGCATTCATCAACTTAAACAAGGAGACCGTCCAGAAGAGTTGCAGGAGATATATATATATATATATATATATATATATATATATATATATATATATATATATATATATATATATATATAGCATCCTCTCTCTCTCTCTCTCTCTCTATATATATATATATATATATATATATATATATATGATGCGATGGATAAATGGTCGTCTAAATTGCGCAAATATTAAAGTAACACTGACATCTCAATTTAACAGATATATTTACTAAAATTATACAAAAAATATCTTGAAATACTAAAGAGTAAGTTTTTCAGTACACTCGCCATTGGCTTCAAACACGATCTCCAGACGACTTTGCAATCTCCTGCATCTTTTCCGGAAGGTCTCCTTGTTTCAGTTGGTGAATACTGCCACAATCCTTCCCTTCAGGTGATACTTGGTATTACACAGAGTTGTGTTGGTGGATATGCCGTAAAATAAAATAAACCAAACCAATCTAAACCAAAGAATACATATTCTATTCATAGGAATCTATCCTAAAAATGTTGTCGGCATTAAATAATCTATTGAGGTTGATATGCCGTAAAAAAAATAAACCAAACCAATCTAAACCAAAGAATACATATTCTATTCATACAAATCTACCCTAAAAATGTTGTCGGCATTAAATAATCTATTGAGGTTGATATGCCGTAAAATAAAATAAACCAAACCAATCTAAATCAAAGAATACATATTCTATTCATACGAATCTATCCTAAAACTGTTATCGGCATTAAATAATCTATTGAGGTTGATATGCCGTAAAACAAAATAAACCAAACCAATCTAAACCAAAGAATACATATTCTATTCATACGAATCTATCCTATAAATCTTGTCGGCATTAAATAATCTATTGAGGTTGATATGCGGTAAAACAAAATAAACCAAACCAATCTAAACCAAAGAATACATATTCTATTCATACGAATCTACCCTAAAAATGTTGTCGGCATTAAATAATCTATTGAGGTTGATATGCCGTAAAATAAAATAAACCAAACCAATCTAAACCAAAGAATACATATTCTATTTATACGAATCTACACTAAAAATGTTGTCAGAATTAAATAATCTATTGAGGTTGATATGCCGTAAAACAAAATAAAACAAACCAATCTAAACCAAAGAATACATATTCTATTCATACGAATCTACCCTAAAAATGTAGTCGGAATTAAATAATCTATTGAGGTTAATATGCCGTAAAACAAAATAAACCAAACCAATCTAAACCAAAGAATACATATTCAATTCATACGAATCTACCCTAAAAATGTTGTCGGCATTAAATAATCTATTGAGGTTGATATGCGGTAAAACAAAATAAACCAAACCAATCTAAACCAAAGAATACATATTCTATTCATACGAATCTACCCTAAAAATGTTGTCGGCATTAAATAATCTATTGAGGTTGATATGCCGTAAAACAAAATAAACCAAACCAATCTAAACCAAAGAATACATATTCTATTCATACGAATCTACCCGAAAAATGTTGTCGGCATTAAATAATCTATTGAGGTTGATATGCCGTAAAATAAAATAATCCAAACCAATCTAAATCAAAGAATACATATTCTATTCATAGGAATCTATCCTAAAAATGTTGTCGGCATTAAATAATCCATTGAGGTTGATATGCCGTAAAACAAAATAAACCAAACCAATCTAAACCAAAGAATACATATTCTATTCATACGAATCTATCCTAAAAATGTTGTCGGCATTAAATAATCTATTGAGGTTGATATGCCGTAAAACAAAATAAACCAAACCAATCTAAACCAAAGAATACATATTCTATTCATACGAATCTATCCTAAAAATGTTGTCGACATTAAATAATCTATTGAGGTTGATATGCCGTAAAACAAAATAAAACAAGCCAATCTAAACCAAAGAATACATATTCTATTCATACGAATCTACCCTAAAAATGTTGTCGGAATTAAATAATATATTGAGGTTAATATGCCGTAAAACAAAATAAACCAAACCAATCTAAACCAAAGAATACATATTCAATTCATAAGAATCTACCCTAAAAATGTTGTCGGCATTAAATAATCTATTGAGGTTGATATGCGGTAAAACAAAATAAACCAAACCAATCTAAACCAAAGAATACATATTCTATTCATACGAATCTACCCTAAAAATGTTGTCGGCATTAAATAATCTATTGAGGTTGATATGCCGTAAAACAAAATAAACCAAACCAATCTAAACCAAAGAATACATATTCTATTCATACGAATCTACCCTAAAAATGTTGTCGGCATTAAATAATCTATTGAGGTTGATATGCCGTAAAACAAAATAAACCAAACCAATCTAAACTAAAGAATACATATTCTATTCATACGAATCTACCCGAAAAATGTTGTCGGCATTAAATAATCTATTGAAGTTGATATGCCGTAAAACAAAATAAACCAAACCAATCTAAACCAAAGAATACATATTCTATTCATACGAATCTATCCTAAAAATGTTGTCGGCATTAAATAATCTATTGAGGTTGATATGCCGTAAAACAAAATAAACCAAACCAATCTAAACCAAAGAATACATATTCTATTCATACGAATCTATCCTAAAAATGTTGTCGGCATTAAATAATCTATTGAGGTTGATATGCCGTAAAACAAAATAAACCAAACCAATCTAAACCAAAGAATACATATTCTATTCATACGAATCTACCCTAAAAATGTTGTCGGCATTAAATAATCTATTGAGGTTCATATGCCGTAAAACAAAATAAACCAAACCAATCTAAACCAAAGAATACATATTCTATTCATACGAATCTACCCGAAAAATGTTGTCGGCATTAAATAATCTATTGAGGTTGATATGCCGTAAAATAAAATAAACCAAACCAATCTAAACCAAAGAATACATATTCTATTCATAGGAATCTATCCTAAAAATGTTGTCGGCATTAAATAATCCATTGAGGTTGACATGCCGTAAAACAAAATAAAACAAACCAATCTAAACCAAAGATTACATATTCAATTCATACGAATCTACCCTAAAAATGTTGTCGGCATTAAATAATCTATTGAGGTTGATATGCGGTAAAACAAAATAAACCAAACCAATCTAAACCAAAGAATACATATTCTATTCATACGAATCTACCCTAAAAATGTTGTCGGCATTAAATAATCTATTGAGGTTGATATGCCGTAAAACAAAATAAACCAAACCAATCTAAACCAAAGAATACATATTCTATTCATACGAATCTACCCGAAAAATGTTGTCGGCAGTAAATAATCTATTGAGGTTGATATGCCGTAAAATAAAATAAACCAAACCAATCTAAAGCAAAGAATACATATTCTATTCATAGGAATCTATCCTAAAAATGTTGTCGGCATTAAATAATCCATTGAGGTTGATATGCCGTAAAACAAAATAAACCAAACCAATCTAAACCAAAGAATACATATTCTATTCATACGAATCTATCCTAAAAATGTTGTCGGCATTAAATAATCTATTGAGCTTGATATGCCGTAAAACAAAATAAACCAAACCAATCTAAACCAAAGAATACATATTCTATTCATACGAATCTACCCTAAAAATGTTGTCGGCATTAAATAATCTATTGAGGTTGATATGCCGTAAAACAAAATAAACCAAACCAATCTAAACCAAAGAATACATATTCTATTCATACGAATCTACCCTAAAAATGTTGTCGGCATTAAATAATCTATTGAGGTTGATATGCCGTAAAACAAAATAAACCAAACCAATCTAAACCAAAGAATACATATTCTATTCATACGAATCTACCCGAAAAATGTTGTCGGCATTAAATAATCTATTGAGGTTGATATGCGGTAAAACAAAATAAACCAAACCAATCTAAACCAAAGAATACATATTCTATTCATACGAATCTACCCTAAAAATGTTGTCGGCATTAAATAATCTATTGAGGTTGATATGCCGTAAAACAAAATAAACCAAACCAATCTAAACCAAAGAATACATATTCTATTCATACGAATCTACCCTAAAAATGATTTTCGGCATTAAATAATCTATTGAGGTTGATGTGCCGTAAAACAAAATAAACCAAACCAATCTAAACCAAAGAATACATATTCTATTCATACGAATCTACCCTAAAAATGTTGTCGGCATTAAATAATCTATTGAGGTTGATATGCCGTAAAACAAAATAAACCAAACCAATCTAAACCAAAGAATACATATTCTATTCATACGAATCTACCCGAAAAATGTTGTCGGCAGTAAATAATCTATTGAGGTTGATATGCCGTAAAATAAAATAAACCAAACCAATCTAAAGCAAAGAATACATATTCTATTCATAGGAATCTATCCTAAAAATGTTGTCGGCATTAAATAATCCATTGAGGTTGATATGCCGTAAAACAAAATAAACCAAACCAATCTAAACCAAAGAATACATATTCTATTCATACGAATCTATCCTAAAAATGTTGTCGGCATTAAATAATCTATTGAGCTTGATATGCCGTAAAACAAAATAAACCAAACCAATCTAAACCAAAGAATACATATTCTATTCATACGAATCTACCCTAAAAATGTTGTCGGCATTAAATAATCTATTGAGGTTGATATGCCGTAAAACAAAATAAACCAAACCAATCTAAACCAAAGAATACATATTCTATTCATACGAATCTACCCTAAAAATGTTGTCGGCATTAAATAATCTATTGAGGTTGATATGCCGTAAAACAAATTAAACCAAACCAATCTAAACCAAAGAATACATATTCTATTCATACGAATCTACCCGAAAAATGTTGTCGGCATTAAATAATCTATTGAGGTTGATATGCCGTAAAATAAAATAAACCAAACCAATCTAAAGCAAAGAATACATATTCTATTCATAGGAATCTATCCTAAAAATGTTGTCGGCATTAAATAATCCCTTGAGGTTGTTATGCCGTAAAACAAAATAAACCAAACCAATCTAAACCAAAGAATACATATTCTATTCATACGAATCTATCCTAAAAATGTTGTCGGCATTAAATAATCTATTGAGCTTGATATGCCGTAAAACAAAATAAACCAAACCAATCTAAACCAAAGAATACATATTCTATTCATACGAATCTATCCTAAAAATGTTGTCGGCATTAAATAATCTATTGAGGTTGATATGCCGTAAAACAAAATAAATCAAACCAATCTAAACCACAGAATACATATTCTATTCATACGAATCTACCCTAAAAATGTTGTCGACATTAAATAATCTATTGAGGTTGATATGCCGTAAAATAAAATAAACCAAACCAATCTAAACCAAAGAATACATATTCTATTCATACGAATCTATCCTAAAACTGTTGTCGGCATTAAATAATCTATTGAGGTTGATATGCCGTAAAACAAAATAAACCAAACCAATCTAAACCAAAGAATACATATTCAATTCATACGAATCTACCCTAAAAATGTTGTCGGCATTAAATAATCTATTGAGGTTGATATGCCGTAAAATAAAATAATCCAAACCAATCTAAACCAAAGAATACATATTCTATTCATAGGAATCTATCCTAAAAATGTTGTCGGCATTAAATAATCCATTGAGGTTGATATGCCGTAAAACAAAATAAACCAAACCAATCTAAACCAAAGAATACATATTCTATTCATACGAATCTATCCTAAAAATGTTGTCGGCATTAAATAATCTATTGAGGTTGATATGCCGTAAAACAAAATAAACCAAACCAATCTAAACCAAAGAATACATATTCTATTCATACGAATCTATCCTAAAAATGTTGTCGGCATTAAATAATCTATTGAGGTTGATATGCCGTAAAACAAAATAAACCAAACCAATCTAAACCAAAGAATACATATTCTATTCATACGAATCTATCCTAAAAATGTTGTCGGCATTAAATAATCTATTGAGGTTGATATGCCGTAAAACAAAATAAACCAAACCAATCTAAACCAAAGAATACATATTCTATTCATACGAATCTATCCTAAAAATGTTGTCGGCATTAAATAATCTATTGAGGTTGATATGCCGTAAAACAAAATAAACCAAACCAATCTAAACCAAAGAATACATATTCTATTCATACGAATCTACCCTAAAAATGTTGTCGGCATTAAATAATCTATTGAGGTTGATATGCCGTAAAACAAAATAAACCAAACCAATCTAAACCAAAGAATACATATTCTATTCATACGAATCTATCCTAAAAATGTTGTCGGCATTAAATAATCCATTGAGGTTGATATGCCGTAAAACAAAATAAACCAAGCCAATCTAAACCAAAGAATACATATTCTATTCATACGAATCTATCCTAAAAATGTTGTCGGCATTAAATAATCCATTGAGGTTGATATGCCGTAAAACAAAATAAACCAAACCAATCTAAACCAAACAATACATATTCTATTCATACGAATCTATCCTAAAAATGTTGTCGGCATTAAATAATCTATTGAGCTTGATATGCCGTAAAACAAAATAAACCAAACCAATCTAAACCAAAGAATACATATTCTATTCATACGAATCTACCCGAAAAATGTTGTCGGCATTAAATAATCTATTGAGGTTGATATGCCGTAAAACAAAATAAACCAAACCAATCTAAACCAAAGAATACATATTCTATTCATACGAATCTACCCTAAAAATGTTGTCGGCATTAAATAATCTATTGAGGTTGATATGCCGTAAAACAAATTAAACCAAACCAATCTAAACCAAAGAATACATATTCTATTCATACGAATCTACCCGAAAAATGTTGTCGGCATTAAATAATCTATTGAGGTTGATATGCCGTAAAATAAAATAAACCAAACCAATCTAAAGCAAAGAATACATATTCTATTCATAGGAATCTATCCTAAAAATGTTGTCGGCATTAAATAATCCCTTGAGGTTGTTATGCCGTAAAACAAAATAAACCAAACCAATCTAAACCAAAGAATACATATTCTATTCATACGAATCTATCCTAAAAATGTTGTCGGCATTAAATAATCTATTGAGCTTGATATGCCGTAAAACAAAATAAACCAAACCAATCTAAACCAAAGAATACATATTCTATTCATACGAATCTATCCTAAAAATGTTGTCGGCATTAAATAATCTATTGAGGTTGATATGCCGTAAAACAAAATAAATCAAACCAATCTAAACCACAGAATACATATTCTATTCATACGAATCTACCCTAAAAATGTTGTCGACATTAAATAATCTATTGAGGTTGATATGCCGTAAAATAAAATAAACCAAACCAATCTAAACCAAAGAATACATATTCTATTCATACGAATCTATCCTAAAACTGTTGTCGGCATTAAATAATCTATTGAGGTTGATATGCCGTAAAACAAAATAAACCAAACCAATCTAAACCAAAGAATACATATTCTATTCATACGAATCTACCCTAAAAATGTTGTCGGCATTAAATAATCTATTGAGGTTGATATGCCGTAAAATAAAATAATCCAAACCAATCTAAACCAAAGAATACATATTCTATTCATAGGAATCTATCCTAAAAATGTTGTCGGCATTAAATAATCCATTGAGGTTGATATGCCGTAAAACAAAATAAACCAAACCAATCTAAACCAAAGAATACATATTCTATTCATACGAATCTATCCTAAAAATGTTGTCGGCATTAAATAATCTATTGAGGTTGATATGCCGTAAAACAAAATAAACCAAACCAATCTAAACCAAAGAATACATATTCTATTCATACGAATCTATCCTAAAAATGTTGTCGGCATTAAATAATCTATTGAGGTTGATATGCCGTAAAACAAAATAAACCAAACCAATCTAAACCAAAGAATACATATTCTATTCATACGAATCTATCCTAAAAATGTTGTCGGCATTAAATAATCTATTGAGGTTGATATGCCGTAAAACAAAATAAACCAAACCAATCTAAACCAAAGAATACATATTCTATTCATACGAATCTATCCTAAAAATGTTGTCGGCATTAAATAATCTATTGAGGTTGATATGCCGTAAAACAAAATAAACCAAACCAATCTAAACCAAAGAATACATATTCTATTCATACGAATCTACCCTAAAAATGTTGTCGGCATTAAATAATCTATTGAGGTTGATATGCCGTAAAACAAAATAAACCAAACCAATCTAAACCAAAGAATACATATTCTATTCATACGAATCTATCCTAAAAATGTTGTCGGCATTAAATAATCCATTGAGGTTGATATGCCGTAAAACAAAATAAACCAAGCCAATCTAAACCAAAGAATACATATTCTATTCATACGAATCTATCCTAAAAATGTTGTCGGCATTAAATAATCCATTGAGGTTGATATGCCGTAAAACAAAATAAACCAAACCAATCTAAACCAAACAATACATATTCTATTCATACGAATCTATCCTAAAAATGTTGTCGGCATTAAATAATCTATTGAGGTTGATATGCCGTAAAACAAAATAAACCAAACCAATCTAAACCCAAAAATACATATTCTATTCATACGAATCTATCCTAAAAATGTTGTCGGCATTAAATAATCTATTGAGGTTGATATGCCGTAAAACAAAATAAACCAAACCAATCTAAACCAAAGAATACATATTCTATTCATACGAATCTACCCTAAAAATGTTGTCGGCATTAAATAATCTATTGAGGTTGATATGCCGTAAAACAAAATAAACCAAACCAATCTAAACCAAAGAATACATATTCTATTCATACGAATCTATCCTAAAAATGTTGTCGGCATTAAATAATCTATTGAGGTTGATTTGCCGTAAAACAAAATAAACCAAACCAATCTAAACCAAAGAATACATATTCTATTCATACGAATCTATCCTAAAAATGTTGTCGGCATTAAATAATCTATTGAGGTTGATATGCCGTAAAACAAAATAAACCAAACCAATCTAAACCAAAGAATACATATTCGATTCATACGAATCTATCCTAAAAATGTTGTCGGCATTAAATAATCTATTGAGGTTGATATGCCGTAAAACAAAATAAACCAAACCAATCTAAACCAAAGAATACATATTCGATTCATACGAATCTATCCTAAAAATGTTGTCGGCATTAAATAATCTATTGAGGTTGATATGCCGTAAAACAAAATAAACCAAACCAATCTAAACCAAAGAATACATATTCTATTCATACGAATCTATCCTAAAAATGTTGTCGGCATTAAATAATCTATTGAGGTTGATATGCCGTAAAACAAAATAAACCAAACCAATCTAAACCAAAGAATACATATTCTATTCATACGAATCTATCCTAAAAATGTTGTCGGCATTAAATAATCTATTGAGGTTGATATGCCGTAAAACAAAATAAACCAAACCAATCTAAACCAAAGAATACATATTCTATTCATACGAATCTATCCTAAAAATGTTGTCGGCATTAAATAATCTATTGAGGTTGATATGCCGTAAAACAAAATAAACCAAACCAATCTAAACCAAAGAATACATATTCTATTCATACGAATCTACCCTAAAAATGTTGTCGGCATTAAATAATCTATTGAGGTTGATATGCCGTAAAACAAAATAAACCAAACCAATCTAAACCAAAGAATACATATTCTATTCATACGAATCTATCCTAAAAATGTTGTCGGCATTAAATAATCCATTGAGGTTGATATGCCGTAAAACAAAATAAACCAAGCCAATCTAAACCAAAGAATACATATTCTATTCATACGAATCTATCCTAAAAATGTTGTCGGCATTAAATAATCCATTGAGGTTGATATGCCGTAAAACAAAATAAACCAAACCAATCTAAACCAAACAATACATATTCTATTCATACGAATCTATCCTAAAAATGTTGTCGGCATTAAATAATCTATTGAGGTTGATATGCCGTAAAACAAAATAAACCAAACCAATCTAAACCCAAAAATACATATTCTATTCATACGAATCTATCCTAAAAATGTTGTCGGCATTAAATAATCTATTGAGGTTGATATGCCGTAAAACAAAATAAACCAAACCAATCTAAACCAAAGAATACATATTCTATTCATACGAATCTACCCTAAAAATGTTGTCGGCATTAAATAATCTATTGAGGTTGATATGCCGTAAAACAAAATAAACCAAACCAATCTAAACCAAAGAATACATATTCTATTCATACGAATCTATCCTAAAAATGTTGTCGGCATTAAATAATCTATTGAGGTTGATTTGCCGTAAAACAAAATAAACCAAACCAATCTAAACCAAAGAATACATATTCTATTCATACGAATCTATCCTAAAAATGTTGTCGGCATTAAATAATCTATTGAGGTTGATATGCCGTAAAACAAAATAAACCAAACCAATCTAAACCAAAGAATACATATTCGATTCATACGAATCTATCCTAAAAATGTTGTCGGCATTAAATAATCTATTGAGGTTGATATGCCGTAAAACAAAATAAACCAAACCAATCTAAACCAAAGAATACATATTCGATTCATACGAATCTATCCTAAAAATGTTGTCGGCATTAAATAATCTATTGAGGTTGATATGCCGTAAAATAAAATAAACCAAACCAATCTAAACCAAAGAATACATATTCTATTCATAGGAATCTATCCTAAAAATATTGTCGGCATTAAATAATCCATTGAGGTTGATATGCCGTAAAATAAAATAAACCAAACCAATCTAAACCAAAGAATACATATTCTATTCATACGAATCTATCCTAAAAATGTTGTCGGCATTAAATAATCTATTGAGCTTGATATGCCGTAAAACAAAATAAACCAAACCAATCTAAACCAAAGAATACATATTCTATTCATACGAATCTATCCTAAAAATGTTGTCGGCATTAAATAATCTATTGAGGTTGATATGCCGTAAAACAAAATAAACCAAACCAATCTAAACCACAGAATACATATTCTATTCATACGAATCTACCCTAAAAATGTTGTCGACATTAAATAATCTATTGAGGTTGATATGCCGTAAAATAAAATAAACCAAACCAATCTAAACCAAAGAATACATATTCTATTCATACGAATCTATCCTAAAACTGTTGTCGGCATTAAATAATCTATTGAGGTTGATATGCCGTAAAACAAAATAAACCAAACCAATCTAAACCAAAGAATACATATTCTATTCATACGAATCTACCCTAAAAATGTTGTCGGCATTAAATAATCTATTGAGGTTGATATGCCGTAAAATAAAATAATCCAAACCAATCTAAACCAAAGAATACATATTCTATTCATAGGAATCTATCCTAAAAATGTTGTCGGCATTAAATAATCCATTGAGGTTGATATGCCGTAAAACAAAATAAACCAAACCAATCTAAACCAAAGAATACATATTCTATTCATACGAATCTATCCTAAAAATGTTGTCGGCATTAAATAATCTATTGAGGTTGATATGCCGTAAAACAAAATAAACCAAACCAATCTAAACCAAAGAATACATATTCTATTCATACGAATCTATCCTAAAAATGTTGTCGGCATTAAATAATCTATTGAGGTTGATATGCCGTAAAACAAAATAAACCAAACCAATCTAAACCAAAGAATACATATTCTATTCACACGAATCTATCCTAAAAATGTTGTCGGCATTAAATAATCTATTGAGGTTGATATGCCGTAAAACAAAATAAACCAAACCAATCTAAACCAAAGAATACATATTCTATTCATACGAATCTATCCTAAAAATGTTGTCGGCATTAAATAATCTATTGAGGTTGATATGCCGTAAAACAAAATAAACCAAACCAATCTAAACCAAAGAATACATATTCTATTCATACGAATCTACCCTAAAAATGTTGTCGGCATTAAATAATCTATTGAGGTTGATATGCCGTAAAACAAAATAAACCAAACCAATCTAAACCAAAGAATACATATTCTATTCATACGAATCTATCCTAAAAATGTTGTCGGCATTAAATAATCCATTGAGGTTGATATGCCGTAAAACAAAATAAACCAAACCAATCTAAACCAAAGAATACATATTCTATTCATACGAATCTATCCTAAAAATGTTGTCGGCATTAAATAATCCATTGAGGTTGATATGCCGTAAAACAAAATAAACCAAACCAATCTAAACCAAACAATACATATTCTATTCATACGAATCTATCCTAAAAATGTTGTCGGCATTAAATAATCTATTGAGGTTGATATGCCGTAAAACAAAATAAACCAAACCAATCTAAACCCAAAAATACATATTCTATTCATACGAATCTATCCTAAAAATGTTGTCGGCATTAAATAATCTATTGAGGTTGATATGCCGTAAAACAAAATAAACCAAACCAATCTAAACCAAAGAATACATATTCTATTCATACGAATCTACCCTAAAAATGTTGTCGGCATTAAATAATCTATTGAGGTTGATATGCCGTAAAACAAAATAAACCAAACCAATCTAAACCAAAGAATACATATTCTATTCATACGAATCTATCCTAAAAATGTTGTCGGCATTAAATAATCTATTGAGGTTGATATGCCGTAAAACAAAATAAACCAAACCAATCTAAACCAAAGAATACATATTCTATTCATACGAATCTATCCTAAAAATGTTGTCGGCATTAAATAATCTATTGAGGTTGATATGCCGTAAAACAAAATAAACCAAACCAATCTAAACCAAAGAATACATATTCGATTCATACGAATCTATCCTAAAAATGTTGTCGGCATTAAATAATCTATTGAGGTTGATATGCCGTAAAACAAAATAAACCAAACCAATCTAAACCAAAGAATACATATTCGATTCATACGAATCTATCCTAAAAATGTTGTCGGCATTAAATAATCTATTGAGGTTGATATGCCGTAAAATAAAATAAACCAAACCAATCTAAACCAAAGAATACATATTCTATTCATAGGAATCTATCCTAAAAATATTGTCGGCATTAAATAATCCATTGAGGTTGATATGCCGTAAAATAAAATAAACCAAACCAATCTAAACCAAAGAATACATATTCTATTCATACGAATCTATCCTAAAAATGTTGTCGGCATTAAATAATCTATTGAGCTTGATATGCCGTAAAACAAAATAAACCAAACCAATCTAAACCAAAGAATACATATTCTATTCATACGAATCTATCCTAAAAATGTTGTCGGCATTAAATAATCTATTGAGGTTGATATGCCGTAAAACAAAATAAACCAAACCAATCTAAACCAAAGAATACATATTCTATTCATACGAATCTATCCTAAAAATGTTGTCGGCATTAAATAATCTATTGAGGTTGATATGCCGTAAAACAAAATAAACCAAACCAATCTAAACCAAAGAATACATATTCTATTCATACGAATCTACCCTAAAAATGTTGTCGGCATTAAATAATCTATTGAGGTTGATATGCCGTAAAACAAAATAAACCAAACCAATCTAAACCAAAGAATACATATTCTATTCATACGAATCTATCCTAAAAATGTTGTCGGCATTAAATAATCTACTGAGGTTGATATGCCGTAAAACAAAATAAACCAAACCAATCTAAACCAAAGAATACATATTCTATTCATACGAATCTATCCTAAAAATGTTGTCGGCATTAAATAATCTATTGTGGTTGATATGCCGTAAAACAAAATAAACCAAACCAATCTAAACCAAAGAATACATATTCTATTCATACGAATCTATCCTAAAAATGTTGTCGGCATTAAATAATCTATTGAGGTTGATATGCCGTAAAACAAAATAAACCAAACCAATCTAAACCAAAGAATACATATTCTATTCATACGAATCTATCCTAAAAATGTTGTCGGCATTAAATAATCTATTGAGTTTGATATGCCGTAAAACAAAATAAACCAAACCAATCTAAACCAAAGAATACATATTCTATTCATACGAATCTATCCTAAAAATGTTGTCGGCATTAAATAATCTATTGAGGTTGATATGCCGTAAAACAAAATAAACCAAACCAATCTAAACCAAAGAATACATATTCTATTCATACGAATCTACCCTAAAAATGTTGTCGGCATTAAATAATCTATTGAGGTTGATATGCCGTAAAACAAAATAAACCAAACCAATCTAAACCAAAGAATACATATTCTATTCATACGAATCTATCCTACAAATGTTGTCGGCATTAAATAATCCATTGAGGTTGATATGCCGTAAAACAAAGTAAACCAAACCAATCTAAACCAAAGAATACATATTCTATTCATACGAAACTATCCTAAAAATGTTGTCGGCATTAAATAATCCATTGAGGTTGATATGCCGTAAAACAAAATAAACCAAACCAATCTAAACCAAACAATACATATTCTATTCATACGAATCTATCCTAAAAATGTTGTCGGCATTAAATAATCTATTGAGGTTGATATGCCGTAAAACAAAATAAACCAAACCAATCTAAACCAAAGAATACATATTCTATTCATACGAATCTATCCTAAAAATGTTGTCGGCATTAAATAATCTATTGAGGTTGATATGCCGTAAAACAAAATAAACCAAACCAATCTAAACCAAAGAATACATATTCTATTCATACGAATCTACCCTAAAAATGTTGTCGGCATTAAATAATCTATTGAGGTTGATATGCCGTAAAACAAAATAAACCAAACCAATCTAAACCAAAGAATACATATTCTATTCATACGAATCTATCCTAAAAATGTTGTCGGCATTAAATAATCTATTGAGGTTGATATGCCGTAAAATAAAATAAACCAAACCAATCTAAACCAAAGAATACATATTCTATTCATAGGAATCTATCCTAAAAATATTGTCGGCATTAAATAATCCATCGAGGTTGATATGCCGTAAAATAAAATAAACCAAACCAATCTAAACCAAAGAATACATATTCTATTCATACGAATCTATCCTAAAAATGTTGTCGGCATTAAATAATCTATTGAGCTTGATATGCCGTAAAACAAAATAAACCAAACCAATCTAAACCAAAGAATACATATTCTATTCATACGAATCTATCCTAAAAATGTTGTCGGCAGTAAATAATCTATTGAGGTTGATATGCCGTAAAACAAAATAAACCAAACCAATCTAAACCAAAGAATACATATTCTATTCATACGAATCTATCCTAAAAATGTTGTCGGCATTAAATAATCTATTGAGTTTGATATGCCGTAAAACAAAATAAACCAAACCAATCTAAACCAAAGAATACATATTCTATTCATACGAATCTATCCTAAAAATGTTGTCGGCATTAAATAATCTATTGAGGTTGATATGCCGTAAAACAAAATAAACCAAACCAATCTAAACCAAAGAATACATATTCTATTCATACGAATCTACCCTAAAAATGTTGTCGGCATTAAATAATCTATTGAGGTTGATATGCCGTAAAACAAAATAAACCAAACCAATCTAAACCAAAGAATACATATTCTATTCATACGAATCTATCCTAAAAATGTTGTCGGCATTAAATAATCCATTGAGGTTGATATGCCGTAAAACAAAGTAAACCAAACCAATCTAAACCAAAGAATACATATTCTATTCATACGAAACTATCCTAAAAATGTTGTCGGCATTAAATAATCCATTGAGGTTGATATGCCGTAAAACAAAATAAACCAAACCAATCTAAACCAAACAATACATATTCTATTCATACGAATCTATCCTAAAAATGTTGTCGGCATTAAATAATCTATTGAGGTTGATATGCCGTAAAACAAAATAAACCAAACCAATCTAAACCAAAGAATACATATTCTATTCATACGAATCTATCCTAAAAATGTTGTCGGCATTAAATAATCTATTGAGGTTGATATGCCGTAAAACAAAATAAACCAAACCAATCTAAACCAAAGAATACATTTTCTATTCATACGAATCTACCCTAAAAATGTTGTCGGCATTAAATAATCTATTGAGGTTGATATGCCGTAAAACAAAATAAACCAAACCAATCTAAACGAAAGAATACATATTCTATTCATACGAATCTATCCTAAAAATGTTGTCGGCATTAAATAATCTATTGAGGTTGATATGCCGTAAAACATAATAAACCAAACCAATCTAAACCAAAGAATACATATTCTATTCATACGAATCTATCCTAAAAATGTTGTCGGCATTAAATAATCTATTGAGGTTGATATGCCGTAAAACAAAATAAACCAAACCAATCTAAACCAAAGAATACATATTCGATTCATACGAATCTATCCTAAAAATGTTGTCGGCATTAAATAATCTATTGAGGTTGATATGCTGTAAAACAAAATAAACCAAACCAATCTAAACCAAAGAATACATCTTCGATTCATACGAATCTATCCTAAAAATGTTGTCGGCATTAAATAATCTATTGAGTTTGATATGCCGTAAAACAAAATAAACCAAAGCAATCTAAACCAAAGAATACATATTCTATTCATACGAATCTATCCTAAAAATGTTGTCGGCATTAAATAATCTATTGAGGTTGATATGCCGTAAAACAAAATAAACCAAACCAATCTAAACCAAAGAATACATATTCGATTCATACGAATCTATCCTAAAAATGTTGTCGGCATTAAATAATCTATTGAGGTTGATATGCCGTAAAACAAAATAAACCAAACCAATCTAAACCAAAGAATACATATTCTATTCATACGAATCTACCCTAAAAATGTTGTCGGCATTAAATAATCTATTGAGGTTGATATGCCGTAAAACAAAATAAACCAAACCAATCTAAACCAAAGAATACATATTCTATTCATACGAATCTATCCTAAAAATGTTGTCGGCATTAAATAATCTATTGAGGTTGATATGCCGTAAAACAAAATAAACCAAACCAATCTAAACCAAAGAATACATATTCTATTCATACGAATCTATCCTAAAAATGTTGTCGGCATTAAATAATCTATTGAGGTTGATATGCCGTAAAACAAAATAAACCAAACCAATCTAAACCAAAGAATACATATTCGATTCATACGAATCTATCCTAAAAATGTTGTCGGCATTAAATAATCTATTGAGGTTGATATGCCGTAAAACAAAATAAACCAAACCAATCTAAACCAAAGAATACATATTCGATTCATACGAATCTATCCTAAAAATGTTGTCGGCATCAAATAATCTATTGAGGTTGATATGCCGTAAAATAAAATAAACCAAACCAATCTAAACCAAAGAATACATATTCTATTCATAGGAATCTATCGTAAAAATGTTGTCGGCATTAAATAATCCATTGAGGTTGATATGCCGTAAAACAAAATAAACCAAACCAATCTAAACCAAAGAATACATATTCTATTCATACGAATCTACCCTAAAAATGTTGTCGGCATTACATAATCTATTGAGGTTGATATGCCGTGAAACAAAATAAACCAATCCAATCTAAACCAAAGAATACATATTCTATTCATACGAATCTATCCTAAAAATGTTGTCGGCATTAAATAATCTATTGAGGTTGATATGCCGTAAAACAAAATAAACCAAACCAATCTAAACCAAAGAATACATATTCTATTCATACGAATCTATCCTAAAAATGTTGTCGGCATTAAATAATCTATTGAGGTTGATATGCCGTAAAACAAAATAAACCAAACCAATCTAAACCAAAGAATACATATTCTATTCATACGAATCTACCCTAAAAATGTTGTCGGCATTAAATAATCTATTGAGGTTGATATGCCGTAAAACAAAATAAACCAAACCAATCTAAACCAAAGAATACATATTCTATTCATACGAATCTATCCTAAAAATGTTGTCGGCATTAAATAATCTATTGAGGTTGATATGCCGTAAAACAAAATAAACCAAACCAATCTAAACCAAAGAATACATATTCTATTCATACGAATCTATCCTAAAAATGTTGTCGGCATTAAATAATCTATTGAGGTTGATATGCCGTAAAACAAAATAAACCAAACCAATCTAAACCAAAGAATACATATTCGATTCATACGAATCTATCCTAAAAATGTTGTCGGCATTAAATAATCTATTGAGGTTGATATGCTGTAAAACAAAATAAACCAAACCAATCTAAACCAAAGAATACATATTCGATTCATACGAATCTATCCTAAAAATGTTGTCGGCATTAAATAATCTATTGAGGTTGATATGCCGTAAAACAAAATAAACCAAACCAATCTAAACCAAAGAATACATATTCTATTCATACGAATCTATCCTAAAAATGTTGTCGGCATTAAATAATCTATTGAGGTTGATATGCCGTAAAACAAAATAAACCAAACCAATCTAAACCAAAGAATACATATTCTATTCATACGAATCTACCCTCAAAATGTTGTCCGCATTAAATAATCTATTGAGGTTGATATGCCGTAAAACAAAATAAACCAAACCAATCTAAACCAAAGAATACATATTCTATTCATACGAATCTATCCTAAAAATGTTGTCGGCATTAAATAATCTATTGAGGTTGATATGCCGTAAAACAAAATAAACCAAACCAATCTAAACCAAAGAATACATATTCTATTCATACGAATCTATCCTAAAAATGTTGTCGGCATTAAATAATCTATTGAGGTTGATATGCCGTAAAACAAAATAAACCAAACCAATCTAAACCAAAGAATACATATTCTATTCATACGAATCTATCCTAAAAATGTTGTCGGCATTAAATAATCTATTGAGGTTGATATGCCGTAAAACAAAATAAACCAAACCAATCTAAACCAAAGAATACATATTCGATTCATACGAATCTATCCTAAAAATGTTGTCGGCATTAAATAATCTATTGAGGTTGATATGCTGTAAAACAAAATAAACCAAACCAATCTAAACCAAAGAATACATATTAGATTCATACGAATCTATCCTAAAAATGTTGTCGGCATTAAATAATCTATTGAGGTTGATATGCCGTAAAACAAAATAAACCAAACCAATCTAAACCAAAGAATACATATTCTATTCATACGAATCTATCCTAAAAATGTTGTCGGCATTAAATAATCTATTGAGGTTGATATGCCGTAAAACAAAATAAACCAAACCAATCTAAACCAAAGAATACATATTCTATTCATACGAATCTATCCTAAAAATGTTGTCGGCATTAAATAATCTATTGAGGTTGATATGCCGTAAAACAAAATAAACCAAACCAATCTAAACCAAAGAATACATATTCGATTCATACGAATCTATCCTAAAAATGTTGTCGGCATTAAATAATCTATTGAGGTTGATATGTCGTAAAATAAAATAAACCAAACCAATCTAAACCAAAGAATACATATTCTATTCATACGAATCTATCCTAAAAATGTTGTCGGCATTAAATAATCTATTGAGGTTGACATGCCGTAAAACAAAATAAATCAAACCAATCTAAACCAAAGAATACATATTCGATTCATACGAATCTATCCTAAAAATGTTGTCGGCATTAAATAATCTATTGAGGTTGACATGCCGTAAAACAAAATAAACCAAACCAATCTAAACCAAAGAATACATATTCTATTCATACGAATCTATCCTAAAAATGTTGTCGGCATTAAATAATCTATTGAGGTTGATATGCCGTAAAACAAAATAAACCAAACCAATCTAAACCAAAGAATACATATTCTATTCATACGAATCTACCCTCAAAATGTTGTCCGCATTAAATAATCTATTGAGGTTGATATGCCGTAAAACAAAATAAACCAAACCAATCTAAACCAAAGAATACATATTCTATTCATACGAATCTATCCTAAAAATGTTGTCGGCATTAAATAATCTATTGAGGTTGATATGCCGTAAAACAAAATAAACCAAACCAATCTAAACCAAAGAATACATATTCTATTCATACGAATCTATCCTAAAAATGTTGTCGGCATTAAATAATCTATTGAGGTTGATATGCCGTAAAACAAAATAAACCAAACCAATCTAAACCAAAGAATACATATTCGATTCATACGAATCTATCCTAAAAATGTTGTCGGCATTAAATAATCCATTGAGGTTGATATGCCGTAAAACAAAATAAACCAAACCAATCTAAACCAAAGAATACATATTCTATTCATACGAATCTATCCTAAAAATGTTGTCGGCATTAAATAATCCATTGAGGTTGATATGCCGTAAAACAAAATAAACCAAACCAATCTAAACCAAAGAATACATATTCTATTCATACGAATCTATCCTAAAAATGTTGTCGGCATTAAATAATCTATTGAGGTTGATATGCCGTAAAACAAAATAAACCAAACCAATCTAAACCAAAGAATACATATTCTATTCATACGAATCTATCCTAAAAATGTTGTCGGCATTAAATAATCTATTGAGGTTGATATGCCGTAAAACAAAATAAACCAAACCAATCTAAACCAAAGAATACATATTCTATTCATACGAATCTATCCTAAAAATGTTGTCGGCATTAAATAATCTATTGAGGTTGATATGCCGTAAAACAAAATAAACCAAACCAATCTAAACCAAAGAATACATATTCGATTCATACGAATCTATCCTAAAAATGTTGTCGGCATTAAATAATCTATTGAGGTTGATATGCTGTAAAACAAAATAAACCAAACCAATCTAAACCAAAGAATACATATTAGATTCATACGAATCTATCCTAAAAATGTTGTCGGCATTAAATAATCTATTGAGGTTGATATGCCGTAAAACAAAATAAACCAAACCAATCTAAACCAAAGAATACATATTCTATTCATACGAATCTATCCTAAAAATGTTGTCGGCATTAAATAATCTATTGAGGTTGATATGCCGTAAAACAAAATAAACCAAACCAATCTAAACCAAAGAATACATATTCTATTCATACGAATCTATCCTAAAAATGTTGTCGGCATTAAATAATCTATTGAGGTTGATATGCCGTAAAACAAAATAAACCAAACCAATCTAAACCAAAGAATACATATTCGATTCATACGAATCTATCCTAAAAATGTTGTCGGCATTAAATAATCTATTGAGGTTGATATGTCGTAAAATAAAATAAACCAAACCAATCTAAACCAAAGAATACATATTCTATTCATACGAATCTATCCTAAAAATGTTGTCGGCATTAAATAATCTATTGAGGTTGACATGCCGTAAAACAAAATAAATCAAACCAATCTAAACCAAAGAATACATATTCGATTCATACGAATCTATCCTAAAAATGTTGTCGGCATTAAATAATCTATTGAGGTTGACATGCCGTAAAACAAAATAAACCAAACCAATCTAAACCAAAGAATACATATTCTATTCATACGAATCTATCCTAAAAATGTTGTCGGCATTAAATAATCTATTGAGGTTGATATGCCGTAAAACAAAATAAACCAAACCAATCTAAACCAAAGAATACATATTCTATTCATACGAATCTACCCTCAAAATGTTGTCCGCATTAAATAATCTATTGAGGTTGATATGCCGTAAAACAAAATAAACCAAACCAATCTAAACCAAAGAATACATATTCTATTCATACGAATCTATCCTAAAAATGTTGTCGGCATTAAATAATCTATTGAGGTTGATATGCCGTAAAACAAAATAAACCAAACCAATCTAAACCAAAGAATACATATTCTATTCATACGAATCTATCCTAAAAATGTTGTCGGCATTAAATAATCTATTGAGGTTGATATGCCGTAAAACAAAATAAACCAAACCAATCTAAACCAAAGAATACATATTCGATTCATACGAATCTATCCTAAAAATGTTGTCGGCATTAAATAATCCATTGAGGTTGATATGCCGTAAAACAAAATAAACCAAACCAATCTAAACCAAAGAATACATATTCTATTCATACGAATCTATCCTAAAAATGTTGTCGGCATTAAATAATCCATTGAGGTTGATATGCCGTAAAACAAAATAAACCAAACCAATCTAAACCAAAGAATACATATTCTATTCATACGAATCTATCCTAAAAATGTTGTCGGCATTAAATAATCTATTGAGGTTGATATGCCGTAAAACAAAATAAACCAAACCAATCTAAACCAAAGAATACATATTCTATTCATACGAATCTATCCTAAAAATGTTGTCGGCATTAAATAATCTATTGAGGTTGATATGCCGTAAAACAAAATAAACCAAACCAATCTAAACCAAAGAATACATATTCTATTCATACGAATCTATCCTAAAAATGTTGTCGGCATTAAATAATCTATTGAGGTTGATATGCCGTAAAACAAAATAAACCAAACCAATCTAAACCAAAGAATACATATTCGATTCATACGAATCTACCCTAAAAATGTTGTCGGCATTAAATAATCTATTGAGGTTGATATGCCGTAAAACAAAATAAACCAATCCAATCTAAACCAAAGAATACATATTCTATTCATACGAATCTATCCTAAAAATGTTGTCGGCATTAAATAATCTATTGAGGTTGATATGCCGTAAAACAAAATAAACCAAACCAATCTAAACCAAAGAATACATATTCTATTCATACGAATCTATCCTAAAAATGTTGTCGGCATTAAATAATCTATTGAGGTTGATATGCCGTAAAACAAAATAAACCAAACCAATCTAAACCAAAGAATACATATTCGATTCATACGAATCTATCCTAAAAATGTTGTCGGCATTAAATAATCTATTGAGGTTGATATGCCGTAAAACAAAATAAACCAAACCAATCTAAACCAAAGAATACATATTCTATTCATACGAATCTATCCTAAAAATGTTGTCGGCATTAAATAATCTATTGAGGTTGATATGCCGTAAAACAAAATAAACCAAACCAATCTAAACCAAAGAATACATATTCTATTCATACGAATCTACCCTCAAAATGTTGTCGGCATTAAATAATCTATTGAGGTTGATATGCCGTAAAACAAAATAAACCAAACCAATCTAAACGAAAGAATACATATTCGATTCATACGAATCTATCCTAAAAATGTTGTCGGCATTAAATAATCCATTGAGCTTGATATGCCGTAAAACAAAATAAACCAAACCAATCTAAACCAAAGAATACATATTCTATTCATACGAATCTATCCTAAAAATGTTGTCGGCATTAAATAATCTATTGAGGTTGATATGCCGTAAAACAAAATAAACCAAACCAATCTAAACCAAAGAATACATATTCTATTCATACGAATCTATCCTAAAAATGTTGTCGGCATTAAATAATCTATTGAGTTTGATATGCCGTAAAACAAAATAAACCAAACCAATCTAAACCAAAGAATACATATTCTATTCATACGAATCTATCCTAAAAATGTTGTCGGCATTAAATAATCTATTGAGGTTGATATGCCGTAAAACAAAATAAACCAAACCAATCTAAACCAAAGAATACATATTCTATTCATACGAATCTACCCTAAAAATGTTGTCGTCATTAAATAATCTATTGAGGTTGATATGCCGTAAAACAAAATAAACCAATCCAATCTAAACCAAAGAATACATATTCTATTCATACGAATCTATCCTAAAAATGTTGTCGGCATTAAATAATCTATTGAGGTTGATATGCCGTAAAACAAAATAAACCAAACCAATCTAAACCAAAGAATACATATTCTATTCATACGAATCTATCCTAAAAATGTTGTCGGCATTAAATAATCTATTGAGGTTGATATGCCGTAAAACAAAATAAACCAAACCAATCTAAACCAAAGAATACATATTCGATTCATACGAATCTATCCTAAAAATGTTGTCGGCATTAAATAATCTATTGAGGTTGATATGCCGTAAAACAAAATAAACCAAACCAATCTAAACCAAAGAATACATATTCTATTCGTACGAATCTATCCTAAAAATGTTGTCGGCATTAAATAATCTATTGAGGTTGATATGCCGTAAAACAAAATAAACCAAACCAATCTAAACCAAAGAATACATATTCTATTCATACGAATCTACCCTCAAAATGTTGTCGGCATTAAATAATCTATTGAGGTTGATATGCCGTAAAACAAAATAAACCAAACCAATCTAAACCAAAGAATACATATTCTATTCATACGAATCTATCCTAAAAATGTTGTCGGCATTAAATAATCTATTGAGGTTGATATGCCGTAAAACAAAATAAACCAAACCAATCTAAACCAAGGAATACATATTCTATTCATACGAATCTATCCTAAAAATGTTGTCGGCATTAAATAATCTATTGAGGTTGATATGCCGTAAAACAAAATAAACCAAACCAATCTAAACCAAAGAATACATGTTCTATTCATACGAATCTATCCTAAAAATGTTGTCGGCATTAAATAATCTATTGAGGTTGATATGCCGTAAAACAAAATAAACCAAACCAATCTAAACCAAAGAATACATATTCTATTCATACGAATCTACCCTAAAAATGTTGTCGGCATTAAATAATCTATTGAGGTTGATATGCCGTAAAACAAAATAAATCAATCCAATCTAAACCAAAGAATACATATTCTATACATACGAATCTATCCTAAAAATGTTGTCGGTATTAAATAATCTATTGAGGTTGATATGCCGTAAAACAAAATAAACCAAACCAATCTAAACCAAAGAATACATATTCTATTCATACGAATCTATCCTAAAAATGTTGTCGGCATTAAATAATCTATTGAGGTTGATATGCCGTAAAACAAAATAAACCAAACCAATCTAAACCAAAGAATACATATTCGATTCATACGAATCTATCCTAAAAATGTTGTCGGCCTTAAATAATCTATTGAGGTTGATATGCCGTAAAACAAAATAAACCAAACCAATCTAAACCATAGAATACATATTCTATTCATACGAATCTACCCTAAAAATGTTGTCGGCATTAAATAATCTATTGAGGTTGATATGCCGTAAAACAAAATAAACCAAACCAATCTAAACCAAAAAATACATATTCTATTCATACGAATCTACCCTCAAAATGTTGTCGGCATTAAATAATCTATTGAGGTTGATATGCCGTAAAACAAAATAAACCAAACCAATCTAAACCAAAGAATACATATTCGATTCATACGAATCTATCCTAAAAATGTTGTCGGCATTAAATAATCTATTGAGTTTGATATGCCGTAAAACAAAATAAACCAAACCAATCTAAACCAAAGAATACATATTCTATTCATACGAATCTATCCTAAAAATGTTGTCGGCATTAAATAATCTATTGAGGTTGATATGCCCTAAAACAAAATAAACCAAACCAATCTAAACCAAAGCATACATATTCTATTCATACGAATCTATCCTAAAAATGTTGTCGGCATTAAATAATCTATTGAGGTTGATATGCCGTAAAACAAAATAAACCAAACCAATCTAAACCAAAGAATACATATTCTATTCATACGAATCTATCCTAAAAATGTTGTCGGCATTAAATAATCTATTGAGGTTGATATGCCGTAAAACAAAATAAACCAAACCAATCTAAACCAAAGAATACATATTCTATTCATACGAATCTATCCTAAAAATGTTGTCGGCATTAAATAATCTATTGAGGTTGACATGCCGTAAAACAAAATAAACCAAACCAATCTAAACCAAAGAATACATATTCGATTCATACGAATCTATCCTAAAAATGTTGTCGGCATTAAATAATCTATTGAGGTTGACATGCCGTAAAACAAAATAAACCAAACCAATCTAAACCAAAGAATACATATTCTATTCATACGAATCTATCCTAAAAATGTTGTCGGCATTAAATAATCTATTGAGGTTGATATGCCGTAAAACAAAATAAACCAAACCAATCTAAACCAAAGAATACATATTCTATTCATACGAATCTACCCTCAAAATGTTGTCCGCATTAAATAATCTGTTGAGGTTGATATGCCGTAAAACAAAATAAACCAAACCAATCTAAACCAAAGAATACATATTCTATTCATACGAATCTATCCTAAAAATGTTGTCGGCATTAAATAATCTATTGAGGTTGATATGCCGTAAAACAAAATAAACCAAACCAATCTAAACCAAAGAATACATATTCTATTCATACGAATCTATCCTAAAAATGTTGTCGGCATTAAATAATCTATTGAGGTTGATATGCCGTAAAACAAAATAAACCAAACCAATCTAAACCAAAGAATACATATTCGATTCATACGAATCTATCCTAAAAATGTTGTCGGCATTAAATAATCCATTGAGGTAGTTATGCCGTAAAACAAAATAAACCAAACCAATCTAAACCAAAGAATACATATTCTATTCATACGAATCTATCCTAAAAATGTTGTCGGCATTAAATAATCCATTGAGGTTGATATGCCGTAAAACAAAATAAACCAAACCAATCTAAACCAAAGAATACATATTCTATTCATACGAATCTATCCTAAAAATGTTGTCGGCATTAAATAATCTATTGAGGTTGATATGCCGTAAAACAAAATAAACCAAACCAATCTAAACCAAAGAATACATATTCTATTCATACGAATCTATCCTAAAAATGTTGTCGGCATTAAATAATCTATTGAGGTTGATATGCCGTAAAACAAAATAAACCAAACCAATCTAAACCAAAGAATACATATTCTATTCATACGAATCTATCCTAAAAATGTTGTCGGCATTAAATAATCCATTGAGGTTGATATGCCGTAAAACAAAATAAACCAAACCAATCTAAACCAAAGAATACATATTCTATTCATACGAATCTATCCTAAAAATGTTGTCGGCATTAAATAATCCATTGAGGTTGATATGCCGTAAAACAAAATAAACCAAACCAATCTAAACCAAACAATACATATTCTATTCATACGAATCTATCCTAAAAATGTTGTCGGCATTAAATCATCTATTGAGGTTGATATGCCGTAAAACAAAATAAACCAAACCAATCTAAACCAAAGAATACATATTCTATTCATACGAATCTATCCTAAAAATGTTGTCGGCATTAAATAATCTATTGAGGTTGATATGCCGTAAAACAAAATAAACCAAACCAATCTAAACCAAAGAATACATATTCTATTCATACGAATCTACCCTAAAAATGTTGTCGGCATTAAATAATCTATTGAGGTTGATATGCCGTAAAACAAAATAAACCAATCCAATCTAAACCAAAGAATACATATTCTATTCATACGAATCTATCCTAAAAATGTTGTCGGCATTAAATAATCTATTGAGGTTGATATGCCGTAAAACAAAATAAACCAAACCAATCTAAACCAAAGAATACATATTCTATTCATACGAATCTATCCTAAAAATGTTGTCGGCATTAAATAATCTATTGAGGTTGATATGCCGTAAAACAAAATAAACCAAACCAATCTAAACCAAAGAATACATATTCTATTCATACGAATCTATCCTAAAAATGTTGTCGGCATTAAATAATCTATTGAGGTTGATATGCCGTAAAACAAAATAAACCAAACCAATCTAAACCAAAGAATACATATTCGATTCATACGAATCTATCCTAAAAATGTTGTCGGCATTAAATAATCTATTGAGGTTGATATGCCGTAAAACAAAATAAACCAAACCAATCTAAACCAAAGAATACATATTCTATTCATACGAATCAACCCTCAAAATGTTGTCGGCATTAAATAATCTATTGAGGTTGATATGCCGTAAAACAAAATAAACCAAACCAATCTAAACCAAAGAATACATATTCGAATCATACGAATCTATCCTAAAAATGTTGTCGGCATTAAATAATCCATTGAGCTTGATATGCCGTAAAACAAAATAAACCAAACCAATCTAAACCAAAGAATACATATTCTATTCATACGAATCTATCCTAAAAATGTTGTCGGCATTAAATAATCTATTGAGGTTGATATGCCGTAAAACAAAATAAACCAAACCAATCTAAACCAAAGAATACATATTCGATTCATACGAATCTATCCTAAAAATGTTGTCGGCATTAAATAATCTATTGAGGTTGATATGCCGTAAAACAAAATAAACCAAACCAATCTAAACCAAAGAATACATATTCTATTCATACGAATCTACCCTCAAAATGTTGTCGGCATTAAATAATCTATTGAGGTTGATATGCCGTAAAACAAAATAAACCAAACCAATCTAAACCAAAGAATACATATTCTATTCATACGAATCTATCCTAAAAATGTTGTCGGCATTAAATAATCTATTGAGGTTGATATGCCGTAAAACAAAATAAACCAAACCAATCTAAACCAAAGAATACATATTCTATTCATACGAATCTATCCTAAAAATGTTGTCGGCATTAAATAATCTATTGAGGTTGATATGCCGTAAAACAAAATAAACCAAACCAATCTAAACCAAAGAATACATATTCTATTCATACGAATCTATCCTAAAAATGTTGTCGGCATTAAATAATCTATTGAGGTTGATATGCCGTAAAACAAAATAAACCAAACCAATCTAAACCAAAGAATACATATTCGATTCATACGAATCTATCCTAAAAATGTTGTCGGCATTAAATAATCTATTGAGGTTGATATGCCGTAAAACAAAATAAACCAAACCAATCTAAACCAAACAATACATATTCTATTCATACGAATCTATCCTAAAAATGTTGTCGGCATTAAATCATCTATTGAGGTTGATATGCCGTAAAACAAAATAAACCAAACCAATCTAAACCAAAGAATACATATTCTATTCATACGAATCTATCCTAAAAATGTTGTCGGCATTAAATAATCTATTGAGGTTGATATGCCGTAAAACAAAATAAACCAAACCAATCTAAACCAAAGAATACATATTCTATTCATACGAATCTACCCTAAAAATGTTGTCGGCATTAAATAATCTATTGAGGTTGATATGCCGTAAAACAAAATAAACCAATCCAATCTAAACCAAAGAATACATATTCTATTCATACGAATCTATCCTAAAAATGTTGTCGGCATTAAATAATCTATTGAGGTTGATATGCCGTAAAACAAAATAAACCAAACCAATCTAAACCAAAGAATACATATTCTATTCATACGAATCTATCCTAAAAATGTTGTCGGCATTAAATAATCTATTGAGGTTGATATGCCGTAAAACAAAATAAACCAAACCAATCTAAACCAAAGAATACATATTCTATTCATACGAATCTATCCTAAAAATGTTGTCGGCATTAAATAATCTATTGAGGTTGATATGCCGTAAAACAAAATAAACCAAACCAATCTAAACCAAAGAATACATATTCGATTCATACGAATCTATCCTAAAAATGTTGTCGGCATTAAATAATCTATTGAGGTTGATATGCCGTAAAACAAAATAAACCAAACCAATCTAAACCAAAGAATACATATTCTATTCATACGAATCAACCCTCAAAATGTTGTCGGCATTAAATAATCTATTGAGGTTGATATGCCGTAAAACAAAATAAACCAAACCAATCTAAACCAAAGAATACATATTCGAATCATACGAATCTATCCTAAAAATGTTGTCGGCATTAAATAATCCATTGAGCTTGATATGCCGTAAAACAAAATAAACCAAACCAATCTAAACCAAAGAATACATATTCTATTCATACGAATCTATCCTAAAAATGTTGTCGGCATTAAATAATCTATTGAGGTTGATATGCCGTAAAACAAAATAAACCAAACCAATCTAAACCAAAGAATACATATTCGATTCATACGAATCTATCCTAAAAATGTTGTCGGCATTAAATAATCTATTGAGGTTGATATGCCGTAAAACAAAATAAACCAAACCAATCTAAACCAAAGAATACATATTCTATTCATACGAATCTACCCTCAAAATGTTGTCGGCATTAAATAATCTATTGAGGTTGATATGCCGTAAAACAAAATAAACCAAACCAATCTAAACCAAAGAATACATATTCTATTCATACGAATCTATCCTAAAAATGTTGTCGGCATTAAATAATCTATTGAGGTTGATATGCCGTAAAACAAAATAAACCAAACCAATCTAAACCAAAGAATACATATTCTATTCATACGAATCTATCCTAAAAATGTTGTCGGCATTAAATAATCTATTGAGGTTGATATGCCGTAAAACAAAATAAACCAAACCAATCTAAACCAAAGAATACATATTCTATTCATACGAATCTATCCTAAAAATGTTGTCGGCATTAAATAATCTATTGAGGTTGATATGCCGTAAAACAAAATAAACCAAACCAATCTAAACCAAAGAATACATATTCTATTCATACGAATCTACCCTAAAAATGTTGTCGGCATTAAATAATCTATTGAGGTTGATATGCCGTAAAACAAAATAAACCAATCCAATCTAAACCAAAGAATACATATTCTATACATACGAATCTATCCTAAAAATGTTGTCGGCATTAAATAATCTATTGAGGTTGATATGCCGTAAAACAAAATAAACCAAACCAATCTAAACCAAAGAATACATATTCTATTCATACGAATCTATCCTAAAAATGTTGTCGGCATTAAATAATCTATTGAGGTTGATATGCCGTAAAACAAAATAAACCAAACCAATCTAAACCAAAGAATACATATTCTATTCATACGAATCTATCCTAAAAATGTTGTCGGCATTAAATAATCTATTGAGGTTGATATGCCGTAAAACAAAATAAACCAAACCAATCTAAACCAAAGAATACATATTCGATTCATACGAATCTATCCTAAAAATGTTGTCGGCATTAAATAATCTATTGAGGTTGATATGCCGTAAAACAAAATAAACCAAACCAATCTAAACCAAAGAATACATATTCTATTCATACGAATCAACCCTCAAAATGTTGTCGGCATTAAATAATCTATTGAGGTTGATATGCCGTAAAACAAAATAAACCAAACCAATCTAAACCAAAGAATACATATTCGAATCATACGAATCTATCCTAAAAATGTTGTCGGCATTAAATAATCCATTGAGCTTGATATGCCGTAAAACAAAATAAACCAAACCAATCTAAACCAAAGAATACATATTCTATTCATACGAATCTATCCTAAAAATGTTGTCGGCATTAAATAATCTATTGAGGTTGATATGCCGTAAAACAAAATAAACCAAACCAATCTAAACCAAAGAATACATATTCTATTCATACGAATCTATCCTAAAAATGTTGTCGGCATTAAATCATCTATTGAGGTTGATATGCCGTAAAACAAAATAAACCAAACCAATCTAAACCAAAGAATACATATTCTATTCATACGAATCTATCCTAAAAATGTTGTCGGCATTAAATAATCTATTGAGGTTGATATGCCGTAAAACAAAATAAACCAAACCAATCTAAACCAAAGAATACATATTCTATTCATACGAATCTACCCTAAAAATGTTGTCGGCATTAAATAATCTATTGAGGTTGATATGCCGTAAAACAAAATAAACCAATCCAATCTAAACCAAAGAATACATATTCTATTCATACGAATCTATCCTAAAAATGTTGTCGGCATTAAATAATCTATTGAGGTTGATATGCCGTAAAACAAAATAAACCAAACCAATCTAAACCAAAGAATACATATTCTATTGATACGAATCTATCCTAAAAATGTTGTCGGCATTAAATAATCTATTGAGGTTGATATGCCGTAAAACAAAATAAACCAAACCAATCTAAACCAAAGAATACATATTCTATTCATACGAATCTATCCTAAAAATGTTGTCGGCATTAAATAATCTATTGAGGTTGATATGCCGTAAAACAAAATAAACCAAACCAATCTAAACCAAAGAATACATATTCGATTCATACGAATCTATCCTAAAAATGTTGTCGGCATTAAATAATCTATTGAGGTTGATATGCCGTAAAACAAAATAAACCAAACCAATCTAAACCAAAGAATACATATTCGATTCATACGAATCTATCCTAAAAATGTTGTCGGCATTAAATAATCTATTGAGGTTGATATGCCGTAAAACAAAATAAACCAAACCAATCTAAACCAAAGAATACATATTCGAATCATACGAATCTATCCTAAAAATGTTGTCGGCATTAAATAATCCATTGAGCTTGATATGCCGTAAAACAAAATAAACCAAACCAATCTAAACCAAAGAATACATATTCTATTCATACGAATCTATCCTAAAAATGTTGTCGGCATTAAATAATCTATTGAGGTTGATATGCCGTAAAACAAAATAAACCAAACCAATCTAAACCAAAGAATACATATTCGATTCATACGAATCTATCCTAAAAATGTTGTCGGCATTAAATAATCTATTGAGGTTGATATGCCGTAAAACAAAATAAACCAAACCAATCTAAACCAAAGAATACATATTCTATTCATACGAATCTACCCTCAAAATGTTGTCGGCATTAAATAATCTATTGAGGTTGATATGCCGTAAAACAAAATAAACCAAACCAATCTAAACCAAAGAATACATATTCTATTCATACGAATCTATCCTAAAAATGTTGTCGGCATTAAATAATCTATTGAGGTTGATATGCCGTAAAACAAAATAAACCAAACCAATCTAAACCAAAGAATACATATTCTATTCATACGAATCTATCCTAAAAATGTTGTCGGCATTAAATAATCTATTGAGGTTGATATGCCGTAAAACAAAATAAACCAAACCAATCTAAAGCAAAGAATACATATTCTATTCATACGAATCTATCCTAAAAATGTTGTCGGCATTAAATAATCTATTGAGGTTGATATGCCGTAAAACAAAATAAACCAAACCAATCTAAACCAAAGAATACATATTCTATTCATACGAATCTACCCTAAAAATGTTGTCGGCATTAAATAATCTATTGAGGTTGATATGCCGTAAAACAAAATAAACCAATCCAATCTAAACCAAAGAATACATATTCTATACATACGAATCTATCCTAAAAATGTTGTCGGCATTAAATAATCTATTGAGGTTGATATGCCGTAAAACAAAATAAACCAAACCAATCTAAACCAAAGAATACATATTCTATTCATACGAATCTATCCTAAAAATGTTGTCGGCATTAAATAATCTATTGAGGTTGATATGGCGTAAAACAAAATAAACCAAACCTATCTAAACCAAAGAATACATATTCGATTCATACGAATCTATCCTAAAAATGTTGTCGGCATTAAATAATCTATTGAGGTTGATATGCCGTAAAACAAAATAAACCAAACCAATCTAAACCAAAGAATACATATTCTATTCATACGAATCTATCCTAAAAATGTTGTCGGCATTAAATAATCTATTGAGGTTGATATGCCGTAAAACAAAATAAACCAAACCAATCTAAACCAAAGAATACATATTCTATTCATACGAATCTATCCTAAAAATGTTGTCGGCATTAAATAATCTATTGAGGTTGATATGCCGTAAAACAAAATAAACCAAACCAATCTAAACCAAAGAATACATATTCGATTCATACGAATCTATCCTAAAAATGTTGTCGGCATTAAATAATCTATTGAGGTTGATATGCCGTAAAACAAAATAAACCAAACCAATCTAAACCAAAGAATACATATTCTATTCATACGAATCAACCCTCAAAATGTTGTCGGCATTAAATAATCTATTGAGGTTGATATGCCGTAAAACAAAATAAACCAAACCAATCTAAACCAAAGAATACATATTCGAATCATACGAATCTATCCTAAAAATGTTGTCGGCATTAAATAATCCATTGAGCTTGATATGCCGTAAAACAAAATAAACCAAACCAATCTAAACCAAAGAATACATATTCTATTCATACGAATCTATCCTAAAAATGTTGTCGGCATTAAATAATCTATTGAGGTTGATATGCCGTAAAACAAAATAAACCAAACCAATCTAAACCAAAGAATACATATTCGATTCATACGAATCTATCCTAAAAATGTTGTCGGCATTAAATAATCTATTGAGGTTGATATGCCGTAAAACAAAATAAACCAAACCAATCTAAACCAAAGAATACATATTCTATTCATACGAATCTACCCTCAAAATGTTGTCGGCATTAAATAATCTATTGAGGTTGATATGCCGTAAAACAAAATAAACCAAACCAATCTAAACCAAAGAATACATATTCTATTCATACGAATCTATCCTAAAAATGTTGTCGGCATTAAATAATCTATTGAGGTTGATATGCCGTAAAACAAAATAAACCAAACCAATCTAAACCAAAGAATACATATTCTATTCATACGAATCTATCCTAAAAATGTTGTCGGCATTAAATAATCTATTGAGGTTGATATGCCGTAAAACAAAATAAACCAAACCAATCTAAACCAAAGAATACATATTCGATTCATACGAATCTATCCTAAAAATGTTGTCGGCATTAAATAATCTATTGAGGTTGATATGCCGTAAAACAAAATAAACCAAACCAATCTAAACCAAAGAATACATATTCTATTCATACGAATCTACCCTAAAAATGTTGTCGGCATTAAATAATCTATTGAGGTTGATATGCCGTAAAACAAAATAAACCAATCCAATCTAAACCAAAGAATACATATTCTATACATACGAATCTATCCTAAAAATGTTGTCGGCATTAAATAATCTATTGAGGTTGATATGCCGTAAAACAAAATAAACCAAACCAATCTAAACCAAAGAATACATATTCTATTCATACGAATCTATCCTAAAAATGTTGTCGGCATTAAATAATCTATTGAGGTTGATATGCCGTAAAACAAAATAAACCAAACCTATCTAAACCAAAGAATACATATTCGATTCATACGAATCTATCCTAAAAATGTTGTCGGCATTAAATAATCTATTGAGGTTGATATGCCGTAAAACAAAATAAACCAAACCAATCTAAACCAAAGAATACATATTCTATTCATACGAATCTACCCTAAAAATGTTGTCGGCATTAAATAATCTATTGAGGTTGATATGCCGTAAAACAAAATAAACCAAACCAATCTAAACCAAAGAATACATATTCTATTCATACGAATCTACCCTCAAAATGTTGTCGGCATTAAATAATCTATTGAGGTTGATATGCCGTAAAACAAAATAAACCAAACCAATCTAAACCAAAGAATACATATTCGATTCATACGAATCTATCCTAAAAATGTTGTCGGCATTAAATAATCTATTGAGTTTGATATGCCGTAAAACAAAATAAACCAAACCAATCTAAACCAAAGAATACATATTCTATTCATACGAATCTATCCTAAAAATGTTGTCGGCATTAAATAATCTATTGAGGTTGATATGCCGTAAAACAAAATAAACCAAACCAATCTAAACCAAAGCATACATATTCTATTCATACGAAACTATCCTAAAAATGTTGTCGGCATTAAATAATCTATTGAGGTTGATATGCCGTAAAACAAAATAAACCAAACCAATCTAAACCAAAGAATACATATTCTATTCATACGAATCTATCCTAAAAATGTTGTCGGCATTAAATAATCTATTGAGGTTGGTATGCCGTAAAACAAAATAAACCAAACCAATCTAAACCAAAGAATACATATTCTATTCATACGAATCTATCCTAAAAATGTTGTCGGCATTAAATAGTCTATTGAGGTTGATATGCCGTAAAACAAAATAAACCAAACCAATCTAAACCAAAGAATACATATTCTATTCATACGAATCTATCCTAAAAATGTTGTCGGCATTAAATAATCTATTGAGGTTGATATGCCGTAAAACAAAATAAACCAAACCAATCTAAACCAAAGAATACATATTCTATTCATACGAATCTATCCTAAAAATGTTGTCGGCATTAAATAATCTATTGAGGTTGATATGCCGTAAAACAAAATAAACCAAACCAATCTAAACCAAAGAATACATATTCTATTCATACGAATCTATCCTAAAAATGTTGTCGGCATTAAATAATCTATTGGGGTTGATATGTTGTAAAACAAAATAAACCAAACCAATCTAAACCAAAGAATACATATTCGATTCATACGAATCTATCCTAAAAATGTTGTCGGCATTAAATAATCTGTTGAGGTTGATATGCCGTAAAACAAAATAAACCAAACCAATCTAAACCAAAGAATACATATTCTATTCATACGAATCTATCCTAAAAATGTTGTCGGCATTAAATAATCTATTGAGGTTGATATGCCGTAAAACAAAATAAACCAAACCAATCTAAACCAAAGAATACATATTCGATTCATACGAATCTATCCTAAAAATGTTGTCGGCATTAAATAATCTATTGAGGTTGATATGCCGTAAAACAAAATAAACCAAACCAATCTAAACCAAAGAATACATATTCTATTCATACGAATCTATCCTAAAAATGTTGTGGGCATTAAATAATCTATTGAGGTTGATATGCCGTAAAACAAAATAATCCAAACCAATCTAAACCAAAGAATACATATTCTATTCATACGAATCTATCCTAAAAATGTTGTCGGCATTAAATAATCTATTGAGGTTGATATGCCGTAAAACAAAATAAACCAAACCAATCTAAACCAAAGAATACATATTCTATTCATACGAATCTATCCAAAAAATGTTGTCGGCATTAAATAATCTATTGAGGTTGATATGCCGTAAAACAAAATAAACCAAACCAATCTAAACCAAAGAATACATATTCTATTCATACGAATCTATCCTAAAAATGTTGTCGGCATTAAATAATCTATTGAGGTTGATATGCCGTAAAACAAAATAAACCAAACCAATCTAAACCAAAGAATACATATTCGATTCATACGAATCTATCCTAAAAATGTTGTCGGCATTAAATAATCTATTGAGGTTGATATGCCGTAAAACAAAATAAACCAAACCAATCTAAACCAAAGAATACATATTCTATTCATACGAATCTATCCTAAAAATGTTGTCGGCATTAAATAATCTATTGAGGTTGATATGCCGTAAAACAAAATAAACCAAACCAATCTAAACCAAAGAATACATATTCTATTCATACGAATCTATCCTAAAAATGTTGTCGGCATTAAATAATCTATTGAGGTTGATATGCCGTAAAACAAAATAAACCAAACCAATCTAAACCAAAGAATACATATTCTATTCATACGAATCTATCCTAAAAATGTTGTCGGCATTAAATAATCTATTGAGGTTGATATGCCGTAAAACAAAATAAACCAAACCAATCTAAACCAAAGAATACATATTCTATTCATACGAATCTATCCTAAAAATGTTGTCGGCATTAAATAATCTATTGAGGTTGATATGCCGTAAAACAAAATAAACCAAACCAATCTAAACCAAAGAATACATATTCGATTCATACGAATCTATCCTAAAAATGTTGTCGGCATTAAATAATCTATTGAGGTTGATATGCCGTAAAACAAAATAAACCAAACCAATCTAAACCAAAGAATACATATTCTATTCATACGAATCTATCCTAAAAATGTTGTCGGCATTAAATAATCTATTGAGGTTGATATGCCGTAAAACAAAATAAACCAAACCAATCTAAACCAAAGAATACATATTCTATTCATACGAATCTATCCTAAAAATGTTGTCGGCATTAAATAATCTATTGAGGTTGATAGGCCGTAAAACAAAGTAAACCAAACCAATCTAAACCAAAGAATACATATTCTATTCATACGAATCTATCCTAAAAATGTTGTCGGCATTAAATAATCTATTGAGGTTGATATGCCGTAAAACAAAATAAACCAAACCAATCTAAACCAAAGAATACATATTCGATTCATACGAATCTATCCTAAAAATGTTGTCGGCATTAAATAATCTATTGAGGTTGATATGCCGTAAAACAAAATAAACCAAACCAATCTAAACCAAAGAATACATATTCTATTCATACGAATCTATCCTAAAAATGTTGTCGGCATTAAATAATCTATTGAGGTTGATATGCCGTAAAACAAAATAAACCAAACCAATCTAAACCAAAGAATACATATTCTATTCATACGAATCTATCCTAAAAATGTTGTCGGCATTAAATAATCTATTGAGGTTGATATGCCGTAAAACAAAATAAACCAAACCAATCTAAACCAAAGAATACATATTCGATTCATACGAATCTATCCTAAAAATGTTGTCGGCATTAAATAATCTATTGAGGTTGATATGCCGTAAAACAAAATAAACCAAACCAATCTAAACCAAAGAATACATATTCTATTCATACGAATCTATCCTAAAAATGTTGTCGGCATTAAATAATCTATTGAGGTTGATATGCCGTAAAACAAAATAAACCAAACCAATCTAAACCAAAGAATACATATTCTATTCATACGTATCTATCCTAAAAATGTTGTCGGCATTAAATAATCTATTGAGGTTGATATGCCGTAAAACAAAATAAACCAAACCAATCTAAACCAAAGAATACATATTCGATTCATACGAATCTATCCTAAAAATGTTGTCGGCATTAAATAATCTATAGAGATTGATATGCCGTAAAACAAAATAAACCAAACCAATCTAAACCAAAGAATACATATTCTATTCATACGAATCCATCCTAAAAATGTTGTCGGCATTAAATAATCTATTGAGGTTGATATGCCGTAAAACAAAATAAACCAAACCAATCTAAACCAAAGAATACATATTCGATTCATACGAATCTATCCTAAAAATGTTGTCGGCATTAAATAATCTATTGAGGTTGATATGCCGTAAAACAAAATAAACCAAACCAATCTAAACCAAAGAATACATATTCTATTCATACGAATCTATCCTAAAAATGTTGTCGGCATTAAATAATCTATTGAGGTTGATATGCCGTAAAACAAAATAAACCAAACCAATCTAAACCAAAGAATACATATTCTATTCATACGAATCTATCCTAAAAATGTTGTCGGCATTAAATAATCTATTGAGGTTGATAGGCCGTAAAACAAAGTAAACCAAACCAATCTAAACCAAAGAATACATATTCTATTCATACGAATCTATCCTAAAAATGTTGTCGGCATTAAATAATCTATTGAGGTTGATATGCCGTAAAACAAAATAAACCAAACCAATCTAAACCAAAGAATACATATTCGATTCATACGAATCTATCCTAAAAATGTTGTCGGCATTAAATAATCTATTGAGGTTGATATGCCGTAAAACAAAATAAACCAAACCAATCTAAACCAAAGAATACATATTCTATTCATACGAATCTATCCTAAAAATGTTGTCGGCATTAAATAATCTATTGAGGTTGATATGCCGTAAAACAAAATAAACCAAACCAATCTAAACCAAAGAATACATATTCTATTCATACGAATCTATCCTAAAAATGTTGTCGGCATTAAATAATCTATTGAGGTTGATATGCCGTAAAACAAAATAAACCAAACCAATCTAAACCAAAGAATACATATTCGATTCATACGAATCTATCCTAAAAATGTTGTCGGCATTAAATAATCTATTGAGGTTGATATGCCGTAAAACAAAATAAACCAAACCAATCTAAACCAAAGAATACATATTCTATTCATACGAATCTATCCTAAAAATGTTGTCGGCATTAAATAATCTATTGAGGTTGATATGCCGTAAAACAAAATAAACCAAACCAATCTAAACCAAAGAATACATATTCTATTCATACGAATCTATCCTAAAAATGTTGTCGGCATTAAATAATCTATTGAGGTTGATATGCCGTAAAACAAAATAAACCAAACCAATCTAAACCAAAGAATACATATTCGATTCATACGAATCTATCCTAAAAATGTTGTCGGCATTAAATAATCTATAGAGATTGATATGCCGTAAAACAAAATAAACCAAACCAATCTAAACCAAAGAATACATATTCTATTCATACGAATCCATCCTAAAAATGTTGTCGGCATTAAATAATCTATTGAGGTTGATATGCCGTAAAACAAAATAAACCAAACCAATCTAAACCAAAGAATACATATTCGATTCATACGAATCTATCCTAAAAATGTTGTCGGCATTAAATAATCTATTGAGGTTGATATGCCGTAAAACAAAATAAACCAAACCAATCTAAACCAAAGAATACATATTCTATTCATACGAATCTACCCTAAAAATGTTGACGGCATTAAATAATTTATTTTTGTGTAATGATGTACATGCGTGGAGGTTACTATTTTGTTGATGTTATGTCCCTTAGCTTGAATAAATTTTTTTACCTGAGCTCACAATAGTTGAATGAATTATAAAGCTGAGAAATGCTGAATAAACTGTAGCTTTAGAAAAGAATTTCAAAGAGAAAAGTTCTTGTTGCTTGTTTGGAAACGTTTGTATATTTGTAATGTAGTTTGGAAATTTTCGTACGTACGTGCATGCGTGAATATGTTTTTAACGTCTGACCGTCCATGGTCGAGACAGGATCCTTTAAGATTACATCTTCGCAGGAAAAGAGAAGAGAAGAGAGAAAAAGAAGAATGAGCAAACTCGTGTCTGCTATTTGTAATTAATGTAATCACGTGATAGGATCGAAAGACAAAAGCGGGAAAACTTGACTTGGTCACACGCTGGAAAAATATTTGTACGTGGACGGATTGCAACGCCCACTTGTGTGTTTATTGACCAATTAGAAGTTGGGATTTCCTGAAAATCTGCATGAAGCTGAGTAAGCTTTTGATTCTCTTTTTTGCACAGATTTGTACAAAATTCAACACTGATATGAAATTGGTATCGGGATGCTAAATGTTTTTATTTATTTTGAGTTAGTTTTTTTATTGGTTTTCTTTAGATATTTTTACTCTTCATTTAAAAAAAGCCAAATATTCTCTGTATGGCAGCCATTTCTCAAGAGCAAATTGCTTGGCATTAAATGGAACCTTAGATTGTAAAATAACATCCGACAATTAAACGTAAAACAGAATGTGTAACGTACGTATTGCGGTCGAAAAACTGGTTTTGCATATAGTACCGAAATATATATTGTTTTAATAAACTACTTTCTTAGCTAGAACCTTCAAATTAATCTTAATAGGCCTCTGTGGATCTAAAGACATTAGAACACATTGCCTCCTCAGATAATTACGTTTGATAATTTCCACAGCAGACAGGCAGAGATGGGCTGCTATGGAGGTTATTCTGTCAGTAATTTTGGTCGCCTGGGGACCAATTACGCCGGACATCCGGACCGGGACAGCGTGTGTAACACATTTTTCTACATCAACGATTCTCGTCATTATTCTTCTGGTAGTGTAGAGATCGTAATTATCGAATTCTGAATAGAAATCCTTTAGTTCAATACTAGCTGAAATACCAGTCTACGTCGGGTATGAGATAGAATATTTAGATCGCATTAGAACGAAACTTTAGACCTGAAAAAGAATTCCAGAGAACTTCTTACGCCCCGCAGAATAGAAGGTGATTATCTTCCTTTGTGTAAGACGACATGTGACATGACGTCATAAAGGTGACATGACGGATCGAGAATGACGTCAGCTCGTTGGCGAGGATAATTCAATGGCTGATTTGCTCCCGACGGAGATACAGGTGATAGCGAGTTACGGTTTAGACCGCGATGAAGACAGATTAATGATACCTGGCCGCGGTTCGGACAACGAGCGATTGCAATGCATCCTAAATTATTAGTATAATAAAAATCACGCGGGTTGGCTGTGCCCACCTGTATTGCAAGTAAAACATATATATATTTTCATATAGCGCTTTCTTATATATATATATATATATATATATATATATATATATATATACATATATATATATATATATATATATATATATATATATATATATATGTATTCACTTATATATATATATATATGTTCACTTTATATATATATATATATATATATATATATATATATACATATATGTTCACTTTTATATATATATCGCTATCACTTGACTTGTTCCTGTTTAGTATAGAGATTAGAAAAAATTCGTAGTATGAGATAGGCAAGAAGTTTGGGTTACACGTGAAATAGGCAGTGAAGTACTGAGGTGTACTGGGCCGCGTAGTAAAGGCAGTACATTTCGACTTACAGTGAAAACTGTAACGTGGAGGTAAAATAGGTTGGGCAAACGATTGAGTAAATAAGTAACTTGCGACAGCTTTGAAATGGATTGGGAGGAAGCCCTGCTGTTTTAGCGCAAAAACTCCTCGTCAGGTCTAGGATGCGGCCTGGGCTAGGGGAAAAGGTTTAAAGAATTGGAAAATGGACTGCTGAGGGCGGAACCATTTTCACTCAGCACGTATGCGGGTTTTTTTTTCAGTAAAGACGCGAATAAAGGAAGCGCTTGTTTTGGTAAGATGCGACGATTAAAGCAAAAGTGTTGACAAAGTCGAATATGTCATTTGTGGCTCAAAGTCAGACCTGGTAGCAGGGATAAAAAAGCCGAATTTCAATGGCCCTGCACCCATTCCAGAATTTGAGGTCAAATGTTCTCTTCCACTCCACTGCACGCACTGACCTGTTTCTTCCCGCGCATAGCGTGACCTTATATTAATCTGCATTTAGGAAATACCCAACCGGAAAAAACATTTTTAAGGGTTGACCGATTGTCGATTTGCACTCTGTTTGGGGGCCGCTCAGAGTTGAAACTTCACGTAGTGACTCCCAATGGCCTCCTCATAAATCCGGTCAGTTTTCGCTAAAAACCGACATGCGGTTCAGGCGCAATCTGGGCGTATCGGTTTTGGGGTTTTATCGATTTTACGCGCTGTTTAGGGGTCCGTGGTCATGAAACTTTTGGACAACACTTCTAATGGTAGACTATAGATATATATATATATATATATATATATATATATAACAGTGAACATTGAAGTCAACAATCACAGGCGACAGGTTGTTTCATGCTGGACGCAATCGTCAGGCCGCGAATGCTGGATATTTCATCGGCTATTTATATATATGGGTCAGTGGTGCATTGTGGGTAATCTATTTTGGCAGTTATTTATGCGAGAGTGGCTTGTTTATTTATTTATTTGTTTGTTTTAATTTATTTTACTTGCTTTTCATTTTCATTTTGTATTATTTATTCGTTTCGTTTTTTGATGTTTTATTAACGTATTAAAATAAATTTGGAGAGGGATTTGCTTAGGTCGCTTATTTAATAGTTTGTTTTGGTCTGGGAGGATAATTAAAGCTATTTATTCATCCAAAGTTTAGATTGCTTGCCGTAGTCTATTCTGTTATTTTGGCGGGTGGACATTTTTAATTTATTTATTTGGATCGATTATTTTTACTTGTTTTTGCTTATTTATGCTTATTTTTATTAGTTCCAACGGTTATTTTAGCGGGGGCAATTTATTAATTTGTTCATTTATTTATGTATTGGGAATCATTTTTATTAGTTTTTTTTTTTATTTATTTACTTATTTTTTATTTTGTATATTTTTACATATTCTATTTGGTTTGGGATAAATATAGATATATCCGTGTATTATATATCGTATGACATATTTGCATCTTCTAGTGCTGTATATAAAACGTTTTTAGAATTAATTTCTTTGAGATATTCAAGTTCTTCCTTCCGTTGTGTTAATGCGCTAACATATCATAGTTGTATTAATGCCTCATATGAGCCTTGGAGAGTGGAGAAAACCAAGATATTTTCTCTTTCCTAGCGACCCCAAAAGAAGAAGTGAAGTATATAAATAAAAATGTCAATTCAACATGTATATTGTTACTATTCTCATTTCATTTTCATGACACCATTCATAGATATGGAAGGTGTCTTTCTTTATGAGTAACCTAAAAAAATCAAAAGTAGTTTTTTTTCCTTAGAAATATAAAAATGTAGAAAAAAGATATAAGACAACGATGTGTCTTCTCACCGGACGTATTCAACCTTTACAGTGAGGGAATTCTGAAAAAAAATTGAAATTCCTATCGGGATTCATTATTGGCAACAATAACAAAAATACGCAGATAACACAGAGTTGACAAGGAGAGGAAAGGGAAATACAGCAGGTAGTATAGGAAAGCGTGAAGAAGGGAGTAAACATCAGTTGTAAGAAGACGGAATATATGGTTGTCAGCAAAAGGGACTGCCCAATCTGCCAATTACAAATTGGGGATACCAAAATCAATCAAGTACAGAAAATTAAATTTTAAGGAAGTGTTGAGGACGAAAAGTGCGACACCGAAATCCGAAGGTACATTGGGATAACGAAAGATGCCTCCCGAATAAAGCAAAGCAAAGTATTAAGAAACAGGAAAATCCCGCTAGAACCAAAGAAAAGAGCACTCAACTGTTGCGCAACATCGGTTCTCATATGTGGCAGCGAATGCTGGACAATCTCATCACTGATAAAGAAAAAAACTTGAGAGAACAGAAATGTGTTTTTACAGAAGGCTGCTGAGAATACCATGGACTAGTCATGTGAGAAGAAGAAGAAGAAGAAGAAAAGAAGAAGAATGATGATGATGATGATGATGATGATGATGATTGTAAAGAATATATATAAAGTTGTTTAGTAAAATTGCCTTTTCACAGCGCATAAATATTTTTCGTGTCCGGACATTAACAAGAAAAATAAGTCTTCCACTGAGCTGCTTTTGGTTCATTTTATTTCCCTTATTTATTGCTATTTTGTATAAGAAAATAAAAAATAAAACTTAATAAATCTTGTATCCTCAACCTTCAGATAAAAAAATAAACACATTAGCAATATTCCCAGGGATATATAATTCCTACACCACCACCACCACCACCACCACCACCATCATCATCATCATCATTTGTGACGTATCTTCCGTCCTATGTCCATATCTATCTATATCAATCAGTTCATATCTATCTATCCTTCTGCCAGTCTGTTCATATCTATCTGTCTCAGTACCTGTCTATATTTCTAAGAAGAGGTATTATATTATGCACAAAAAAGAAAAAAAAATTCCCCGCAAACAACTTAAATAGAGCACACACCATTGTGATTGGCTATTGATCAACTACCAATCAAATGCGCGATGACGGGGTATATTATAGAAGTTAGTGTCTGTAAGCATTTTTAGAGGGCGTATCAGAGTCCGATCAGCTCTGATGGGGTCGACTTGGTGAGGTCAGTATGATGTTTGAAAGACCCGAAACTGCCCAATGATCCAATTCAGAACATCACTGACGACGCCCTCTAGCGCTAAAGAGCGTATATTCAAAGCTGTACACTATTTACATTATTCGGACTATTGTCCTCATCTTTGTTGCCATATTTACTACAACGTTTCGGCCCTTTAGTATCTGTCTATATTTCTGAGAAGAGGTATTGTGTACACTATTTACATTATTCGGACTATTGTCCTCATCTTTGTCAGCATATTTATTAAAACATTTCGGCTCTTTAGTATCTGGCTATATTTCTGAGATGAGGTATTATGTACACTATTTACATTATTCGGACTATTGTCCTCATCTTTGTCAGCATATTTATTACAACGTTTCGGCCCTTCAGTATCTGTCTATATTTCTGAGAAGAGGTATTGTGTACACTATTTACATTATTCGGACTATTGTCCTCATCTTTGTCAGCATATTTATTACAACGTTTCGGCCCTTCAGTATCTGTCTATATTTCTGAGATGAGGTATTATGTACACTATTTACATTATTCGGACTATTGTCCTCATCTTTGTCAGCATATTTATTACAACGTTTCGGCCCTTCAGTATCTGTCTATATTTCTGAGAAGAGGTATTGTGTACACTATTTACATTATTCGGACTATTGTCCTCATCTTTGTTGCCATATTTACTACAACGTTTCGGCCCTTTAGTATCTGTCTATATTTCTGAGAAGAGGTATTGTGTACACTATTTACATTATTCGGACTATTGTCCTCATCTTTGTCAGCATATTTATTACAACGTTTCGGCCCTTCAGTATCTGTCTATATTTCTGAGAAGAGGTATTGTGTACACTATTTACATTATTCGGACTATTGTCCTCATCTTTGTTGCCATATTTACTACAACGTTTCGGCCCTTTAGTATCTGTCTATATTTCTGAGAAGAGGTATTGTGTACACTATTTACATTATTCGGACTATTGTCCTCATCTTTGTCAGCATATTTATTACAACGTTTCGGCCCTTCAGTATCTGTCTATATTTCTGAGAAGAGGTATTGTGTACACTATTTACATTATTCGGACTATTGTCCTCATCTTTGTTGCCATATTTACTACAACGTTTCGGCCCTTTAGTATCTGTCTATATTTCTGAGAAGAGGTATTGTGTACACTATTTACATTATTCGGACTATTGTCCTCATCTTTGTCAGCATATTTATTACAACGTTTCGGCCCTTTAGTATCTGTCTATATTTCTGAGAAGAGGTATTGTGTACACTATTTACATTATTCGGACTATTGTCCTCATCTTTGTCAGCATATTTATTACAACGTTTCGGCCCTTCAGTATCTGTCTATATTTCTGAGATGAGGTATTATGTACACTATTTACATTATTCGGACTATTGTCCTCATCTTTGTCAACATATTTATTACAACGTTTCGGCCTTTCAATATCTGTCTATATTTCTGAGATGAGGTATTACGTACATTATTTATATTATTCGGACTATTGTCATCTTTGTCGCCATATTTATTACAACGTTTCAGCTGTTGTACGATCCGGCCTTCTTCAGGTGGTTGGAATGTCGAACTGAACCCTTTATTTCGCTCTCTGGGGTAGACTGTTCTAGTTCTACGTGCCATGTGGCGAACTTGGAGAGTGGAATTAACAGGAGATAACTGATAACTGACATCCATTAGACACGGCACGTGGAACTAGAACAGTCTACCCCAGTAAGCGAAATAATGGGTTCAGTTTGACATTCCAACCACCTAAGGACGGAACGTACGACGGCCGAAACGTTGTGATAAATATGGCGACAAAGATGAGGACATTAGTCCGAATAATGTAAATAATGTCTACCTCAGTCTGTTTATATTTATATATCTCAGTCAGTTCATATCTGTCTCAGTCTGTTCTTATCTGTAAGTCTGTTCATATCTATCTACCTACCCCAGTCTGTTCATATCTATCTACCTACCCCAGTCTGTTCATATCTATCTCTCTGTTCATCTCTATCTCTCTGTCTGTTCATATCTATCTATGCCTATATTTGTCTATCATAGCTGTTCATATCTATCTATCTCCCTATCTATCTATGTTCATATCTTTCTATCAAAGCTGTTCACAGTTGTTTCCATGTTCAAACAAAATGAGTTGAAGATCAAATGCAGATTAAATATGGATCGAAATCCGACCGGATGATAAGATAAAGAACAAATAGGAAACGTTTATCATTTTGTCTGAATATGAAAACCACTTCAAAAGACAGCAACAACATTGTGTTCTTATATACTCTCTTGTCTGGTTTCTTACTCAACTGCATTACTGAAAAACTTTCGGATTTTGGAGGTTTGGGGATTTTGAAATTTCGGATAAAAGATACTCAACCAATATATTTTTCCTTCCTTAAAATAAAATTTAGATCGCCAGTCAACTTTCGACGCTACACTTCTTCTTTAGCCATACTGTCATAGTTGTTTCGATTATAATGTAGGGATACAAAAGACGATTATCTCCCCTTGGTGGAGATAAGTCACGTTGGTTACATGACAGCCGCTTATCGACGTCTCTATACAGTACCGAAAGCAGCAGCCAAATTCGGTTCGTTTACAGCAGCCAAAGCAAGAGGTTTCTTTCTTTAACCCGCCCAGTGGCCCGGACAGAGGCTAAATCTGCCCCCCCCCCCACTAAGCAGCTTACTGGTCCATGATGCCGTTTCCCTTTGAGAATATATCTTTCCCAGATATAAAATGGACTCCAGCCCACTTTTCCCTATGTCCTCGTCTGGGACATAGAAGAATCCGGCCCGTTTGAATCTGGAGTCGTAAAAATGGCTTTTCGAGACACAGGTGTACCTCTATAGCGTGGTATATGTGTATATATAGTTTTGTGTATGTCTTAGTATATAAAAGTCTCTCTGAGAATCAAGCATGTCTGTCATTCCGTTCCGCCAGTGTTATTATATCACGAATATAATAATGCTCATAATACAAATGGGAGAATAAATCGTTCTTTCCTCTCTCTCTCCTGTTAAAACATATTGTCGGTTATCTTTTATAGGATATCCATGCATTTTTATACTTCTCATGGGTGTCTGTTGTGTTCAGTAATATTGGTGAACCCTAATTTGAGTGCACCCACTCATTCCCCTGTCACACACATCACGTCTAGATTTGGCATCCCTTTGTTCATGGGGCCATCTTTCCCCTACCTCCGCGTTGATCTCGTGACTGCTCTGTGACTTTCCTACGTGCTACCACGCTCGTGGAGTCGCGCTTTTGTTCCCTGTTGCCTCTTGAATATTAGGTATTCATAAAATTTAACGATTTCTACAGTGACCATGTCTTGCAACATGTGTTGTGACATGGAGATTTTTTTCCTTTGATAAAAAGAGAGACCGTTTCATACCGGTTCGACTGTGTCGCTCCGTCAACTCTTTAAATTAAAGCTTCCAATTTGGCTTCACCCATAATCCTCAAAAGGTCCTTGCTACCGACTCAGATAGTTGTTTTGGAAACATTTCGCTGAAGCTTGAGAGTCAGGATGATTCCTGGTAGCACTTACCACCTGAACAGCCTATCAACCGTCCAGACCTTACTTCGCTTCTTCTGGCGTATGATTTCAATTTCAGTTTTCTTTATTAATGAATCAAATTTCGATTGCAAGTGACAGTTTCTTCCTAAATTTATATATTTCTGCTGGTCGTCTGTTTATGGTCGGATAGGCTTAATTATTTTTTATTTGGTATTGGTTGATTTGTTCTTTATGGCTTATCAACCCTTTTCAGGTTATTAAAAGCCATATTTTTAGATTATAAGAATTTTCTTCTTTTAAATAGTTCAAATTAAACAGCGAGGTATATATATATATATATATATATATATATATATATATATATATATATATATATATATATATATATATATATATATATATATATTTGTTAAAATAGTATGGCTAAAAAAATGTGAGTGTTTTATCCGGATGAGGCTTTGTTGATGAAATCCTAACAGATGAAACATGTCACAAAAAAGTTTTTTCCAAAATTTATCATACTATTTTCTCAATACTGTTTCTTGATATATAAAATTATATATCGTTATGTCATGTCATTGATAGATAGATAGATAGATAGATAGATAAAGTGGACATTAAAGTCAAAACCCAGAGGCGACAGTCTGTTTCGTGAAAAACGCAATCGACAGGCCTGACGATTGCGTTTAGCATGAAACAGTCTGTCGCCTCTGAGTGTTGACCTCAATGTTCACTTTTATAGTTACATATGCTCTATCGCTGACTAGCAGCATGGCCCGGCGTTGCCCGTGCTTGATTCAAAAATCGTACGACTCATACAGCAATCGCTATCACTTGACTTAAAATATTTTTGCCCTTCCTTGCCTTTAAAGGAGTGCCCTTTGCCGTGCTGATGTTGCTACATGCCTTACTTCTTGCCTATCTCACACTGCGAATTTTTTCTAAGCTCTATACTAAACATTAAATCTGTTACGAAAAAAGAACTAAACAAAATGAACACAAAACGATCAGCTTTAAAAAAGGACTCGTAACTGGAAAAAACCGAATGAAAAAAGAATGTTAACAACAAATACTTTTTCACACCCAACCCTGTTCTGCGGAATCAGAAACAACGTTGAGTTTAAGCAAGCGAATGAGCCAATTGGAGTAAAGTGCCATGCAGATTTAAATTTTTCCCACTTGTGACGAATGTAGCTATCGATTTGTTTGTTTGTTTTTTGCATGCTAGTTAACATTCGTGCCAGTCAGCTGTTGGCTCTCACGCTGGCCAATAGAATCTTCCTGCCTATTTGTGGCAGCCAGCTATAGGCTCTCACTCTGGCCAGTAGAAAATGGCTGCAAACTACATGAAAACTACCGTAGAAGCATGAAAAAATCGATTATTTCCACTATCGATGGGTGTTGGGAAATGCAAAGTCGGTCTTGGCCTTCTCACTAACTTGGAGCATGTGCATGTAAAATTTGGTGCAAATCCGTCGAAAATTGCGGCCGTGCATTCGTTACACACACACACATCCTGCCTTTTATAGATAGATAGAGATATTGGGCACTTTAACCCATAAATAGACCATACCTTAAAACTATATTTCTTCATATATATATATATATATATATATATATATATACATATATATATATAGAGAGAGAGAGACAGAGAGGAGCAGCGGGGGAGAGAGAATGTGCGGCTGGTTTGATTGATCGATTTGTTTTCTACGGCTTATTAACCGCTCTTAGGTTATCTGAAGCCAGAAAATATTTTTAGATTATATTTGTTTCTTTTGGAGATAATAATGATTTAGTGAGACAAGACTTACTAATTAACCCATAGCCTGGAGGAGAAATGATAGATCCATACCTTTCCCAAGGGGAATTTCGCATAAGTGAATACGATGAACCCAGCTGGAATTGAAACTCGGCCCTCCGATTAACAATTCCAAGCCATTATCCATTACACCACCCGCACATCCAAGCTTACAGCACCTGGTATTCCAAAGTCGACACCGATCGATGTACTGACATGGTTCGATTTTGGTAATTGTAGTGGATCTGGGGTTTCAACGTGATGTGGCCGTAAACCATTGGTTTTGGTAATGGAATATTTTGTTGGTATAAATTGAAAAGTTTGGGGGTTTTTTTTTCCAGTGGCGTGTTGGTTATGCTTCAATGTTTTGTTATTAATATTCCGAGTGATATCGTATTTTGCCTCCTTATATTCACTTTAATTTAAAATGTTTTTTTTTTTTTTTTCAATATTTCGTTTTATTTTTTGATTTCGTGGATTAAATGTTGAATATCTTCTTTGGCTTCTTGCTATTCGTCGTCAAACTATTTTTTATAAATATTTTAGTTTCCTTGCTGATTGCCGAGTCATGTAATTTTATAGTTATTCATTGGCAGCAACCCCTCTCTAATATATGCTTCCTTAAAAATGACTTACAAGATACTTCTATTGAATTTTTTATTGCATGTGTACGAGAGATTTCTTTTTGGGACTTACTGTGTAGAAATTGTTCAAAGGATCTTTGCATTCCAATTGCTTTCGGCTGTTAAACATTTCAAGGATTTTGTTTGCGTTATTGTAAATAGTGCTTACTTTGCAAAAAGGTGAGCATCTTTATATAAGATTCTGTAACTTCCGTTTGTACGTCAGTCACACCCTCTAAAATAGCCATACATTGACCGATCGAAACCAATTTTTAGGGAGAAGTGAAACAGGTAAAAGGAGGTACAAAGTACAGCTGCTTTTACTTGGATACTTAGCTTAGTACAATAAATTTTATTGAACATATAAAATACTACTATTTTAAAAACAATTTAATGACAAATACTTATTCAATAAAAATGCAATATTATTTTTTTGCATATCTTTTCTTTAAGTTTTTATATACAAGAATCCAGTCTCCTGTTCGTTCTGCGTTTGTGAGAACTAGAAAAAAATCACACGGCCAAATGCTTTAAAAAGTTGGAATTTGGCTCCAGAAAGAAATGTTTACGCATGGCCAGTTGTATGTTGCATACTCAAGAGTAAGAAATCCTAAGAATTTATTCTTCGCTGTTAAAAAGAAAAAAAGAAATGTTCTTAAAAAATGTCATTTACCATGAAATCCTATAAAATTAAATTATTGAATCAATAGCTTCATCTACCACAAGGAAAGTTGGTTCTCTGTGTCGTGCCAGAAAGTTTTTCTCGTCTGAGTTCATCCGTCCTTGTATGCAATATTGCTGTCATATATGGTGTGGCGTTCCCGCTGTACGTCTCGAGGTCTTCGACAAAACCCAGAGACGAATATACAAGATGATTGGTCCTGATCTGGCATCTAGTCTACAATCGCTATACCCACAGACGTGCTATGGCCTCCCTCTGTCTCTTCTACGAGTACTTTCACGGCAACTGTTCCGGCGAGCTACTTTCGCTGGTTCCCGGACTGCATGAATTTAATCTAGCTACCAGGCTGGCATCTCGATCCCTCCCTTTCACTGTCAAAACGGTTAAATGTAACCGTCTCTTCTCAAACGGCTTCTTCTACCGCACTTCCCGTCTGAGGAACTCCCTTCTCCTTAATTGCTTCCCCGATGACTATAATCTTCAAATATTCAAGTGTAATGCCAATCAACATCTGACACCCTGAGCTTGTTCCTTGTCTTTCTCTGTATCCTTTACCCAAACATGCCTCTTTACTCTTGTTCTCAATCCTCTATAACCCCTTGCGTACTAGTGGCACTCCCGCCTTGCTTGGGGTAAATTGCTTTAAAAAAATAAATAAATCAGCTTATTCAGATATCATCGATTGGTTTGTGAAATTGAACGAAACGTCGAGGTTGTAAATCTAGATAAAAATGTCAGTGATAACTAAATACTGTGAGGATTTTAACAAGGTAACGTGTATTGCAAAAAAAATCTAGTATTATTAATTTCCGAATACGGCCAATATATTTTGGCCGTGTTTGTGGCTAATGCTGTTAATGGGTTTCTTTTTTTTATAAGAGATTCCATTCTTTTTTTTTTTGGAAGTTACATGTGCGTGTCACATTTCTGTTCTCGACGAGTATATTACGTATCGAGCTTGGCACATTTCCATGCTTGTTTAAATGGGTCCGTATGAATCTCTGGACATAAAGATGTCGTATTGGCCGTCTTGATAAGCGAATTATGGTTTAATTATAGGATTTTATTTAAGAACACTAAACATCTCCAGCCTCACAATACTTCATAAAGAAAATTTTTCTTTTTACAATTGGTGTTCAACCTGTACAAGGCCCAGGAACCACTCAAAGTAGAGAGTTACAGAATAAGAGACACAACTATGCAGATATATGTGGAAGATAATGGTTAATCCCAGATTTGAACATGTTAAAATTGTAGTGATCGGGAAGCAACCTCTTGGGAGTCGGTTCCACAAGAAGAAGTACAACTTACATCTTACCAGAGAATATGAAAGGAATGATGGTGGTTCTCTACAATGGGTGTGTCATGGTGGGTTCTAGCCTTGAGGGTTAGGACTGCTGGAACGAAGAAGTGTAGTTCCTCTGAACTCTCTCCATGGAAATAGGTATTAAATTCACACTCTTTGGGTCCTGTCACTGGATCTAACTAACGTCTTTATCCACTGTGCTATGTGTCCTCAAGGAACAGAGACAGATTATGCATTTCCCAAGAGTATCACTGCTAATGCCTTTATCCACTGTGTCATGTGACCTGGTTAAGGCGGTAGAGAACTTGGAGAGGGGAATTAACAAGAGATACCTGATAACTGACATCCATTAGACATGGCACGTGGAACTAGAACAGTCTACCGCAGAGAGCGAAATATAGGGTTCAGTTCAACATTCCAACCACCTGGAAAAGGCCAGAGCGTACAACGGCAGAAACGTTGT
>OZ038499.1:92401801-92416801 GCA_964036315.1 Acanthosepion esculentum | reverse complement strand
CTATTACACAATGTAAGTTTCCAAAGTAAAAGCAAACTGAAATTTTACAGGTACTATTAGGATAAATTTTTACTATAATACCCATTTTCTTTATTAACCATTACCAATTTCACCGTGACTTCATCATAGGCCAGGTGACTATTTAGTGCATAAATAAGTCTGGGATGACATGAATGTAAAAGTAAAATAACATCACTATTAGTATGATATAAATCTTTCTTCAAATAAATTTTGACCCCCTCCATATTGCAGCCTTGTACCAGACTAACTAGAGTTCAATAAATATCAATAAAGGGAGAAGAGAGATGCTATTTGATAGCAGTATGCAAAGGGAGATAATTCTAGGGAGATAATTCTAGGAATCATTTTTAGAGGAAATTATTTTTGGACTAAAAAAAAAAAAAAAAAAAAAAAAATTATTTAATAATATTGAATGAATTCAATGCCCTGTGCATTCGATAAATCTTAAAGAAAATGTGCTCTCCAACAAAAATAGAATTTGTGCCCCCCCTTTTTAGCGAGAAACCATTTGATCCAGTATACTTTACTATTCAACTACAGAGAGCCTCACAGTACAGCAGGGGTCTATTTTTCCTTTTAAAAATAGGACACTTCATCATCTGGACATTTCTTCAGAGGAAGTGAGCTTTCCTTAAAATGGAGAATAAAAGCCTACTGCACTATGATGCTGTCTGTAGCCGAACAGTAAAGCCTGCTGCATCAAATGGTGGCTTCTCCCTACAAAGGAGGATGCAGATTTGATGCCTGCCAGAGAATACATTTTCTTTATTAAGATTTATTGAAAGCACAAGCCAATTTTAATGTTTAAAAATTAAATTAGAACATCTGTTTCAAATAAGAGTATCCACTAATAGCGTTTTAATAACAATGTCAGATTTAAAATAAATCCATTCATTCTTATGTCAAACACCGATTCCATCAATAAAATCATGATTAGTTTCAACGTTCTTTCTAGATATGAAACAGGTTACATAAGAGTGGTTTTCAGTATTGTCCTTCACTTACTTAGTAGTAGTTTGATCTACAGATTTGTACACAAGAGCTTCCACATCAATATTAGCACCATCAACAAATATATAAAAAAAAATCCTGTTGATAAAAATAGAGAAATGTTACAAAATATAATTGAAGCTGCCATTAGATTGGGCCATTTGTTTAGAAGGTATGATTACAAGATATCATCCAAGTTCTTCCTTCAATAGTTAAAACTTTTTAGCAGGGATTATCTTTCCTGTACAAGTGCCAAAACCAACTTTGTAGCCATCACCCTGGCAGTAACCTGGTCAAAATAAATAAATATATATAATATATATGTATAATACTACTTAGTTGAAAAATCATTTTGTTCTGTCACAAATCTTTAAAACAAAAAAAAGATAAAAAAAACAAGACAGAAAAACAAAAAAAGATAAAACAAGACAGAAAAAGCAAATAAAAACAAAAAAACAAGACAGAAAAAGCAAATAAAAAAGAACAAGACAGAAAAAGCAAATAAAAAAAAAGACAGAAAAAGCAAAATAAAAAAAAAAAGACAGAAAAAGCAAAATAAAAAAAAACAAGACAGAAAAAGCAAAATAAAAAAAAACAAGACAGAAAAAGCAAATTAAAAAAAAAACAAGACAGAAAAAGCAAATTAAAAAAAAACAAGACAGAAAAAGCAAATTAAAAAAAGACAGAAAAAGCAAATTAAAAAAAAACAAGACAGAAAAAGCAAATTAAAAAAAAGACAAGACAGAAAAAGCAAAATAAAAAAAAAGACAGAAAAAGCAAAATAAAAAAAAGACAGAAAAAGCAAAATAAAAAAAAGACAGAAAAAGCAAAATAAAAAAAAGACAGAAAAAGCAAAATAAAAAAAAAGACAGAAAAAGCAAAATAAAAAAAAAGACAGAAAAAGCAAAATAAAAAAAAAGACAGAAAAAGCAAAATAAAAAAAAAGACAGAAAAAGCAAAATAAAAAAAAAGACAGAAAAAGCAAAATAAAAAAAAGACAGAAAAAGCAAAATAAAAAAAAAGACAGAAAAAGCAAAATAAAAAAAGACAGAAAAAGCAAAATAAAAAAAAAGACAGAAAAAGCAAATAAAAAAAACAAGACAGAAAAAGCAAAATAAAAAAAAACAAGACAGAAAAAGCAAAATAAAAAAAAAGACAGAAAAAGCAAAATAAAAAAAACAAGACAGAAAAAACAAAAATAAAAAAAACAAAAATAAAAAAAACAAGACAGAAAACAGAAAACAAAACAAGGCTAACAAAAAACAAAACTAGACTAACAAAAAACAAACATTGAATAAATAACAACAAATTTAAAATAAAAAAATGAAGATGTCTCAACTGATTTTTCTTAAAACTTCATTGTAAATATATTAAGAGATTCTTCAAGGACCATTTAAAAAGATTTTTTACTCAAGATCCTACCTGGGAGAAATTTGATGATTTAAAAAAAAAAAAAAAAATATTTACTTTATTTATAATCAGACTAATGTCCTCATCTTTGATGTCTTTGTACCCTCCAGCCTTCTTCAGATGTTTGCCAATCCAGGTAATCTTCAGCAAATTCTGAACTTAACTGTTTATCCAATCTACAGCTGGAGATTGTTCTCATTCTTCTGCCCATGTCTACAGATATCTCGTGTTTTTATTTTTTAATATTGCTCAATTGTTGCTTGCCCCATTTCCACCAAGTCTAAACCTGTACTTCCTGGCTCAGGGATTGAACTCACAAATTACCCTGCCACTAAAATTTATGAATCAGCACTTTGACACTCAAGGATAATTTCCTAAATGACAATCGTGACAATACAACAAAAATATCATTCTGCTTGGAAAGAACATCTGACACCTTTCTTCTTGTACAATAAAAATTCTAAAACACAACCAAAACCATTTTTTAATGATGAATCTTAACAGTTTTTTTTTTCCATTCTCTAAGGTCACCATATCATTTTCCTACCAAATGCAGAAATTACCACCTTTCCTAAATGCAAAATCTGCAATCCATGTATATACGGAGATCTTTCAGAATTTATTTCGATTAAATTTCGCTAAGAAAACATGTAAAAATGGCTCAATATTTACCTGTCATGATGACTTCATCTCCATCTTGCAAGAATTTTCGAGTGGCACCGTTTCCAAGATCCACTGGTTTGGTTCCTTTCCAACAAAGTTCCAACATGGAACCAAAAGAATCAGGAGTCTAAAAAGAATTATATGAGAAGCCAAAACTCAACTATTTATAGTTCAGACACAAAATATTTTCTAAAGTAGTAATGGAATTCTTTGTTTATTAAATCTGACAGATTTTATCACTTAAACATTATTTTTAGTGGATAGTCATATTTCAGTAGACATTCAGTTTATTTATTAAACTGTATATTTATTTATTTTCATCTAATGGCCTAAGTATTTGAGAAATCGTATTAAAGAAAAATATGCACCCTCTAGCAAGATTTGAACCTGTGTCCCCCTTGGTAGGAGAAATCATCATTAGATCCAATGTACTTATACCAACTCAGCCCCAAAAGATATTTGTCAATCAAGCAAGGTTGAACAGTGCCTTTAAAAATGACCAAACTAAAAAGATTCTTGGTCTACATTATGGCTTAGTCTGGGATCAAAACCAAATGAGTCTAAGATCATTTTGCACCAGACATCTTCAGAAAGGGTGGAAAGTAACTAGGTTTGGTTTGTTTTACAACATATCAACCTCAATGGATTATTTAATGCTGACAAAATTTTTATTGCTGGTAATGTTTTTCTTCAAAAATCTATTTCTGGGAATATTTTTCCTTGAAGAAATCTATGGCTGGTAATATTTTTTTTCAAAGAATGTATAGTTGTTTGTATTGCTGGTATTTTTTTTTTTTTTTTTTTTTTTTTTTTTTAAGTATTGCTGATAATAATTTTTCCTTTATTATTGCTGGTAATATTTTTTTTTATTAAAAAGTTATTTCTGGTATTAAAACCCATTTTTACACAAGTTTGGGTGTTAACTATTTGCCCATAGCTGGGACCCTAACAAGTTCTACCACCCCAGGTCAGGGTGGACCTGGGAACGCCAGCAATTAAGAGGTGGTTCCATGCTCCTCAAAACCTTCTGATCAGACACCTTGCTGTTGGACGTAGTTTATCGTCTTACCCAGGATGCGGACGTAGTTTATCATCTAACCCAGAACGGGGAAAGTAACTAGACATTAGAAATTACTTATAGAATTTTTAGTACACTATTTACATTATTTGGACTATTGTCTTCATCTTTGTTGCCACATTTATCACAACATTTCAGCCGTTGTACGCTCCAACCTTCTTCCTAGTTAGATCCAGTGACAGGACACAAAGACTTGTGAGTTCAATACCTGGTTAAGGCAGTGGAGAACTTGGAGAGGTGAATTAACAGGAGATAACAGATAACTGACATCCATTAGACACAGCACGCGGAACTAAAACAGTCTACCCCAGCGAGCAAAATAGGGTTCAGTTCGACATTCCAACCATCTGAAGAAGACCGGAGCATACAACGGTCAAAACGTTGTGATAAATATGGCGACAAAGATGAGGACAATAGTCCGAATAATGTAAATAGTGTACATAATACCTCTTCTCCTAGTTGCAGGAAATAAGTGAGTCACTTTTTTTTTGCACAGAGTTTTTCCCTAAATCTCATTTATATCCAAAATTATAATTATCAATAGAATACCTTGGGTGAGTAAACTTTTTTACTAGGTGGTTGGGAAGGGGTCTTTATATTAGTAAGATTAAAAATTAGTTTGACCCCAAAAACAATAAGCGAAAAAAATTTTAAGTAAAAAAAAAATCAGGTGAGTTACTTTTATCGAAAAGCACTGTATAATATATATACTATTTTTATGACAAATATATCATCCTCACTACTAATCATATGTGGTACTTAAGAATAAATTTGGAATATACTAACATGCCTTAGTTTCTGTACTGCAATGGCAGCATACACAGCGGATTAAAAAAAAAAAACGCAAGTCTACATACAACAAGAATAACATAGAAAAAGATTTGGGAACTTGGTTGGTTTGTTCTATCTAACCGGCCATATTTACCTAACCTTGCACCAACCAATTGCAAAATAACAATGAATATATAATTAAATAAAATGTAATTACTCCTTGAAGAACGTAATTGAAATTATTTGCTGAATTGAAAATATTCAAAAACGGAAATTATTTACGATTCAACCCAACATCTACATTCCCATAGATAATATCAACCCAACACCTACATTCCCATAGATGATATCAACCCAACACCTACATTCCCATAGATGATATCAACCCAACACCTACATTCCCATAGATGATATCAACCCAACACCTACATTCCCATAGATGATATCAACCCAACACCTACATTCCCATAGATGATATCAACCCAACACCTACATTCCCATAGATGATATCAACCCAACACCTACATTCCCATAGATGATATCAACCCAACACCTACATTCCCATAGATGATATCAACCCAACACCTACATTCCCATAGATGATATCAACCCAACACCTACATTCCCATAGATGATATCAACCCAACACCTACATTCCCATAGATGATATCAACCCAACACCTACATTCCCATAGATGATATCAACCCAACACCTACATTCCCATAGATGATATCAACCCAACACCTACATTCCCATAGATGATATCAACCCAACACCTACATTCCCATAGATGATATCAACCCAACACCTACATTCCCATAGATGATATCAACCCAACACCTACATTCCCATAGATGATATCAACCCAACACCTACATTCCCATAGATGATATCAACCCAACACCTACATTCCCATAGATGATATCAACCCAACACCTACATTCCCATAGATGATATCAACCCAACACCTACATTCCCATAGATGATATGCCAGTGGTGGCCAAACTTGAGCCACATATGACAAAGTTCAGATGTTTGAGAGCTCCAAGACATGAACAAAATTTACACATACAATTTTGTTACATACACATTTTAATTAAACTTGTGTTTTAATCCAATGGGGTCTCAATTCATACCCGTTTTTCTTATTTACCTTTTATATTAACTGTGATGAAAAAAAAAAAAAAAGAGCTCAGCTAACATATTTCCATGAACCGCATATTAAAGGTCAAAGAACCGCATATTAAAGGTCAAAGAGCCGCATATTAAAGGTCAAAGAGCCGCATGCGACTTGCAAGCCACAGTTTGACCTCCCCTGTAATATGCATTTAGTTTTTTGATTTTGTGTCGGAAGTTGTCTGTTTTTTATTCTAATCATGTTCACTGCAAGCAAGGCACTAAAGCCACTAAGAAACAAGGGGTTACAGGCTGTGTAAGAAAACAGAAACATTATTAAAGAGTAAGAACAATAGAAGAGTAATCAAGACAGTAGATAGTGATTGACATTGCAGTTAAATTTTTGAAGATTAAAGATTGGCTGGAAAGCATGGAGCTGGAAGAAAGTTTCACAAGCAAAAAGTGCAAGAAAAACAGTTAGCATAGAACTTGAAGTTACATCTAGCAACCTCAACTGTAAATTAATGAGACCTTGCCGTTAATCTAGTACCCTACTTAAATTCATAAATTCCAGGTACCATAGCGAAGCGCACATCCAAACAGTTGCCATAAATGTATTTATAAAACAGAAACAGGGAAGCAACTTTATGGTGATGAGAAAGAGACTAAAGACGAGCCACCAGATCAGGACCAATAATATTGCTGATTCTTCGTTGGATTTTATTAAGGATCTTTAGATATATAGGAGAAGCACATGACCATATGCGTCATCAATATTCCAAGCATGGAGGAAGGTTATATAAGACTTATAGATAGATAGATTCTGGATAGAAAAATTGTCTAACATGACACATTGAACCAACTTTCTTAGCAGCAGACCTAGCAATGGATTCAATATAGTCTTTCCACTTCATGTCAGCCAAAGAAGACACAATGAGACACTCTTGGAGGTTAAAATCAGCCATGTTGATTAAAGGCCGAAATGGGGTCTATCTCAGATATATCAAAATTGGAAACACTTGCTATTGTATATGGATTTCAAAGAAAAGCAATTGTAAAATTTGTACACCACAATCTTCCTGCTCACATTTTTCTGTTGCATTTGGCTTTGTACTGGACTAACTTAAGCTTAGCAAACCGCAGTTAGCATGCAGATCTCACAAATGGTTATGAGTTAGGTCAATATTCACTGACAAAACTATCTATGTCTAATGAATACCAATCAGATTTGGACTTATTTTTTTGACAATTTATTATTTCTCTCTAGCATCCATAAAAATTCTAGTTTTCTCTCAAAACTGGGCTCCACTGATTGGCTGTTAAGAGTCACATGTTTGGCCAAGTGTGTTACATACTAATTACATACTAATAGTAGAAACAGATGGAAAGTTGTGAGCTAAATCGCAGGGAAGATTGGCTGGCAGCCAGTCTAGGAGAAGGAAAACTGAATTAAGAAACAGAGAAGGCAATGGGGAAACATCTATCTTCTCCAAGAAGTCATTGCAGTTCACAGATAAAGAAAAAGAATCTGTGGAGAACACAAGGGGAATCCATTCTACTATCTTCCAAATATTTTCATGACAATTGTTCTGATGAGCTTTCCTCTTTGATATCTTGACTTCATGAATTTAAGCATAGTACTAAAATGGAGGCAGTCATTTTCTCACTGCCTGAAGTGGCCTTCCTTTGTCTTTTTTTACAAATATTTTCATGAGCTTTCCTCCTTGGTACTTCAACTGCATGAATTTAAGTGTGCTACTAGATTGGCAACTGGGTCTCACCATTTTACTAGCTAGAGGTAAACATACTTTTTTTCTTTTTTTTTTTTCGAAAGAGTTTCTTTTCTTGCACTTCTTGCCTGTGGAACTCTTCTAGTTTCTTGCTTCCCTGCCACCTACGATCTTCAAAAATTTAAATGCCATGTCAATAGCCATCTTCTGTCTTCCTGAACCCAGTTCTTTTGTCCTTTTTCTTCATTCTCTTTCACTCTCAGTAACTACTGGCATTAGTTTAGTGGCATTATCGCTTTGCTCAAGGTGAAATAATAAAAATTTTTTTAAAAAAATAAAATAAAATAAAAGATTTATGCCTGAGTATACATATACAGCAGAAAGTAACTTAACCGTTTTTTTTATTAGGAAAAAAAAAAAAATCCTAAAGAGGACATAACTCCTTAAGTTCTAAGTAAAGTTCATGTAAGAATTAACTCCCCTGGCCGGTAAAGTGTTTCATTTTTTTTTTCTTGAAATTGAAGGTTTTAGAAGTGTAGCCTTTTTACCCATCAGAAAAAGTATTCGCCACATTTATAATTACAAAAACTAAATACATACAAAAACAATCATCCAAGAAGAATCGATTGATTAAATATAATTATGTTATTGGATTTGATTAAAATTAATTCCACAGTGATGAAATCATTTATGGAAAATGAAGGTGTTACTTACTGTCCCACTTATAGTTCCTGAGCCCATGAGGTCACCTGCATTCACATTGCAACCCGTGATGGTATGATGAGCTAATTGTTGTTTCATGGTCCAATACATATACTTGAAGAGAAGAGAATATATTGGTTGCAATTTAGGGATTAGAAAAGGAAATTATTTAAATGAAAATGCAAAAGTAAATGCAATCAATATAGATTTTCAGTAACTTAAAGAGACGACGACAAAGTAGTAATACATATACAAACACATACTCTTAATGTACAAGCGTTTTGGTTTTTTTCAGTTTGAATGTCCGAGATGAGGAAGACCAGATGACACAATGGCCGAAGCACAAAAAGGAGAACAATGATGTTTTTTGTGTTTTTTTTTTTTTTTTTATTTTGCACAAAACATTTTCACTGATATTTTAAGATAAATTTTCATCTAGTTTATTACTGCTGTTTATTACTTTTTCGCAACATTCTTAGTCAATACATTCTTCATTATTACTATTATTTTATAATAGTTTTACTTAGATGAGGAATTTTCAGTATTTACACTATTTACATTTGAACTATTGTCTTCATTGTTTTTGTTATAAAGTTTCAGAAGTTGTACACACGGGCCTTCATCAGATGTATGCCAATCTGGGTATTCTACAGAGAATACTGTTACTGAACACTTTATTTAATCTACGGGTGTAGAATGTTCACTGCACATGTCTAGTGATAGCTCATCTTTTTTTTTTTTTTTCTTTTTTTTTTTTACTTAGGCTCAGTTGAATCAAGTCAAGCAGTAACTAAGAAATAAGAATTAATCATTTCTTTGTTAAATAAAATTTGTCTATATTTCTGAGATGAGGTATTATGTACATTATTTACATTATACATTATTATTATAAACATAGCGACAAAGATGAGGACAATAGCCCGAATAAGGTAAATAATGTAAATAAAATTTGTTCAGCTATCATGATATTTCAACCCCCACCATTAGAATTTTATTTTATTTTCAAAAGATTAAATAATGAGAGAAAAGAATTGATGTGTTGGGTTGGTAGATTTTACAACATGTCAACCCTTTTTGAGTTATATAAGGTCAAAAGTTGTTTTCATTATAACTAAGTCCACAGGCAAACGCCGACCAGGCTTATGCCAGCGCCCACAGACAAACACCAGCCAGGTTTATACTCAAGTTGGAAATCATCCACCTATGACTATGAAATGACCCTTTTTAAGACTGGTGTCTTACACCTTTGCATTTGACGAAGTTGGCATATTTTCAACCATGCCAACTGGGGCAAACCTTGAAGGGAGCAAAGCATGTTTTTAGAGAGGAATATTGGCAATATTATTAATAGAGCATGACAAGTGATGTTCTAAAGGGAAAAGGGACCAGGAATAGACAGTTGAACTTTCTTGAACATATAACGCAAAAAAAGAAATCTTGCAGAAGTTAACATTCATGAGGGCATATTAAACACAACATAAGCAGCAAAAAGAAGTGGATAACCAACTTCGCAAGTATACGCAAACAGATGGAATGAAAACAAAAACAAAAAGAACCATAAAGGAATAAGTATCACATAAAGCAAGAAAAAAAAAAGTTACCTATGGTTTGGTTTGGTTTGACAGCATATCAACCTCAATGGGTTATTTAATGCCGACAATTTTTATTGTTGGTAATATTTTTTTTAAATCTATTTCTGGTAATAATTTTCTTTCAAATATGTATCGCTGGTAATAATTTTTCTTTTTTTTTTTTTTTCTAAAAATGTATTGCTGGCAACATTTGCTTTCCAAAAATGTATTGCTGGCAACATTTGCTTTCCAAAAATGTATTGCTGGCAACATTTGATTTCCAAAAATGTATTGCTGGCAACATTTGATTTCCAAAAATGTATTGCTGGCAACATTTGATTTCCAAAAATGTATTGCTGGCAACATTTGCTTTCCAAAAATGTATTGCTGGCAACATTTGCTTTCCAAAAATGTATTGCTGGCAACATTTGATTTCCAAAAATGTATTGCTGGCAACATTTGATTTCCAAAAATGTATTGCTGGCAACATTTGATTTCCAAAAATGTATTGCTGGCAACATTTGATTTCCAAAAATGTATTGCTGGCAACATTTGATTTCCAAAAATGTATTGCTGGCAACATTTGATTTGCAAAAATGTATTGCTGGCAACATTTGCTTTCCAAAAATGTATCGCTGGCAACATTTGCTTTCCAAAAATGTATCGCTGGCAACATTTGATTTGCAAAAATGTATTGCTGGCAACATTTGATTTGCAAAAATGTATTGCTGGCAACATTTGATTTGCAAAAATGTATCGCTGGCAACATTTGATTTGCAAAAATGTATCGCTGGCAACATTTGATTTGCAAAAATGTATCGCTGGCAACATTTGATTTGCAAAAATGTATTGCTGGCAACATTTGATTTGCAAAAATGTATCGCTGGCAACATTTGATTTGCAAAAATGTATCGCTGGCAACATTTGCTTTCCAAAAATGTATCGCTGGCAACATTTGATTTGCAAAAATGTATTGCTGGCAACATTTGATTTGCAAAAATGTATTGCTGGCAACATTTGATTTGCAAAAATGTATCGCTGGCAACATTTGCTTTCCAAAAATGTATTGCTGGCAACATTTGCTTTCCAAAAATGTATCGCTGGCAACATTTGCTTTCCAAAAATGTATCGCTGGCAACATTTGCTTTCCAAAAATGTATCGCTGGCAACATTTGATTTGCAAAAATGTATTGCTGGCAACATTTGATTTGCAAAAATGTATTGCTGGCAACATTTGCTTTCCAAAAATGTATTGCTGGCAACATTTGATTTGCAAAAATGTATTGCTGGCAACATTTGCTTTCCAAAAATGTATTGCTGGCAACATTTGATTTCCAAAAATGTATTGCTGGCAACATTTGCTTTCCAAAAATGTATTGCTGGCAACATTTGATTTCCAAAAATGTATTGCTGGCAACATTTGATTTCCAAAAATGTATTGCTGGCAACATTTGCTTTCCAAAAATGTATTGCTGGCAACATTTGCTTTCCAAAAATGTATTGATGATAATAATTTTTTACAAAGTATTTCTTGTGTTTAAAATCTATTTTTACACTTTCATGGTGTTTTGACCCCAGTTACAATTCCAGTGAATAAGGTTTTGTATCTTGATTATGTATTACGAATTATGAATTATTACATGTACATTTTTTTTTTTTATATATATGGGTGACGTGTCCATCATTTCTATATACTTCAGACTATTAAGTAAGCTATGGAGAACAATTTTCACCCACATCTAAAATAACCTGAGAATATTGCAGATTTTGGAAGACAATAAAACTGCTGAATGGTTTCATAGGTTAAAAAAAAAAAAAAAAAAAAAAAAAAATAAAATAAATTCCCACAGTCTAGAAAATTGCATTCACTCACAGCTGTGATAATAGATTTGAAACAATTTGACTAGCCAACTGACAGGATCAAAAATTGAAAATTGTCAAAACTATATCATTAGAAATACAATAAAGACTCAGTAAATGCTTGTGCATAGGAAATTCTTGAATCCTCCATCTGCATGTATGCCCAAATTAGGAGGTCCCAGGTGTGAGTTAGGACTGCCTCCAGGGAATCATGTGGTTAGAATTGACCGGTTGGGCTGAATCATGGCTGGTTTAGTTTGTTTTGTTTTACGGCATATCAACCTCAATGGGTTATTTAATGCCGACAATTTTTTTTCCCCTGGTAATATTTTTGTTTTGTCAAATATCTATTTCTGTTAATATTTTTTTCCTCAAAAATGTATAGCTGGTAATATTATTTTTTTTCAAAAACGTATTGCTGGTAATATTATTTTTTTCAAAAACTTATTGCTGGTAATATTTTTTTCAAAAACTTATTGCTGGCAATATTATTTTTTTCAAAAACTTATTGCTGACAATAGTTTGTTTTTTTAAAACGTATTGCTGGCAATAGTTTATAATGCTTTTTACCTCAGTTTCAGGGTTAACTATTTGCCCATAGCTGGAACCCTAACAGGTACTACCACCCCGGGTAAGGGTGGACCTGGGAACACCAGCAATTAAGAGGTGATTCCACGCTCCTCAAAACAACCTGATCAGAGGCCTTGCTGTTGGACATAGTTTATCATCATACCCAAGACACAGACGTAGTTTATCGTCATACCCAGGACGCGAATCATGGCTGGGTGAATCATTTGCCAGAACCCCTATTTATTCAGGTATGTAGTTGTCACAAGCAGTCTTCAGAATGCAATCCCTTTTGCCAGACTTGTTACAGAGACAGAAATGGGTAACCTCGAAGACAGACCCTTCTTGTTGTTACTATTGTGGAGGTTAATTCCTTCTCCACCTTGGCAAACATAAATCCAAGCATCAAACAAAGGAGGACATTCAGTACAGGTAAATGTATAATTCATTTACATATATACAAAAACTAGTCATTTCTATCTGTTTCTGAGACATAAGGAAGAGAGAATGGTGAAATTAGAAGTGAAATGGACATTGGTGGTCGTCGCCATTGTCAGTGGCGTTTCTCTCTCAGCATGTTGGTCTTGATATCAATACTGGTTTGTTTCGGGTCTGTTTGAATATGAGTATATATAGCTTTCAGTCGACTTGAAATTAAGGTTTTGATTTTTGAGCAGATTTGGTTTTTTTTTGTTTTAAGCATATCAACCTTAATGGGTTATTTAATGCTGACAAAATTTTTATTGCTGGTAATATGTTTTTCTTCAAAAATCTATTTCTGGGAATATTTTTCCTTGAAGAAATCTATAGCTGCTCATATTTCTTTCAAAGAATGTATAACTGTTTGTATTGCCTGGTATTTTTTTAAAAGTATTGCTGATAATAATTTTTACTTAAAAAATTATTGCTGGTAATATTTTTTTTTATTTTATTACAAAGTATTTCTGGTATTAAAATCTATCTTAACACAAGTTTGGGTGTTAACTATTTGCCCATAGCTGGGACCCTAACAGGTGCTACCACCCTGTGTCAGGGTGGACCTGGGAAGATCAGCAATTAAGAGGTGATTCCACGCTTCTCAAAACCTCCCAATCAGAGGCCTTGCTGCTGGACGTAGTTTATCGTCTTACCCAGGACACAGATGTAGTTTATCGTCATACCCAGGATGAGATTTTTGAGCAGAAGTAGCTCTGTCTGGTCATAATATATTGTTTATTTTGTTTTGGCTAAAGTGGACAAATACGTAGAACCAATGCGCAGAAAAGTATGCACTCGACTTTGGGTCATCGAGTGGTCAACATCTAGTTTATACAGAAAATGTAAGAGACAACAGACTATAGCTAATTATAGTCGTCCCCAGCATTAATTCCTTTGCCAGATACAAGTACTGTGAGTTAACCTGAATCCATGGCCCAATTTTTGTAGCAAATATTTGCTCTTGAAGCACCATCAGTAGTGAATATTGCCAACATCAAATTGTTATTGTTTATAAAAAGAGAACCCACTTATTCCTTGGCAGAAGTTATTTGTTATACTGCTCTAAGTAGTAGAGATCATTTCGTCTTGTTCCAGAGATCTGGCAGATCTGTCGGATACATCTTTTCCAGCATCTAAATAATCCAATGCGGATCAAGAAAGTCAAATTGACTATCTTTTATCAGTCTAACAGCTAGCACTGATTAAGACACTAGCAACCATGGGTCAGAGAAGGCGTGATATTATACACATTTTGAAAAGACATAGCACAGAGAGAGAAAAAGGGGGAGAGATAGAAAGCCAGAGAGAGAGAGAGAGAGAGAGAGAGAGAGAGAAAGCAAAAGAGAGAGAGAGAGAGAGAAAGCAAAAGAGAGAGAGAGAGAGAAAGCAAAAGAGAGAGAGAGAGAGAGAGAAAGCAAAAGAGAGAGAGAGAGAGAGAAAGCAAAAGAGAGAGAGAGAGAGAAAGCAAAAGAGAGAGCAAAAGAGAGAGAGAGAGAGAGAGACAGAAAGCAAAAGAGAGAGAGAGAGAGAGACAGAAAGCAAAAGAGAGAGAGAGAGAGAGACAGAAAGCAAAAGAGAGAGAGAGAGAGACAGAAAGCAAAAGAGAGAGAGAGAGAGAGACAGAAAGCAAAAGAGAGAGAGAGAGAGAGACAGAAAGCAAAAGAGAGAGAGAGAGAGAGACAGAAAGCAAAAGAGAGAGAGAGAGAGAGACAGAAAGCAAAAGAGAGAGAGAGAGAGAGACAGAAAGCAAAAGAGAGAGAGAGAGAGAGACAGAAAGCAAAAGAGAGAGAGAGAGACAGAAAGCAAAAGAGAGAGAGAGAGACAGAAAGCAAAAGAGAGAGAGAGAGACAGAAAGCAAAAGAGAGAGAGAGAGAGACAGAAAGCAAAAGAGAGAGAGAGAGAGACAGAAAGCAAAAGAGAGAGAGAGAGAGACAGAAAGCAAAAGAGAGAGAGAGAGAGACAGAAAGCAAAAGAGAGAGAGAGAGAGACAGAAAGCAAAAGAGAGAGAGAGAGAGACAGAAAGCAAAAGAGAGAGAGAGAGAG
>OZ038499.1:92346801-92399301 GCA_964036315.1 Acanthosepion esculentum | reverse complement strand
GTGCTTTTGGCAAACTTCACCATCGCTTGTGGAATGAGCAGGGTATTCGACTGGATACGAAAATTCGGGTTTACAGAGCTGTTGTACTTGCCATACTTTTGTACGGCTCAGAGTCATGGACTCTATACAGGTACCATATATGCCAGCTGGATGTTTTTCATAAAAGCTGTCTGCGTGCAATCTGTGGAGTTAACCTTCAAGATAGGACATCTAACGTAGACCTGTTTAACAGGTGTAATATTGGAGGAATCGAGACTTTTCTCATACTGTCTCAGTTACGGTGGACTGGTCATGTCTTGAGAATGTCTGATGACAGGATACCCAAGATCCTAATATACAGCCAGTTAGATCAGGGCTACACGAATGTCTCTTAGCCATGGGTGTCCTACAAAGACAAGCTGAAGAGCAACTTATCAGCTGTCAATATACCACATAACACCCTTGAGCGCTTAACCTTGGAGCGGCTAGAATGGAGATAAACGTGTTTTAGTGGACTCAGCATTTTTCAATCTGCTTGTCTGAATCATCAAGAAGCAAGAGCAAGATCTAAAATGTCAGCCAATCTAACAGTGATCCCATCTCACAATCCTTACTCTTGCTCCATATGTGGCCTCCTTTGTAAATCACTAGCAGGTCTTACGTGCCACTTAAGATTATCGCACAAAATTTCATAACCAAATTAACTAAGCTGTTAGATCCTCATACGTCAAAACCGATGGGACAGTCCATTATATATATACATATATATATATATATATATATATACACACACACACACGTGTCTTCCCACCCTAAAAAAAAAAAATGTACACATTCTTTAAATGACAATAAATTCAATGTTTATTTACTTGCAAGCAAGGTTAATGGTTAAAAATAAATAATATTAATGTTTAGACTTACAAAGAAGATTAATGATCTGAATTAAATATTAAATTAAATGCAGTGGATCTAAAAAAAAAAAAAAAAAAACATTGAAGAATTTATAGGAAGTTAAAAAGGGTGTATATTTTGTTTTTGAGTGGAGAGAGGAGTGGTGAGTGGGCAGAGTGATTCATGGAGGGTCCATCTACGAAACTCTGGAGTCGGGATGTTGAAAGTAACATCAGCTCAGTGACAAAGCTTTTACTTGTATTCATTTTATATATATATACATATATATATATATATATATATATATATAAAAAGAAATATAGTCTTAAAGTGTGCTATATTTATGGGATAAAGTGCTCAATATCAGAGATAGAGCGTGTGTAAATATAAAATTGAACATGGAAGTCAACACTTAGAGGCGACAGTCTGTTTCATGCTAGATGCAATCGTCAGGCCACGACGATTGCATCTAGCATGAAACAGACTGTCGCCTCTAAGTGTTGACTTCCATGTTCAATTTTATTTATTTATATATATATATATATAATATATATATATATGCACAGGTACACAGAGTAATTTCTGTTTTGGGGAACCAATTGTACTATTTTGAATAAAATTGATAAAAAACAAAAAAAACCTCACATATACCCAGAACATCAGAGTAATTCCAGGAGACAAATCCAAAGAAGAATCTCCAGTTTTATTAACCCTGACCTGGCATTTCATTTTCAAACACTTTCCTGTCCCCATAATGCATCTTTCTTTCTGCCTTTTCTATAAATACTTTCCTGGTAATTGTTCTCATGAACTTTCCTCTATGGTACCTAGACTTTATGAATTTAAGTGCAGTACTAGATTGGCGGCACGGTTTCATCATTTTACAATTGAAATGGCTAGATATAACCATAATTTCTATGCTAGCAGCTTCTTTTCACAGTTTTCGCTTGTGGAACTCTCTTCCAGCTTATTGCTTCCCAATCAACTTTGACCTTTAATCTCTTAAATGCAAGGTCAACCATTATCTTCTGTTTTCTTAATTTCTGTTCTTTTATTGTTCTCGCTCCTTAATGTTTTTTCTTATACTCTTTCACACTCAGTAACCCCTTGTGTCTTAGTGGCTTTGTTGCCTTGCTTGGTGTGAAGTGATTAAAACAACATTATGAACAATTGAATTGGATATTATCAATATATTGTTAAAATTTAAATTAATGACAAAGCACAAAAAGAGAATTGCTCTTTCATTAACATTAGCAGTTGCTTAACTAGTGACTGTATGTGAACCATTGTTTCAACATGATATGGCTGTAAGCTTGTAGTGATCAGAGAAGTATCCTTTCAAGAGTCTGTTCCACAAAGTAGCAGTTCTCAAAGGAAGAACCTGTCTGGAGAGAACTTCTTCCTTACCAATGGAATACAAAGGGAATAAGCAGGATTCAATCCTGTGTACATGACATGGCAGCTCCTAGCTGTGAAGATATGAACTGGTGGAACTAGCAAATGTGGCTTTGAGAGGCTTGCAACATATTGTCTGCGGGGAAAGAGGTTGTAGAGCAGAAAATAATTCATCACCCACAAGTAAACACTTTTAAACTGTCAACCCTGGAAAGTGAGTACTTGGGCACCTCATGCCGAGATAAGCCAGCAACAATCCCTTTTTGGTTTTATCCGACTTGTATAGATAGAGCACAGTAGGAAACTGGTACTTTCTGGAGTGGTACAAGAGGCTAACCATTTATCCAGCACCTTTAGCAATGTAAAAGTACTTAAATAGTTCAGTCATTTTTCTGGCAAACCCGTAAAGAAATTACAATTAGTTATAATATTTTAACGAGACGAAACAAAATTTCTCACCTGTTTAATATTCTCGATAACAAAAGGCTTCAATGCATCCATTGTTACAATCCATGGGGAAATGGAGGTACCCAAATTTTTGGCCAGAAATGGTCCAAGAGGAACATATTCCCATTTTTGAATATCACGAGCTTAAGAGAAACAAAATTTTTAAGTCAAAATATGACAACGGATTAATGAACATAGATAGGCTGATACTTAAAATTTTTTGTTTGTTTTTTTTTATATAATTGGTTCCCCCCCACACACACACACACACTCTGCTAAAAAAAATTAAAATTAGAAATATAAAATTTTGAAGCTCCCAGCATCTCTCATTCAGATGCATATGTAGTTGCAAAAATGTAAAGAAATCCAGTCCAATTGAGTCCTAAAAGACAAAACACATCACATGAAAACTTTTTTTCCACTTTGTCATACATCGTTCCCCCAAAATTGTTCTGGATATATAAACATTTATATATCACTAGCAGCATGGCCCGGCGTTGCCCGTGCTTGATTCAAAAATCGTACGACTCGTACAGCAATCACTATCACTTGACTTAAAATATTTTTGCCCTTCCTTGCCTTTAAAGGAGTGCCCTTTGCCATGCTGATGTTGCTACATGCCTTACTTCTTGCCTATCTCACACTGCGAATTTTTTCTAAGCTCTATACTAAACATTAAATCTGTTACGAAAAAAGAACTAAACAAAATGAATACAAAACGATCAGCTTTAAAAAAGGACTCGTAACTGGAAAAACCGAATGAAAAAAGAATGTTAACAAATACTTTTTCATACCCAACCCAGTTCTGTAGAATCAGAATCAACGTTGAGTTTAAGCAAGCAAATGAGCCAATTGGAGCAAAGTGCCATGCAGATTTAAATTTTTCCCACTTATGACAAATACAGCTATCGATTTTTTTTGCATGCTAGCATGCTAGTTAACATTTGTGTCAGTCAGCTGTTGGCTCTCATGCTGGCCAATAGAATCTTCCTGCCTATTCGTGGCAGCCAGCTATAGGCTCTCACTCTGGCCAGTAGAAAATGGCCGCAAACTACATGAAAACTGCCGTAGAAGCATGAAAAAAATCGATTATTTCCACTATCGATGGGAGTTGGGAAATGCAAAGTCGGTCTTGGCCTTCCCACTAACTTGAAGCATGTGCATGTAAATTTTGGTGCAAATCCATCAAAAATTACGACCGTGCATTCATTACACACACACACACACACACACACACATCCTGCCTTTTATAGATAGAGATTATTCTATAGTTGGTTATGATAAAAATTATTAATTGTAGCCATACACCAAATGGTTACAAATGGTAATTGTTACTATGAAACAAAGCAGAAAAAGAACTGTTTTTTTTTGTTTTTACATATTAAATCCATGGTTCCAGTAAGGCTGCATAGCAAATGCAAGAGCTGTTGGGCCCTGTATAGGAAATAAACAAAGAAATTCTTTTCAATTATATAGATGCCTGTTATATTTAGATATTGGGCAAACAGGAGTAGCAATCGTGGCCCTCCACAACTTCCTATCCTTTGCAGCTCTAAGTAATTTTCACCTTTTTACAATCTAAGTCCTTGTTATGACATCCATTTATACATGCTTTTTAGGTAAATGATCATGGCTCTCCACAACTTCCTATCCTTTGTAGCTCTAAGCAATATTTGTATTTTTACTATCTGTCCCAGTCCTTGTTCTGATATCCATTTACACATGCTCATTAGGTAGGTTACCATTATTTGTGTGTCCCTTATGCGTTCAATATGTCTTATGAGTGTCAAATTCTCCAAGCCTTTTTTCCTTATGTGTCCTGGAAATTTCAATTCTTTCTGATTCTATGTGTCAATTTTTGTCCTCATTTTCCTTAACACTTTATTAAGGACATGCTCCGTTGATGGTATTCTCAGCATTCTTCTGTAGAAGCACAAACCCATGGCCTTAAAATCCCTCTTCATCAATTAAGAAATTGTCTGTTCCCTGCCATAAGCTTTTATAAAACATTTTATAGGTCTTATTAGCAGAAATTTTCCATTATTTAAAAAAAAAAAAAAAAAAAAAAATGAGGAATAGTTTTCCCATGACACGGCTGTTATTTTAACTACCTTCACTCCTCAACAATGTTTATTGCTTTAAAAAGCAATGATTAGAATTGTAATAAAACCTAAACTTATGAAAGTGAATTTATACTTTTTTTTCTTGAGAATTTACAGCATAAATATTAAACACTATTTATTTATTAAATTGTTTATTTACAAGAATAAATTTATATTTACAGCATTAAAAACTAATACAATTGCAATATTTATCATTTACCAATTTATAAATAAATATGAAAATGATTTTTTATTCATAAATTTACAAACATTCATTAAATTATTAAAATATGTGAATCAACTATATGCAAGTCATTATTATTTATCATTTTATAAAGTTTGAATTAATTGACAATTAGCTAATGTTTTGCTAACCATTCGAATAAACAATCTCATAAATAAATAGTACAAATAAACAATCTAATAGATAATGTTTATTGTTTTTGTTAATTGTCAAGAACAAAGAAAATGTATAAAATCGCTTTCATAAGTTTAGGTTTTATTACAATTCTAATCATTGCTTTTTAAAGCAATAAACATTGTTGAGGAGTGAAGGTAGTTAAAATAACAGCCGTGTCATGGGAAAAAAATGTCCCTTTGAGACATTGTTTTTTTTTTTGCAGGTCTCCAATATCAGAATTGGGAGTTGGTACATGTAAATTCTTTCCAGATTGTTTTTCATTTCAAATAACTGTTTTTCTGGTTCAGGGTAAATATTTGCAATTTGATTTTGTGGCAGAACCTGGGATGAGCACAACTGGTTTCGACTTGCCTTTTCCCCGCCAAAAAAGAGCCCGTATTTGCTTAGCATGTAGGGCTACTGTAGTTGAAATGAAGGAGAAAAAAAGAAAGCACTTACCGCTCTGCCGTAATCCATCCTCGGCCAGATAACGTAAAAGAATAAGGGGAGACTTGCATTGCCTTTTTATGCAATGAATATGCAATGCATTATGGGACAGAGACGGAATGAACTATGGGATCGCATGAAGACGCAAGGGATTATGGGTATATGGACAAATATAAAAGCACCTAGTTTTTCCCAGTTCGAGAGAAGCTTGGAGTGACGTTCCCGGTTGGCAGCTGGAAAAGTCTGTTTGTGCGATTTTGAGACGGAACGACTAGAGGTTGGATTACCAGTTGGGAGAGCTCGAATTTACTCGCTGGTGGCAGTTTTTCTTTTTATTTCATCACAGATTTCCTAACTGAAAGTCAGTTTCTTTGTTCAAATGATTCTCTCCGATTAATTGTAGCTGAAAGCCATGGAGTCTCCTAGATGCTTTTTTTAACTGGAAAGACAACAGAAACCACTTCACTCTTTCCCAAGCAGTCATAACAATTCACAGATAATTCAAAATCTATAGCAAGCCATGATCAAATAGGTTGTAAAGAGACATGGCATAATAATAGAAGCCATTAATTTGCTTCTAAACAAAGATCAACCTACCACTCCAATCATTCATGACGACCATTCCAAAAATATGATCTTCAGTTTCTTGGATTGGGATGTTGGAACCCAGCATGGTGGAAGGACCTCCAACAAAGAAAGCCATCTCCAGTTCTATGTCCAATAAACGGCAGGGACCAAAAACAGGGGGTTTAGCTGAAAGAAAAAAAAAATGTGTGGTTGTCAAGATATCAATGGATTTTTGTTTAAATTTAGTTTTGATTTCATTTGATTCTTATGATTTATCAACCCCTTGTCAGTTAATTTCTTTGTATTGGAAGAAATTTTTGTTTTTTGTTTTACAGGTGAATATATCAGCCCTTGATCAGGTGCGTGAACATCCAGCATTAGAATTTGAGTTCAAATGAGGTGGGAGCAATTAAAAATTCAAATTTTAAAATAACTGAAAAAAATAAATAAATAAATAAAAATTAGTGATTTTAAGTTTTTAATTTATATCAAGTTTAAAGTAACTAAATTTAAAAAATTTTGTTTTAAATTCAGTTTAAAATATCTCCCAGATTTTGAATTGAGGACATCAATTTTATTTCTTCAAAATGCCAAAAAAATCAAAAGTTTTGTGATGTGAGGTTCTGAAGTTCTTTAGAGTTTGTGATTTGAAGAACTATTTTCATCGTGAATTAGAATTTCAGCCCAAATCAGACTTTTGCCCAGAATTGGACTTATAGCCCGAATCAGAGTTCAAGTGAGGTTTTGAAGTTCCATGGGGTGAATTGAGGAATTCAAAGTTATTTCTTCAAAATTATCATTGCTGTTTTCTAAGCTGGATCAGGGATCCATTTAGTTTTGGGCCAAATGCCCAATTAGCCCTCAGCAGAAGCTAGCTTAAATGTCCACACAGTGTGCAGCTTTTAAGCTAGTATCCAATAAAGAACAAATCTACTACTAATAATAATGCCAAGATATCAGAGTTAAAGTGAGAAGTCTTGTGATGTGAGGTTCTGAAATTGTTCAGTGTTTGTGATCTGAAGAACTCTATTTTCATCGTGAATTAGAATTTCAGCCCAAATCAGTCTTTTGGACAGAATTGGACTTATAGCCCGAATCAGAGTTCAAGTGAGGTTTTGAAGTTCCATGGGGTGAATTGAGGAATTCAAAGTTATTTCTTCAAAATTACCACTGTTTTCTTCTAAGCTGGACCAGAGGTCCCTTTAATTTGGGGTCAGACGCCCAATTACCACTTCACAAGGGCTAGCTTAAAAGTCTGCACGGAGTGTGGCTTTTAAGCTAGGTCATAATTAATTCAGAATATAATACAAACATGTACATAACACTTTTGCCTGCTTATCAACTAAAAAAAAACAAAGACTATTTCTTTATGTCCCTAGAGTTCTTGCACTGGAGAAGCTCATCAGGACAGTTGTCATGAAAATATTTGTAAAAAAGACATTGAATGGCAGATTTATAAATATGCAAGATAGATTCTGGCAAGAGAAATTGTCTAGCATGACAGAATAAACCAACTTTCCTCACAGCAGACCTAGCAATTGATTAAATATAATCTTTCCACTTCATGTCAGCAGAAATCATTAGTCTGAGAGTTTCATAATGAAAAGTGATATACTGTACCGCAGAGGGCAAAGAGGCCTAGGGTTGCATGTATTTTTTGCAACAGTCAATGTAATGCTAAAGAAAATGGCTTACAAACAGATTCGAATATGTCTTGCATGTAAACTGTTCCAAAAAGGAAAAATGGCAGCTTCACTGGTCACACATTTAAAACAGATAGATCCCAGGGTTGGATAGACTCTTTCATGAGTCTCTTTTTACATATGTAAATTTTTGCTGTCAATGAGGATATAAAAAAGGGCATAATGAGGCAAAGTGACGGGGAAAACAGTGACTGCTTTATCAGCCGGGAGATGTGTGCTGCAGTCAGTAGAGTGCTTAAGGAAACGGATTGCAAGAATCAATTAGAAGCCAGCCGAAACTACAATTTTACAAACTTTTCTCTACACTGTATTTTATCCTGAATGTAAAGTTATCAGAGAAACAATTACTAAAATAAGACACTTTCAAGACGAGTTTCACCTGAAATCACTTTCTTTGAATTGTAATAGCAAGAAAGGAGATATGCTGTATAATCCTGGATGTAAATTTATCATGGAAGATTAGGAAATCAGTGTACTTTCAATAATAATAATAATAAAAAGGAGAGAGAGAGAGAGAAGAGAGAGGGGAGAGAAGAAAAAGAGAGAGAAAGAGAAAAAAAGAGAAAGAGAAAAAGAGAGAAAAAAAGAGAAAGAGAAAAAGAGAGAAAAAAAGAGAAAGAGAAAAAGAGAGAAAAAAAGAGAAAGAGAAAAAGAGAGAAAAAAAGAGAAAGAGAAAAAAGAGAGAAAAAAAGAGAAAGAGAAAAGAGAAAAAAAGAGAAAGAGAAAAAAGAGAAAAAAGAGAAAGAGAAAAAAGAGAAAAAAAGAGAAAGAGAAAAAAGAGAAAAAAGAGAAAGAGAAAAAAGAGAAAGAGAAAAAAGAGAAAAAAGAGAAAGAGAAAAAAGAAAAAAGAGAAAGAGAAAAAAGAGAAAAAAGAGAAAGAGAAAAAAGAGAAAAAAGAGAAAGAGAAAAAAGAGAAAAAAAGAGAAAGAGAAAAAAGAGAAAAAAAGAGAAAGAGAAAAAAGAAAGGAAGAGAAAGAGAAAAAAGAAAGGAAGAGAAAGAGAAAAAAGAAAGGAAGAGAAAGAGAAAAAAGAAAGGAAGAGAAAGAGAAAAAAGAAAGGAAGAGAAAGAGAAAAAAGAAAGGAAGAGAAAGAGAAAAAAGAAAGGAAGAGAAAGAGAAAAAAGAAAGGAAGAGAAAGAGAAAAAAGAAAGGAAGAGAAAGAGAAAAAAGAAAGGAAGAGAAAGAGAAAAAAGAAAGGAAGAGAAAGAGAAAAAAGAAAGGAAGAGAAAGAGAAAAAAGAAAGGAAGAGAAAGAGAAAAAAGAAAGGAAGAGAAAGAGAAAAAAGAAAGGAAGAGAAAGAGAAAAAAGAAAGGAAGAGAAAGAGAAAAAAGAAAGGAAGAGAAAGAGAAAAAAGAAAGGAAGAGAAAGAGAAAAAAGAAAGGAAGAGAAAGAGAAAAAAGAAAGGAAGAGAAAGAGAAAAAAGAAAGGAAGAGAAAGAGAAAAAAGAAAGGAAGAGAAAGAGAAAAAAGAAAAAGAAAGGAAGAGAAAGAGAAAAAAGAAAAAGAAAGGAAGAGAAAGAGAAAAAAGAAAAAGAAAGGAAGAGAAAGAGAAAAAAGAAAAAGAAAGGAAGAGAAAGAGAAAAAAGAAAAAGAAAGGAAGAGAAAGAGAAAGAGAAAAAAGAAAGGAAGAGAAAGAGAAAAAAGAAAAAGAAAGGAAGAGAAAGAGAAAAAAGAAAAAGAAAGGAAGAGAAAAAAGAAAAAGAAAGGAAGAGAAAGAGAAAAAAAGAAAAAGAAAGGAAGAGAAAGAGAAAAAAAGAAAAAGAAAGGAAGAGAAAGAGAAAAAAAGAAAAAGAAAGGAAAAGAAGAAATTGCTAGCAACCAGTGACTATATGGCTTTTGTGTTTGCGCCAAACAGATTCTCAAGGGCACAAGCAGATGGAGTTGCTAATGATCATCCAATTAAAAACTGCATCAATTACTTTCGTCAGGTCTCGTCTGTCCATTAGGTCTCCTGATTGGGGTTCCAGAGATGACCACAGAAGACGCTCGACCATGGTAACCAACAGGAAGGTGAGTCCTTTGAAAAGATAAAATACAGTTGTGCCTAAATAACACACGATTATACCAAAAGACTAAGAAATATTTTAATTAATCACTTCTGCTTTTAGCATTACATTTATCGAATTTAAAAGTTGCGTGTTGGTGTATTGTAGGTGTGTGTGTGCATGTGCGTGTGTGTGTGTGTGTTTGTCTACATGTAAACAATTAATGCAGAAGTCTAAAAAATTAACGTAATTGTATGCCTTCAACTACAGGATAAGATAAAGAACAAATAGGAAACATTTATGAATCTAACAGGTTTCATATCAGTGGCGTGCAATGTATGTCAATTAGAGCATTGCATGACCAACATTAAGATTCTCCTTCCAGTCACACTAGCGATTTCCTGAATTGTAACAACTACTCCTTCAATGGTGACAGAATTCAGTATATATGTTTTTTTTTGTTTTTATTGTAAAAAATAAAGAAATTGTCCAGGAATACTGAGGAAGGTGCTGGAGATGCAGAGATTATGTTACTCATTTCCCAGTGACAATAGCTAGACACATAATAATGGAGGAATTTACATATACACACTTACCAATTTGGCATCAGTGCATTTTCTGGTCCTCGGAACATGCATCCCACATTATAGGCATGGTTCTTTGAAGAATAAAAATCTGTATAATCACCTGTAAAATAAATGAGAACGAGATATATATATATATCTCTCCATATACTCTTCCTATCACAACCAACAAATAAAATCTGGACTAATCATAGGATTCAACCTCAGGGCCCTTAGGATATTTAGCCCACCATACCTAACCGAAGAAGAGAAATATATTGAGAAAATATTCAGACTTCTTCACTACCCACATTATTTCTTCCTCAAAGTTAAAAAACAAACTTACAAAATCCACAAAGCTTTGGACTTTGTTTGAGTCCAATTTTTTTTTTATTGGTTAATAAAATATAATATATATTCATCATAACAACAAAGTGAGATATTTAATATATATATATATATATATATATATATATATATATGAACGGCGCTATGTCGAGTTTAATTAGTTACTTCTTCGTCACCGGGGGCCTGGGCACAGTTGGTATGACATTTGCTTAATAACGTAACTGTCTGGGTTTCAATTCCTGGTAGTGGATGCACACTGCTGATGAGTCCCAAATATAGGACGAAACGGCCGTCCAGTGCTTTCTGCATTCTGTTATGGTTTCTTCTAAAAAAACTCAATGAATTACTTAATTATAATTATGTTAATCCTCCTAACAATTTCTTTATATATATATATATATATATATATATACATACACACACAGTGTAACCCGGATATAAGAGAGTTGGCGGGACCGGAGATGAAGTCTCTTATATCCGGGTTTGGTCTATTATATATACATTAACACAGGCTCTAATTTGGGACCATATAAAATCTCTCATATTCGGGTTTCTCTTATATCCGGGTTACACTGTGTATATATATATATATATATATATATATATATATATATATATATATATATATATATATATATAAATGATATATTAGGAGGATTTGATAAATATAATTAAGTGATTCATCGATGAATCACTTAATTTTTTATATATATATATATATATATATATATATATATATATATATATATATATATATATATATATATATCTCAGAAGGATTTATTATCTGAAGAATTTTGTTGTACAAATTCAATTGATGTATGAAAGTTCTTGTAAAGTGGCTATTAGTAAATGTTTCTGGTTTGTGCTTGCATTGGTGAAGAAATAAATTATTTATCAGTAATAAGTCTATCAGTAAAAGGCAACAATAAACATGAGAATGTGATATTCGGGTAAGTTGACTTATCTGTGGTCTTCATTTCTGTAACTTCTCAATTCCACATGCTCTCTTTGTGAGGGACTGGGTGAAAAGTGAACATCTCAAAATTTCCCACCAATAGGACATTTTCATTTTTTCTATGGAATCATGGGAATTAGATTTTTTTTTTCCTCATAATCACTACATGTTCATAGATTCATTTTTATTCATAAAAGTTTCCACAAAGTATTGTCAGGATCAGTTGTGACAGCTTATTATACATTAGTGGTCAATATATACATTTCCAAGAGGATAAAATCCAGGTAGAGCTCAATGTACAGTACAGAGCAAGAATATAATATAAAAGGCTCAAACACTAGCATCTAGTCTACAATCACTATCCCACAGACATGCCATGGCTTCCCTCTGTTTCTTCTACATGTATTTTCATGACAATTGTTCCAACAAGCTACTTTCGCTGGTTCCCAGACGGCATGAATTTAAACGAGCCTCCAGGCTAGCATCTTGGTCCCACACTTTCACTGTCAAGATGATTAAATGTAACCATCTCTTCTACTCAAACAGCTTCTTCTCTCACACTTCCTGTCTGTGTAACTCCCTTCCCCTTACTCGCTTCCCCGATGACTATATTCTTCAAATATTCAAGTGTAATGTCAATCAACATCTGACACCCTGAGCTTGTTCCCTATCCTTTTCCGTATCCTTTCCTCAAACACGCCTCTTTACTCTTGTTCTCAATCCTCTGTAACCCCTTGCGTGCTAGTGGCACTCCCACCTTGCTTGGGGTGAATTGCTTTAAAAAAATATAAAAAAATAAGTTATATGCTAACAGTTTCTACTCTTGCACTTCTTGCTTGTGGAACTCACTTCCAGATTCTTGCTTTCTATTCAACTTTGATCTTCAAAAATTTAATTATATTCCGTCTTCGTAATTCTCGTTCTTTTATTGTTCTCTCTTTTCTTTTCTTCTCATATTCTTTTACATTTAGTAACCTTTTGTGCCTTAGTGGCATTATTGCCTTGCTTGATTAAGAAGAAAAAGGATTTTTTTCTTTGTTTCTAATGACCTTTGCCAGCTTCCTAATTCCCCACTCGTATTGCCCGCTCCAGTATCTCCCAATCAAATGGGGACATCTCTTTACCCTAGCCCAACAGGGACAAGCATGAAACAACATCACAAGAACATTAGTGCTTGAGCCTTTATATATATATATATATATATATATATATATATATATACTTTCACTAAAATTTAAAAAATAAATGGTGTGTCTATTCAAATATGACTTTCCACTAAAAATACCGTTTAAGTAATAAAGATTACTCCAAAATTAATACTTCTTATTTTATATTGTTGGCTCATGATAGCAAAAGCAAATACTAATGGTATAACAATGAAGAAAGAATCTTCCCACCAATAACCCTCATTTTTTTTTTTGATTCGTTATAAATATCAGATGAGTGACAATCTAGCAAAATACTGTCCGACATGAAAGTATACACAAAACAAATGTTTTCGTAAATTCCTCCATGCAAAAGAAAAAAAGAAAAAAAATGCACCCACAGACATCCATTTGTGTATTCCTAACATTTATGGAGAACAAACAGTGAATGTGAACAGAGTTAGACAGTGGGTAACAGCTGTGTGTATGATAAGCCATGTTCTGGTTGGACCTGCACATCCATGAAATGTGCGTTGAAAGTGTATCACCAATGGTGGTGATAACATGAACAAAATATTTTATAGCTTTATCGAGTTATGATACTGTAACAATATGGAACCAGAGAAAACTGCAAACGTGAGAGTACAACAAATTTTGGAAGACAATAAAATTATACTGAATAGTTTGAAGTGTAAAAGGAAAATATAAATTCCCAGTTAGATAACCATTTTCCTTTCACTGCTGAGGCCTAGATTATTCAGAAAAAAGGTGTTTTGACAAGCAGTTGACAAGTTCAAGAGGTGAAAAAAAATAAATCAACAAAACAGATGTTGCTGGCATCACAATGACCCGGACATGGTAAAGTGCATGGGTGCTGAAATTGGGAGGTTTTAAGTGTGAAGAAGATGACCTCTGATAGATCATGTGGTCAGAGTTGACCAATCAGGATAAAGTATGGCCACCAACTTCAACGGATCATGTGGTTTGAATTGGCCAGTCAGAAAGATTATGGCAGAAACCCTTATTTAGGTATGCAGTAGTCACCAGTTGGGTTTTGAAGAGAGAGAGAGAGAGAGTTTGCAGTTAAACAGAGTTAGAGAAGAGTTTTGGAAGATAGTCACAGTTTTCTCTGCAGCCAATTATTTTATTCCACATTTATGTTAAAAAATTCCCTGCAATACAATATTATAAAAAAAAAAAAGACCAACAATACATTTTATAGTAACAGAAATAAAAAAAATGACCGACAATACATTTTATAGTAAAAGAAAAAAAATGACCGACAATACATTTTATAGTCATAAAATGACCAACAGCACATTTTATCTGTAGTTGAAGGCATACAAATATATTCAAAATATATTTAATTGAAGCCATAAAATTATGTTCAAAATATTTAGATTTTGGTATGTCACTAAAGAAGATCAACTAAACCAAAGTTTTCAACATTCTCTCGTATATACATATATGACACATGTAGAACAGTCCTCCTATATAGCAGTGAATGCTGGACAATCTCCTTAAAGATGAAGAGACTTGAAGCAACAGAAATGTGGTTCTACTGAAGGATGCTGAGAATACCATGGTCCGAACATGTGAACAACGATGAAGTTTTAGAGAAAATGGGAACAAAAAAGAAACTTATAGTTAACATCAGGATGAGATAGTTGAAATTTTTGGGGCACACAATGAGGAAAGAGGGCTTGAAAAATCAGATACTCACAGGGCAGATTGAAGGCAAGAGGGACAGAGGAAAGCAGTGAATAACATTCCTAATGAGCACTATTTACATTATTCAGACTAATGTCCTCATCTTTGTCACCATATTTATTACAATGTTTCGGCCGTTGTACACTAGTTTTCTTCAGGTGGTTGGAATGTCAAACTGAACCCTTTATTTCGCTCACTGGGGTAGACCGTACTAATTCCACATGCCATGTCTAATAGATGTTAAGGACACATGGCACAGTGGATAAAGGTGTTAATTAGATCCAGTGACAGGACCCAAAGAGTGTAAGTTCAATACCTGGTTAAGGCAGTGGAGAACTTGGAGAGGGGAATTAACAGGAGATAACTGACATCCATTAGACATGGCACGTGGATATAGAACAGTCTAACTCAGTGAGCAAAATAACTGGTTCAGTTCAACATTCCAACCACCTGAAGAAGGCCTGAGCATACAACAGCTGAAACGTTGTGATAAATATGGCAACAAAGATGAGGACAATAGTCCGAATAATGTAAATAGTGTACATAATACCTCATCTCAGAAATATAGACAGATTCCTAACGAGCTAGAGTAAATGGATGGAAGAGCAAGTTTTAGGGGCGATATCAAAAAAACAATTTATTAAGAGCTACAAAAGACAGGAAATTATGGAAAGACATGATTGCCAATGTCCTTAAGGAACATGGCATACAGAGGAGAGTATGATAAAAAGTGGACAGACATACAGAGAGGGAGAAGTAGATAGTCTTTACTTACCAATTCTTACAGGCAAGTGCATCTCTGCTTTACTTTGAGGAACAAAAGCCCTGAAAATAAATTAAAAAAATAAATTATTTTATTAAATATGTTCCGGACTGAACAATTTCTTTTTTTTATTTTTCTTTACCTTCAATCAGTTTATCGGAATTAGAACACCAGTATGTCTTACAGCACCAGGCAAGATATAATTCTCGGCAGGGTTATGCTGCCCCACCCCTCAAAGTTTTGAATATTTGGTTTCAAGCCAGATGGACAAAATTCCAGGGTATACAGCCTGTAATGGCCAATTAGAGGATCTCTCTCTCTCTCTCTTTAGGAATCAACACTGCATGCTTGCTGTCAGTTTCACACTCCAATGTGATCTTCAGATGCATTGAAGATTGCACTTAAGTATGAAACTGACAGTCACCATTCAGTGTTGATGCCGCTCTCCACACTATCTCTGATACTGAGTACTCTCTCTTTCTCTCTCTCTCATATATATATATATATATATATATATATATATATATATATATATATATATATATATATATATTAAAATCCTAATTCCACTTCTGATTTCTTACATCTTTACTTCTCTTTTTTTCTCTCTACATTGTCATTTATTTAATACTAAATTCTTCCTGTGATCCAAATTTCTGTTTGGAAGTCCTCCATAGGAACAAAATGTCTCCCACTTCAGAATCATTGATCGGGGGTATATTTTAGAGATCCTGGTCATTACTGAGGAATTTGATTTCTTCAAGAGATCCATTGTCTTCCCTAAAGACATTCATTAAACTTTGTGGGTGTAGATATGACACAAGAAAAAAAACAAAATGGGGACGCAGGGGAGAGAAAGAGAACAGTCGGGGAGGAAGAGGCAGAAAAAGAAAGAAAGCATTATAATGTCACTTCCTATTGAGATTGACAAACTCGTTAACTTTCAAATGCCCAACCCAACTAAATTTAGGATTTCACAAAATATCATTTTCAGGGCTATTAGAAATCCATGTAACATTTAATAACACTGGGCTTTCAAAGGTTACCCAATTTGCTACTTATAGCCCAAATTGTAAACCCTGCATCCAGCATGTGGATTCAAACTCACTTCAAGTATACCTATCTCACCTTTCCTACATTCAAATATTTCTCTACCATCCATCAGCTCTCATCAAGGATTCACCTTCCCAGAAGACGACCGCATCCAACAAAATGATGGTAAAGAGGTTTTATATTATAAAAATCTGTAAGTCTGGAATACTTTAACATCTGTCTAATATTTCTGCGATGAGCTATTTTTTGTGCTGGTGAGACAGAAAAGTACTAGGAAAAGGAAAAAAGTCAAACAATTATGTCCTGAGCCCAAAAAGAAGAGGTATTCAGCAAAATTTCATGGGAAAATTAGCTCAGTGGGAGGTGTTGTAATGGAATGCCCCACACTCCTTATCGCCTATGTGAACTGACTATATCAGTAGATATATATAGTGAGAACAGGATATACCTTAGGGCTTGCTTTAGTTGGAGATTCGTCTCCAGCTAAGCTAGTCAAACTCTCAGCTTTCAGGCGGAGAGGAAGCCAGACAAGGCTATGACAAAGGGCAGAGTCTTGTCTGGGGTGATACACAGCTACCCAACCCCGATTATTATGAGGTCTACAGGGAATTTTTGCCCAAGCCTACGGGCTCAGCTACCCCATGTTAAATTTGGCCTTGTACCACATCTGACCGCATGGAGTGGTTGGCAAATATCCTTGCTTTGACAATTAGTTGAAGATTCGTCGAACTCTCTGCCTTCAGGAGGAAAGAAACTGAGACAAGACTATGCCGAAGGGCAGTGTCTTATCTGGGGTGGTAGACAGCTACCCGACCTCATGTATACAAGGTCTATGGGGAATTTTTGCCCAGGCCTACGGGCTAGGTTTTGCCCCGCATTACAAAACGGCCTTGTGCCACATCCTGCCTCACAGAGAGGTAAGGTAAATAACCTTGCTTCAGAAATTACTGAAGCCTGCCACCCAATTTCCTGTCTTTCAGTAGTGTATTCTCTTTTACAATAAACTTCTCTTCTTTCATCTACACGTGTGTTCCTGTTCTTTCACTAGAGTACCACCTTTGCCTGTTTGTAACCTTCTTTAAGGATACAACACTATTGTAGCTATTTACACTATTTACATTGTTCCAGACTGTTGTCCTCATCTTTATTGCCACATTCACAATGTTTCAGCTATTGTTCAGCCTTCTTCAGGTGATACTTGAATTGAACCCAGAATAGTCAATCTGTATGTTGGCATTTCTGGAGATTGAACATCATTGAACCAATCTTCAGAAATGCCAACAGAGACTAACTATTCTGGGTTCAGTTAGAAATTCAAACAGATATCACCTGAAGAAGACTGAAGTGTACAACAGCCGAAACCTTGTGAATATGGCAATAAAGATATGGGCAACAGTCTGAACAATGTAAATAGCAGAAACGGAATACTTTAGTTAAAACATCCCCACCCCATGGTAAATTAAGGTACTCCAAAATATTAAGACTATAAACTTACTTTGCCCTCAAGTCAGCATCATCTTTAAGAACATGTTCTTCCACAGACAAAATACATTTTAACCGGTCTCTGGCTTCAGTCCAGGCGGGCCGACCTAATTCCATGAAGGAATTTAAAATTGGCTGAATAGAGACAAAAAAAAAAAAAAAAAAAAATTTAAGACATCAACAAAAAAAAAAAAAAAAAATGATCAAATGTGAAAGATTTGTGGTAAACATACATGACCCTTGGCCAAACTTTCCACTGACTGGCCAATGATTACCCCCACGATGCATTTCAATTCTCGACAGCTTCAGCGTACCCTAAAAGCTAAGAAAGGGCTCACTGCTACTCACAAAATAACAGAATGAATGAAATAGCACAAACCCTGTTTTTTTTTTTAAGCATCTCACCCCAAGGAAGGCGGGAGTGCCGCTAGCATACAAGGGGTTACAGAGAGTGAAAGTAAGAGTAAACAGGGGTGTTTGAGGAAAGGATAAAGAGGACAGGGATCAAGATCAAGGCATCAGAAGATGTCGATTGACATTACACTTAAACTTTTGAAGATTATAGTTATCAGGGAAGCAAGTAAGAGGAAGGGAGTTCCACTGTTGGGAAGTGTGAGAGAAGAAGCTGTTGGAGTAAAAGAGGCGGTTACATTTAATTGTTTCTACAGTAAAAGGGTGGGACCGCGATGCCAACCTAGTAGCACACTTAAATTCATGCAGTTGGGGCACCAGTGAAAATAGCTCGTAAGAGCAGTTGCCATGAAAATAGTTGCAGAAAAGACAGAGGGAAGCCACATCACGTCTGTGAGAAAATGAAGTCCAGATGTTAGGTCAGGATCAATTACATTGCATATCTGTCTGTACTTTATAGAGAACCTCAAGGTGAACAGCGGGGACATATATAGCAACAGTATTCAATGCAAGGACGAATGGTAGATTTGAAAGATGGACTCGGATGAGAAAAACCTTCTGGCATGACACAGAGAACCAATCTTCCTTGCGGTAGATGTAGCTATTGATTCAATGTAGTTTTTCCACCTCAGGTCAGTGGAAAATATGAGACCGAGAAAGCAGAGAGAGAGATACTCTCATGAAGATGAGCATCAGCCATGCTGATGGGAAGTTTCTCTATGGTGGGTAACCCACTCCTTTACTTCCCATTCTCCTTTCAGTCAAAGTGAACGCCACATAGAAGACCAAAGAAACAAAGGATTCAAGGAGACAGAAAATGATGATTAACGTTGCATTTAAATTTTTGAACATATTTGACAGGAAAGCAAGGAACCGGAAGAGTTCCACAGGTGAGAAATGAAAGAACTGTTAAAGTAGAAATTATGGTTACATCTAGCCATTTCAATTGTAAAATGAGGAGACTGAACTGCAAATCGAATACTGCACTCAAATTTATGAAGTTGAGGTACCAAAGATGAAAGGTCATCAGAACCTTTGCCATGAAAATAAACTTCAAACCGAACACTTTATTCAATCTACAGGGACAGATTATTCTCATTCTGTCATTCATGTCTAAGGATATTTAGTTTTGGTTAATGGTTTAATTATTGCTAATCCTGGGTATAATGATAAAATACATCTGGCATCAAGGCCTTTGATCAGGAGAATGGAGGTTTTAAGGAGCATGGAACCCCTACTTAAGCACTTGTTTGGGTCCCAGCTATGGGAAAATAGTGAACCCCTGAACAAAAATAAAAGTAAAAAAATACATTTTGTTTTTTTTAAATACCAGCACTACATTTTTATAGCAAAATGACCAGCAATACATTTTATCTGTAGTTGAAGCCATAAAATTGTGTTCAAAATATTTTGATTTCAGCATTCCATAACCCATAGACGTTGATATGGAGCCAAACAAAATCACCAAACATCAATTACTGCTAACCCTGTTTCCACCGATTTTGAGTATCTCCATACTACCTGGCCCAGGGAGTGAACTCACAATTCTTATGTTACAAAATTCCCTAGAAAAGAACAGTAGAATAAAAACAGTCTATCATCAGAGTCAAAACTCCCTATAACTTACCCTCATCAACAGACACCTAATGAAGACCAGAGGGCAGAACGCTGAAATCATGTCATCACAACAACAAAGATGAGGATATTAGTCCAACTTTGAATAATGATAACTCCTCATCCCAGAAATTCAGAGGTCAAAACTATTGTAAAAAGGAATGAGAGATGCTGGCTGTTTGTGGCCAATATGCACCGAGTTGGAGTTACACTTCAAGTCAACAAAAGTTCTCTGCAGATTAGTGCCACTGATGAGGATGAAAATATAATAGACACTCATCTAGATCCTTTTGTATTAATGCGAGTGTCCCCCCCAGCGCTCAATCCTTCATCTTATTTTGTTTTTAATTTTCATTAATGACCTTCCCAACAGCACCAGGTCTCAAATTGGCATCTACACTGATGACAACCTTTTACACTCACCTCAATAGTAAGGCTGCTCCGTTCAACAAGGCCAAAATGGCAGCCGATGTCCAAAATGACCGCCAGTCTGTTGTTAACTGGGGTAAAAAATGACTGGTTAACTTTAACACCTCCAAAACTAAGCTTTTCTCTATTAATCATCTGAGAAACCCCTATCTGCTTTCCATCAGAATGGCTGTTGCTAACCTCCAGGAAAATAACTTGTGTCTTCTCGGGATAATGTTCTCAGCTGACATGAAGTGAAAAGACTATATTAAACTACTACTAGGTCAGCTGCTAAGAAATTTGGTTCAGTGTCGTGTGAGACAATTTTTCTCCCCAGAATCTATCAGACATATCTATAAGTCTATGATGCGTCCATGCTTAGAATATTGTTACCACAGTCTGGTTCCCCTACTATTTACCTTGAGCACCTTGATAAAATCCAAAGAAGAATCAGCAATATTATTGGTCCTGATCTGGTAGCTCAGCTTTAGTCACTCTCCCACTGCCAAAAGGTTGTCTCCCTGTGCCTTTTCTATAAATACTTTCACGGTAATTGTTTGGATGAGCTTTTCACTATGGTACCTAGACATTTTGAATTTAAGCACAATACTAGACTGGCTCCAAGATCTCATCAATTTACAGATGAGCGGGCTAGATGTAGCTATAAAGTCTAACAGTTTTTCCTCACACTTCTCGCTTGTGGAACTCCCAACTCCATGCTTTCCAGCCAACTTTAATCTCACAAATTTAAATGCAATATCAATCGCTATCTACTGTCTTCCTTATTACACTTTCCTCTTCCTGCTCATTAGTAATCGTTCTGTTCCTAATTCTTCTGAACCAAGTAACCTCTTGTGTCTCAGTGGCTTTACTGCCTTGCATGGGGTGATGCCAATAAAAAAATAAATAAATAAATAAAAAAGTATATAAAAAGGAAATCATGAAATTAAGAGTCATGATTTTTATATGACTCACAGCCCAAGGATTTTCTTTGCTCAAATTATCATTTTAGAATTTTCGGCTTGAAATTTTAAACACTTTTTCATAAACAGAGAACAACAGAAACATTGCAAATGTAACCAAATTCTGAAAAGGCCTTTTCACTTGTTGCAGGAATCCACTTTTGTTGTGTTCAGTAAATATTTAATGGCTCCTGGTAAATTTCTCCTGCAAAAAATATTGGTGAACTCATGTGAGTCCGGTCAAAAGTCACAAAAACATGGAATTTAAACAAACTAGTTTTAATAAATATATTATTAAACAGACATGTTACAAAAAGGAAAATGCAAAAAAAAAGTTGTGAAGAATTTGAAGCCACCTTCAGTATGTGTCTGAGGTACTCATAGCGACAAGAACGTCTTACTGCTACCAAAGTCAAAAAGGAAAAAGGAAGCGGCTTTCAAATCCCACTAGGCTGGTGATTATGATCGAAGGGAGGTAATCCAACAACTATTAAAAGTTGACACAATGACAAATGGACAATGGTAATAAGACTTACCTCTTCAAAAACATTCTGGTTGTTTTTTAGAATAGGTCCATTAAACAAATGCTTGATAACTCTTAAATCAAGAATTTGATCTCCAATAGCAACTCCAATTCTATGGCGATTCTGGTAAAAAAAATAAAAATAAAAAAATAAAATCAAGATGAGATTTTATATATATATATATATATATATATATATATAGTGTGCATGTGTGTGTATACATGGTGCGATGGATAAAGTGTCATCTAAATTACGCAAAAATGAAAATAACACTGACATCTCATTTTAACAGATATATTTACCAAAATTACACAAAAAATATCTTGAAATACTTATTTATTCAATAAAATCACCATTGGCTTCAACTACTGCCTCCAGACAACTTCAGAATCTCCTGCATCGCTTCTGGATCGTCTCCTTATTTAAGTTGGCGAATTCTACCATAATCCTTGGCTTCAGTTCATCTTTGATATAATAAAGAGTTTTCTTGGGCTCTCATTCAACTGTGCCCCACACATAATAATGAAGAGGGTTGTAATGTGGAGAGTTAAGTGTCCAGATGTAAGGGGTGATGCGGTCACAACAATTGCCTGATAGCCATGATTGGGCTCACCTGCTTGTGTGGCATGGTGCAAAGTCCTGTTGCCACCCTCTTTGATCCAGGGCTGCACTACCTCCTCAAGGTACTTGATGTAGGCCTCCATGTTGGGTATGAGGCCCTGTGTGAAGATGAATGGAGGCATAACGTCGCCATCCCTAGTGATCACTCCAAACACCATGATGATGACTGGACATATCATTCAACTCTTTCTGAATGCTCCGGCACTTTCCTTACATTGACATACAAACACTCTGAAATGTTCATATTGTAGCTTCCGGTGCAAATGCCAAGCAGTACAGCAGGCCATTTCCAAATTTCTGGCAAAGTGAACGGTGTCATGGTGCTCTTTTTCTCACAGATGCTGCCCATCCGACCCTACTATATTGCGCAGTCAACAAAAGCAAAAACAAACAATGCATCTGCGCAAAATTAAAAATATAAAATGATGACAATTTACCCATCGCACCCTGTATATATGAGAAATGTAGAATATTACATTGAAATTAGATTTGATTATGCATTTCGTTTTTCGAGGATTTATCCGATACAAAAATGAAAGAAATAAATGTGTGTGTGTGTGTGTGTTTAAATAATGAATCATTAGTAATTTTTCCCTAAGCTGGCATTTCTAATGATTAAAGAAAGAAAATGATTTACTTTTAAAAAAAGCTGTTAATATTTATTCTTTATCTTCATAATTCTTTGTTCATGACAAAAGTTGTTAATATATTTTTCCCGGTTTTTTGTATCAAATTAAAGGCAAATCTTCATCTCATTTTTAAAATGGCTCGAAGGCAAGAAATTCATTTCGCCTTTTTTTAAATGAATCCAAGACAAATTCTCATCCAATTCTTCAGAATGCATTGAAAGTAAAATATTTATAAGTTTTTAGGTCTATCCATGTGTTTCCTATGTCGACAATGTATGTTTAAAATAGCATATAGAATACCGACAAAGTTTTTTAAAAATTTGACAAATAGAAAAAAAGTTTCATTGAAAAATATATTCAATTACACAAATTTGTCCGTCCTGGGTATGACGATAAACTACGTCCAACAGCAAGGCCTCTGATCAGGAGGTTTTGAGGAGCATGGAACCACCTCTTAATTGCTGGTGTTCCCAGGTCCACCGTTACCCAGGGTGGTGGCACCTGTTAGGGTCCCAGCTATGGGCAAATAGTTGAACCCACAACCTGACTCAAAACACAATGAAAGTGTAAAAATAGATTTTAATACCAGAAATACTTTGTAAAAAATTACTACCTGCAATAAATTTTTGAAGAAAAAAAAAAAATATTACCAACAATACGTTTTTTGGAAAAAAAATAATACCAGCTATACATTTTTGAGGAAAAAATATTACCAGCTATACATTTGAGAAAAACAAAATATTACCAGCAATAAAAATCTTGTCAACACTGAATAACCCATTGAGGTTGATATCCCATAAAACAAAACAAACCAAATATGCACTACATGCCAAGAGAAATTTACAGTGAAACATATACTGTTAGAGTTTGTAGATTTTGATCTAGTGCAAACAAAATATTACCAAGTGAGTAATTTAAAAAACTTTACGAAAATAAAACCATCCAAGATTGTAAATTTTCTAAAAGAAGTTGGATTGTACTCAAAAATATGAGTAATTGAAAAATGTTTCAAATATATATGTATACATACACACCTTTTATTTACCAAACTATCGCTATGAATCTATTTAAAAATTTTGTCGGCATTAAATGACCCACTGAGGTTTTGATATGCCATAAAACACCCAACCAACACAAATTTGCAAAATTTCTTAAAAGCTTTGTCAGGATTCTATGTCCTATTTTAAAAACATCATATATATCTTTCACAAAAGGAATAATTTGAAATTTGCATTTCTACCAATACTGAGAGAACTATCAGAAATGGAAAGTGAAATCGGTGACCCTAGTTCAAATTCCAAGATAGCCTGTTGCATTCACTTTAACATAATGACCCTGTGAAAGGTCTGAATGTCTCTTCTCCCCAGCTATGGGTTAAATAGCAGAGGAAACTGGGATCTCTAGCTTTTGGTTACAACCAGTCTAAAAGTAGGAACGTTCTGAATTTAAAACTGTGAAGAAGGCAATGAGAAACCACTCCACTATCTTTCCCAAGATATCATGACATTTCACAGATAATAAAGAAATCTGTGAAGAGCCCTACCTTTCAGATCACCTACATGTATGAAGTACATGACATTTAAAAGAAAGAAAAAAAAAACGAAAAAAAAAACTAGTCACCTGGCCTTATTTGATAAATCAAATCTTCAACAAACAACTGATGTTTATTTTGATTTTAACTGCTAAACAAAATGTCATAACTGATAAAAGCAACGAGTAAATATTCCTTTCTTTAGTGACGAGATGGGTGAAGTGGTCAGTGCAGGAGGAGAGAAAGAAAGGTTTTCTAAATGAAATCAATGTCATTGGAATTGAGAGCAGAATGAAAGAAAGAAAGACTTGATGGAGAAAGGTGCAAAGAAGCATCGTGAAAAAAAAACATTTAAAATAAACGAGAAAAGAGTAAAAGCAGAAAGAAGAGAGAACAGAAGAGGAGGTAAATAGAAATAAATTGGGGACCAGAGAATCTTAATTATGGCGGGGGGCGGGGGCAAAGACAACTATAGAAATTTAACCATGACGTGGGGAGTAGAGTGACAGCCAGAGAAATTTAACCACATTAGAGGGTGGGGATCGAGAATAGTGAATACCAGACAAATTTGGCCTATGGTGGGGATATAGAGTAACCAGACAAATTTAGCCAAAATGGTAGGTAAAGTGACGGCCAGAGAAATTTAACCACAAGGATAGAATAGGAACAGCCAGAGAAATTTAACCACAAGGATAGAATAGGAACTACCAGAGAAATTTAACCACAAGGATAGAATAGGAACTACCAGAGAAATTTAACCACAAGGATAGAATAGGAACTGCCAGAGAAATTTAACCACAAGGATAGAATAGGAACTGCCAGAGAAATTTAACCACAAGGATAGAATAGGAACTGCCAGAGAAATTTAACCACAAGGATAGAATAGGAACTGCCAGAGAAATTTAACCACAAGGATAGAAAAAGGAACGGCCAGAGAAATTTAACCACAAGGATAGAAAAGGAACGGCCAGAGAAATTTAACCACAAGGATAGAAAAGGAACGGCCAGAGAAATTTAACCACAAGGATAGAAAAGGAACGGCCAGAGAAATTTAACCACAAGGATAGAATAGGAACGGCCAGAGAAATTTAACCACAAGGATAGAAAAAGGAACGGCCAGAGAAATTTAACCACAAGGATAGAATAGGAACGGCCAGAGAAATTTAACCACAAGGATAGAATAGGAACGGCCAGAGAAATTTAGACACCAGGCATGGAGGGGAAAGTGGAGACGACCAGAGAAATTTAACCATGGTGGGGGTGGAATAGTGCAGCTGAGAGAAATTTAACCACAAGGGGTGGGGAGTAGTGACAACCAGACAAATTTGGGCCACAGGGGTGGGAGTGTAATGACGACCAGAGAAATTTAGCCACGTGGCAGAGAATGATGACTAATGAAAATTAACCAGAGGTTGAGAGGAGTGACAGCCCGAAAAATTTACTCTCTCTGGTGATGGAATGACGACCAGAGAAATTAACTCTTGTTGGATGAGGGAGGTTAAGACCAGGGAAATTTAACCTCAGGTTTGGAGCACGAAATCTTTGGCCTCCGCTAAATTGAACGCCATTCCTATTTCTTCATAAATTTTATCCTGTTAACAAACAGGAATAAAAAAAAATAGGTAAAGAAAGTGTAAATTCCTTTCACACTCCTCGGTCCCGTTTTCATAACGCTTCTTCACTTCATTCGTTCATAAAAATTCAAAGATTGTGAAAGCAGCTGGTTAGCAAGTAGTGCATAAAAAATATCTTATATAATTTTATTTGTTGCGGATTTGAACCAATCCACAAGACATAGGTAAAAAAAAAAACGATAAAAAAAAGAAAAGGTCATATGTGGTAATAGATAAAATATTAACGACTCTCAGTCTCTCAACAAACAAACGAATTATCTTTCAGAAATTGAGGTTACTAAGTGAAGTATCCGTGAGAACTTTCCGTTTGTTTCACTACCTTTGAGAATTTTGAAAGAAATATGGTTTCTCTTCTTAGAAATTCTTGTTGGTTGAAAAAAATAAAAATAAACTTCTCATGGTCAGTTCTTTAAAAAAATGCATTTTTTGTATTTCTTACTCGGCAGAATCCTAAACAAACAAAAAAATGTACCTCACGAATTAAAATAACCATAGCCTTAAATTACGGAAATCGTTGAAAATATTGTTGTGTGTTCAGATGTTAGTGGCTAAAAAGATGCTCTTTTCTTACGGACTTATATCATTGTTATGAGTTTGTGTAGCAGCTTTTTATTGCTACCGCCTGGACAGGTAGTTATGGACAGTGTGGCTTGCTTCACTGAGTTTCTTTTGATCATCATAGCATGCCAATTACGAAATGTTTTTGTCATCTTATATCTGGAGATGAGGCAGATCCAGGAAAAAGAAGTTGGTCCATGCTTTTCAAAGGGCTTTTTAAAACAGTCTTCTTACTTAGAAGAAATTCAAAATCAATTCTCGAATTCCGTTTTGGTAATTTATTAATTCACCCACTCCATATGTAACAGTAAAAAAAAAAAAAAAATAAACCCAGCAAAATAGGAACTTAAAAAAAAAATAGGTTTTTATTTGTGCTAAAAATAAAATAAAAACTCCCGAAATCATTAAAAAAATATATAAATTTGTAAATAAAATCCTAGTGAATAAATTTTGAACTACAAAAAGTTTTGTTTTATACTATAGTTTTAAAAAGTTAACTTAGTGGAATCGATTTCCATACGTTTATTTTTGGTAGCCAAAAAATAATATCTTTTCTAAAACAAGTTTTTTTATTAAAAGAAAATTCGGTACTCTTGGATCCTCTGTCGTTACCTTTTAATTTAAAAGGTTAGATGTGATATTTAAAATGTTTTTTTTTAATTGTTTTTCTTTCTTTTTTCAAACTGCTGAATGAATCCTCTTTTGGATAGAGTTTTTTTTCTTTCTTTTTTTCTTTTTTTTTACACATCTCTATTTGTGAAAAAGTTGGAAAATTAATTTATAAAGTAGCGAAAGATAACCCACAGATACCGAAAATTCTAATAGACAAATTTAATTAATAAAATAAACTGTGACTAAAATTGTCTAGTTTAGTTAGTAACTTGGTTTAAGAAAAGTTTAAATTTTCAGTTTTTCTTTTTTGTCCAATTTACTCCTCGCCTCAGAGATTAACTTTTATTTTTAGGTGACGTTTTATGATTTTATTTTAAAAAGTTTAAATTAAACGTTAAGTTGTGAAAATTTAAAATAGATTTTTAAAATAACATGCCGAACAATTAGGGGTGTGTCATAATTTGATACATTTCATTGGCTATGTTTTCTTGTACTCGTGAAACGTTAAATATTTAACATTAACAACCGAAGAATTATCTTTTCAGTTTAAAAAGGCATTTAATAAGTAACATAAAAAAGGACTTCTTTCTAGCAAACTAAATTTTATAGCAAATTTATAAACTTTTTTTAACTTACATTTTCAGGAGTTGAAAAAACTCCGTACGGCAAGTTTTCAATCGGAAAATGATTGTCCGGGTTAACTGCGATAAACGACATTTCGAAGAATAAGAAGATCAAGTTGATCTGTGTCGGGCGAACTAAATGCAAATAAATAAACTACGGGTTGCCTTTTCTTTTCTTTTTCTTTTTCTTTTTTTCAAGGTGTAATCCAATTAGTTGACCTCGCCGAAAAAAAAAAAAACACACGCACACTAACCACGTGCCCCTTCCCACTTTAGCTTTTTATAACCCCTCCTCCTGCATTTCGGACGGTAAATCCCAGTGGGCCACGCAACATAACAGATAAATAAAGTTAAAAACTTTTTGATTACCATTTAGTAATTTAAAACAAAACCATTTTTTAAAAATCTTTTTACGATTTACATTTAAAACTAAGTCTCGCTAATTTTCTTTTCGTATGTTTTTGCTTTTAATGGCTTCAGATTTGTTTTTAAATGTTAGTTATTCTAATTACCGCTAAAAACGAATAATGAATGTTAAAAATAAAATTGATTTAAAAAGCCAGTTATTAATATTTATTTTTGCGATTTTTAAAATGCTGAATACGAAAGTAAGGACAATTATTGCCCTCGACGAGGTCGTGCTGTTTAATTTAAGTGTAAAGAAGATGAATGTATCAATTTGTCTTTGAATAGAAGAGTTATTCCTGAACTAAAAAACATGTTTCGACCTCGCTTTTTCAAATTATCCAGTCGCATATGTTTGACATGTGCCCGGAGGAAATATTCCAATGTTACTGGAATTATCGGTACAAAACCCGACACTTCTTCCCCTGAATATAAAGTGAGTCGTTTTATTTTTCTCTGGACTTTCAACCAAGCAACGATCACTGAAAAAAAAAAAAAAACATATCATATATCCGATTTTTTTCTTGTTTTATTAATTTTAAAAACTTTCAGGTGTGATTAGTTATTAAATAGAAATACCTTTAGGATTTACGCACTTTACTTAAATAAAACGAATAAATACCTTTGCTTAATTAAATATTTGGTTGCCAAGTTTTTGACTGTTTTTTTTTTTAAGTCACATGTTTAGTTTCTAAAAAGGAATCCCGTCAAGTTTTACGTACAATCTCTTAGAATTGGTTACTATTTTTTTTTTATAAACCGGCTAACCATATTATTTCAAATTTTAGATAGCATTATTTTTTTTAATTTTCTATAACGAAATATGCTTGAAATACATACAGACCCAATTTTAACATAAAAACTGCTAATATTTTTTTTTATTTAAGTAAGTACTTTAGCTTTCCTTTAACACATTTGTTGATAATTTCTGAAGAAATTGAAAATACTAAAAAGTTAAAATACTATTAAAAAAAATTAACTGTTGAGTGAGAAAATTTAATAAGAAAGTTTCATAAAATTATAGTATATACATTTATGAAGTTTTAAAAAAACCCTCATCAACACGTTCAGGGTAGTATTATTATTTTTATCTCGGTTATTTTAAAATCGTTAAACTCTGAGAAATATTTTTGAAAGAATTTCCAAATTAATGTCTGTCACCGCAAAAAAAAAAAAAAAAAAAAAGCGAAATTTTGCTATAAAAAGTAAAAAGTTAGTACAACCGCCAACGCAAGAAAAACAAGTTTTTTTAATTAAAATTTTAAATGCCATATTTTTTTTAAAATAATATAAAAAAAACTTTGGTCTTTCCTCTTAATAATAACATAAATATTTAGACGATAAAATTTCGTTTTCATCAAACTTAAGGCCGTTTTTATCATGCTATCTATTCTCTTTTTGTAGGTAACTTCATGAAATCGCTAAAAAAGCGATTTCATGAAGTTACCTACAAAAACACGATGACAATTTTAGGAAAATTAGGTTGTTTTTTTTTTTTTTTCACTAATCTCCAAAACACCGGCTTTGTCATAAATTAAATTAAATTTAGATTCTAAATTTAATTAGTAATATTTTAAATAGGAGTCACTAAAATGTTTCCTATTTATTATAAAATATTAATAAATATTACGAATAAAAAGAACTGTTTCCTTGACCCATCTTCAGAAAATAAAACGTGTTAGGTGTTACACAATAAAAGTGATTGTAAATGTACACGTTTTTTTTTTTTTTTTTGGTCAATAACAAACAAAGGACAATAAATAAAAAATTGTGTTTGCTTTTTTTTTACACGTTTCTCTCTCAATATTTAAACGACTTATCGAAATAAAGGGATTCATTAATTTTTTAAATGACACAATTTATTTTTATTTTATTTTCTTCAGTAAAAAAAAGAAGTAAAGTTGAATATTTTTATTTTATAACTAGAAATTTTGATGCCTAATGAAAATTGAAAACCATCACCTTCTTAAACGAATGACTAAAAAGTTTCCTATTTAAAATATTAATAATTAAATTTAGATTTTATGACAAAGCCGGTTTTTTGGAGATTAGTAAAAAATAAAAAAATCACCTAATTTTCTTAAAATTGTCATCGTGTTTTTGTAGGTAACTTCATGAAATCGCTAAAAAAACAAAGTGCATCATAGCATGATGAAAAGTTGAAAACGGCCTTAAATTTGATGAAAACGAAATTTTATCGTCTATTTATGTTATTAAGAAGAGGAAAGACAGAAGTTTTGGGTTTTTTTATTATTATTTTTAAAAAATTTTGCATTTAGAATAGATCATTCAAAATTTTAATTTATAATGGATACGAATTTGTGGGATTTTTAACCCAAATCATACAAACAAAATGTTAATTTTTCATTTGCCATAACCACTATCTTACGATACGACTGTATCTTATTCTTTGACAAGTTAATTTTGGCAATATTACCCCTAATTTTGAGTTTAGCGTTTCAAACGACTTCTGCATACCAAAAGAAAGAGTAAAAAGAAGACTGATTTAATTCTCCCTTATTATCCTTCTTTAAAACAAAAAAAATACAGCTACAGAAATCGTTTGGAGCAGCCACCCGAAAAATACCCTACTAGCGAAGAATTATATTCCTATCCTTATGAAGGACTTATTTTCAGATCCAGACCGAGACGTTCGCGTTTAATTCCACAAATGCCCTTGAGAAATGAAAAGAAATCTATCTGTTCTTCCCCCACTGCAATATATGAATAAAATAGTAAGGTACTTCTTTAGCTTTGCTGGGGCAACCAGTCTTGCTAGAATGACAATAATTCTAAATAAAATTTAAAAAACCCTGATCAACACGTCATGATCCAGCATGGCAGGATCATGACGTGTAAGAAGGCTCGTCGCCCCCAACTCTTTGTTGAGCAAAGACAGAATCTTGCAGTAGGTTAAAAAAAAAAAAGAAAACTAAAGGATTGATTAATAAATTGAATTGTATTTTATTTTTAAATTTATAATGAATATAAATAAATAAATATATATATATGGGGGGGGGATGTTACGGAAAAGTCTGAACAAGGTCATTTCTTCCCTCTTTCTGTTTAGCTTATTGTCCGAAAATATTTTTATTTAATTAATTATTTAAATCATAAATGTCATCCCTGTTTTTTGTTTCTTGTTTTTTATTATTGTTTTGGGGAGATGAAATTTAGGGGTGAAAAAACCAGTTTTAATTTAAATGATTTCGAATCTCCAATAAGGAGTCTAGCTTAATAAAAACTAAAACAAATTTTGCAAAATTTAATTAATTTCTAGACATTTTATGAAATTGTGGAAGTTATGTTTAACATATTTTCTAAAAATAAAATAAATGTCATTCATTTTTGTAAATAAGTTCTGAAAGTGTCAATTTAAAATCCGACAATTATTTGATTTTTGCAATTATTTCCAAATCAATATATTGTGTTTTTTGTTTTTTTGCTTTTTTTTTTTTTTTTTGAACCGAAAAACTTCTCTACAGCAACAATAACAAATTAAATATTAGGCCGACGAAAAAATAAATGTTAACCAAACTTTTGAACGTTCTAGACTAAAGGGTTAAAAAATTTAATTTGTTAAAATTTGTTTGGGGAAAAAAAATGTGTATAATCGGCGGTTTTAGCTTTTTTTTTTGGCAGTATTTACCTCTTTTGGGGATATTAATTTTAGCACTCCAAGCAAAAAGATTGATTTACTTCCACTAAATTCCCCCTTTTTTTTTCTTTTTGTAATGCAGCTACAGAAATCCAGTATTTAAAAAAATGGGTACCGTATTTTTCGGCTTACAAAACGCACTTTTTCCTAAAAAAAAAATAAAATACATGTGCTTCTTCCAAGACGAATATAAGTCAACGCCCTTGGACAGTCACCTAATTAGCTTGACTGATAGGAACGTAAATTTGTAGGCTGAGTCATTACACTATATTAGCTATATATCTAATTCAGCCTTTTATATGATGTAACCTCAGTACTCAAGCTGTTCCAAGTATTTCCAAGACTATAAACCTTCCTGGTGCCGAGCCACAATCTTAAACATACTGTTAATAACAGCAGTGGAGCCTTTCTGCTCTTGACAAGTATGTCATTGCCAGACAAACAAAATCGGACGAGTGATTAATGTAATACGTGGCGCCAGTAGGTGAGGGACACATGGTGAATGTGTTGTTGTATGAAAATGACTTTGTTTTTTTTTGGGGGGGAGGGGTCTCAGAAATTTCTTTCCGATATTAGGGTGCGTCATCCATTTTGGAAAAGACGGTAATCGGTTTTAGCTTTTCAAACGAATTTTACATACCAAATGCTTGCTTATCTCCCTTGCATCAGAGTTGCACTTCTCGAACGAGGCTCATATTATGAGACCTCCTTTCATTATGAATGGTATCTATCGTAACTCTGAAATAAGCGAACAGTTTCTAGACACGCATGCGACATCCTGAAAAATAAATTCTCTTCACAATTTTTGTCCAACTGCACATTCTCTGCTGTTTGAATGTATCTATCCCATTATATTGGCAGGTTGAATAAATAAAGCTGGATTTCTGAAAATATCACACGGTACACTGCCATATCATGTAATAACTTTTTGGCAATTTTTTTTTTTTTTTTTCAGTCTGTAAAAAAACAAAAAAAAAATGGCTAATGTAGAAATAATAATTTCGTTTGTACTTAAAGCACCATTACATTTTACCACATTCCAGATGGGGTCAGTCTTTCAGACAAGTACTGTATTCTCCTCAAAGATGAAGAGACTTGAAACAGCAGAAGGGTGGTTCTACAGAAGAATGCTGACGATACTGTGGACCGAACATGGGAGCAACGACAAAGTTTTGGGAAAAAGATGGAAACAAAAAGGAAACTAATACTTAACATCAGGAAGAGATAGTGGAAGTTTCTGGGGCATATAATGAGGAAAGAGGGCTTGTAAAATCTGATACTCACAGAACAGAGGGAAAAGACACATAATGTACTTGGTGAGCTTGAGTAAATGGATGGTGGAACAGGGCTTTGGAGAAATAACAAACAGTTTATTAAGAGCTACAAGGGGTAGGAAATTGTGGAGAGCAATGATTGTGTACATCCTGAGGGCACGTGGCTTTTAAAAAAGACGACTATTGGGTTCTTATTTTTTTCTTTTTTTTTTTAGTGAAACAAGGTTGTTTTTAGAATATGAGTCTTGGTAAGCCCTCTACAATTCTCATTACGGATCCTAAAATAGGTACCTGTTCAGTTATTAGCCTGGCACAGTCCCCATTTAAATGAAGATCAAACTAATTTACAATAGTGAATATTCTGCTAGACAAATTGGATAGCCTACAATAAAAAAAATATCTGTTAAACAAATCGGATAGCATATAATAAAACACCATCCGCTAGACAAATTTGACAGCACCCCATATAAATAACATATGGGCTTTACTTATTTCTGCCACCTTCTTTTAGTGCAATGGAGTGGTACTTCTCCCAATTGGCATTTGAGAAATTAGTAAATACAAAATACTTAAAATATACTTTAGTGTATAGTTATAACAAATTTAGTACAGGAGATAAGGAAATTGAACATAGCATAGGCTGCACTAAAGATAGTTTCGTATAACAGCAAATTGCTACAATACAAAGCCTAAAAACTTGAGTCATGTTCTTAAAATAGTCTTGTCAGTTCATGGCTTTCACTTGGATGTTTTGCATGGTACCAAACCCATTCAGTGGTATCTAAAATTTTGTCTGTGTACAACTGCTTTCTCAAATCAATGATTAAAAATTGCTTCAAGCGATTGAAGCCTGTAGGTCTTAGCAAGGACCGTCTTCAAACCTTGTGGACTGTCGCAACAGAATCACAAAGAACTGTACCAAATAACAGAAACCACATCACTTGAGGACAACTAACAGCAGCAACAACTAAAATGGATATCGTATATAACTCACAGAAAAAAATAATTATATAATGAATATATTGTCTTTCCGCATTGTCTTAAATAAAAAGGTTAAGAAGGAAACCCCCATCAATACTGGAAAGCATAGTGAAACCAATTTTCCTGAAATATTGTTTTAAAAGAAAGATTTTATAAATTTCAACTGAAAACAGTACTGGCTGCTTGAGCAATTAATGCCAATTGTTTCCTTGGTGGTTGGAATGTCGAACTGAATCCTTTATTTCGCTCACTGAGGTAGACTTCTAGTTCCACGTGCCATATCTAATGGATGTCAGTTATCAGATATCTCCTGTTAATTCCCCTCTCCAAGTTCTCCACTGCCTCAAGGACACATGGCACAGTGGATAAAGGCGTTAGTTAGATCCAGTGTCAGGATCCAAAGTGTGTGAGTTCAATACCCGGTTAAGGCAGTGGAGAACTTGGAGAGGGGAATTAACAGGAGATAACTGATATCCATTAAACATGGCACGTGGAACTAGAACAGTCTACTCCAGTGAGCAAAAAAGCAGGTTCAATTTGACATTCAAACCACCTGAAGAAGGCCGGAGCGTACAACCCCTGAAACGTAATAAATATGGCAACAAAGATGAAAACAATAGTCTGAATAATGTAAATAATGTAAAATTAAACCTTTTTTTTCTTTTCTTTTACACCATATCTATTCAAGACATAGGCAGTCATGATGTATTGCTTTCTCCATAGTTAAAAATTCAGTTTTTCTTATGTTAGACTCGTTGCCATTGAAGGCTGGAGAGTCCGGTCTACCCTGCTGTTTAACTTGTAGCTAGGAGACAGATTCATATCTTTCCCAAGAGCATTTGAACTTGGCTTGACGATCCCAAGCCAATATCCATTGTGCCATCCTCACATCCCTTACTACATAAATCATTTTGCTTATTCATAGTCAATTTGTTTTGTTTTGTTTTGGTTTTTTGTTAATTTCTTATTCATTTTTTAATATATATTTTTTTCTTTTTCTCACCATTTAACTACTTCAGGAAAACTATTCTCGCATGCTTGGACATGTTAATGAACTCAAGTCAAGAGTGGCAAATATTTTACAAGGTAAGTCCATATTTTGGTTGGTGATTTATTTAGATTAATTGGTAAGTTTAATTGATGTGGTTAAGATTGAAAACACATGCATGAATAAAAACAAAAGGAAGACTTATCTCAGCCAATGCGTTTCATCCAGTGACATACTTTATCAAAGCAATTTTTCCTTTTGTCTTTATTCATATTGTCCTTTTACAGATATATTGTAGTTATATCTGAAATTTTTACACACACACACACACACACACACACAGAGAATTACTTGCTTCATCAATTAGCTCTTGACTGAAAGGAAAAAAAAAACATGAATATTTTAAATTTTGTACCCATGTGGAATGGATCCAAGTTCAAATTCCAGTTGGGTTTATTACATTATTTACATTATTCGGACTATTTTCCACATCTTTGTCGCCATATTTATTACAACGTTTTGTCTGTTGTACACTCCGGCCTTCTTCAGGTGGTTGGAATATCGAACTGAACCCTTAATTTCGCTCACTGAGGTAGACTGTTCTAGTTCCACGTGCCACGTTTAATGGATGTCAGTTATCTCCTGTTAATTTCCCTCTGAAAGTTCTCCACTCCCTTACCCGGGTATTGAACTCACACTCTTTTGGGTCCTGTCCCTGGATCTAACTAAAGCCTTTATCCACTGTGCCATGTGTCCTTGAGGACATTTGTGTATGAATTTCTGGGTATTATAAATGTCTTCAGCAGCCATTCCAACCACCTGAAGAAACGTAATAAATATGTTGACAAAGATGAGGACAATAGTCTGAATAATGTAAATAATGTACATAATACCTCATCTCAGAAATATAGACAGGTACTGGGTTTGTTACATTCATTTGTGCACAAATACCCTTGGGAAAGGTATGAATCCATCTCTTTCCTCTCCCACCAGCTATGGGTTGAATAACAGAATAGACTAACTCCTGTTGCCTTGGTTGGCAATCCTTCAAGAAAGAAACGGCAACCTACTGCAGGAAAATCTTCTACTTAGTCAGTCATGAATCGAAAAAGACGCGATCACCCAAGCGTGTATCACGTATGTCACTTAACTGACTGAGCCATCAACTGTGACAATTACCACCACTAGCTTAATGGTGGTGACCACTTTAAAAGTAGGGAGGGTGGTGGTTGTAGTTGGTATATACAAATTAGTTGAACAATTTTTGTTGGCATCTGAATATCACTTTTATCGTGAAACTGACAGTAATGCTAATGAGCTTGTGAAAACTAGGATTTTAAGCATTTTTTCTTTTTCTTTTTTTTTTTCTTAAGGCAATTTCTAAACATCGGTCTATGTCTAATTTTGTTCTGACTCTATTCCTGATATTAAGTTAAAAAAGCACAATAATCTAAAATTTTCTGTGCAAAGTTTTATGCCATTCCAATGGAATGGTAAATATATAAAGCACTTTGGAAAATTTTCTCTTTGACTTTTTTCCATGTCTTGATAATGTAGATTTTGTTTTTGTAAAATCCTTTTCCTGACATCTCTCTGCTTCAACAGTGAAACTCATCAAAGTAGAAAATTTCCAAACTGTCATAGATTTACCATTTATATATAATTATATATAACTCTTTTTTTTTTTTTTTCTTTCCCCTTCCATCTTAGGTGGTGGAGAGAAAGCTAGAACTAGACATACATCCAGAGGTAAAATGCTCCCAAGGGACAGGATAAACACACTTTTAGATATTGGGTAAGTAATTTTGATAAACAATTGACTCTAGAAGCTTTTTTTTTTCTGTTTTTTTTTTTGTGTGTCAATTTGAAAAAAGTTTTTCAACAAATACACAATCATCATTTTGCTGTCTTTCTAAGAGATATTCGTTTATTATTATAAACGTATATGTTAACCATGAATTTATAAAGGGTGTTCCAATAACTTGGACCGATTTTAAATGTGAATTAAGTTTAAAATCAGTCCAAGTTATTGGGACACCCTTTAGAACAAACTTTTTTTAATTTTTATTTCTTCTTAAAAGAAATAGACAAATTTTTCTTCCAATAACAAGCGTGAAAAGGGGGTTATCTCCCTTGTTGCTCATATCTCTAAGAGTAACAAGTTAACTTTTTTTCTTTATCACAGGTAAAAAATCTTTCATTTCCATTAGCTAAAAAGATATAAGATAAAGAATAAATAGGAAACGTTTATCAGCCTAACATGTTTCAATTTTATTAAAGCTTCATCAGAGAATGAGATATGGAAGAAAAGAAGAAATTCTGGTATTTTTATTTTTTGTGTTTGATTCCCATTGATTAATCATGTTTCACATACATTCGACTTGTTAAGCAAACATTAGTATAAATTATGGCGTTCTGAATTCAAAGAGACGGCATGTCCATTAGAAATTCCAAGAAATTAATGGATTCCAAGCCTAACTGAAAAAAGGTAAATATTTCTTTATGTATGTAAGTGTATCATAATTCTAGTTTGTCTATGTGAGATTCAGACAATAATGCATATTCATAAGAGTGCGTGCATCTAGTAGACATTCTTTGTTGACTTTTTCCCTTGTTGATTTGGGAACTTTTTTATGTACATACTGCTTCTTTTAGATATGCATATGTTAGATTATTTATGAATGGATTCAATAAAGGTTGATGATGTAATATCTAAAAAGATATATAAATTTCTGGATTATATAAATTTTAGCCATCACCGATTATCTCCCTTTCTTAAAAAAAAAATACCATCCTATTGAATGAAAGTGACTCTTAAAAATATTTCTTGAATTCTGTAATATATTGCAAAATCTAGAAATTGTTCAGGAATTTTTAAGGCTCAAAACTACAAAGATAAGAATAAATAATTCATGGAATTCATATACGCAATTATTTTGCTGGTGGTAAATTAGATGCTATGTATTTAGAGATTCTTGATTAAATCCAAATAAGAATCTGCAGTGTTATCGGTCCTAAGCTGGCATCTCAGTTTCACTCACTTTCCCACCATTGAACTGTAGCTTTCCTGCGACATTGCTATAAACATTTCATGGGAATTGTTCTAATGAGCTTTCCTCTTTAGTGTTGGGGTCAGAAATAAAAACTCAATTCCTCTCTTTGGGTCAACAAATATATTAACAGAAAAACAGTAATACAAACATATACAAACGAGCAAGAATGTTAAGTCCGACTGTCGGACTTGACTGCTGGAAACTACACCCCTTCTAAAAAGTAGTACCTGCTCTTATTTGTAATTGGGAGAGTCCATTACCATAACATTTAGTGCCACAAATTTACAAAGGTTTCATCATTTTACAGTTGAAATGGCTAGATGTAATCATCAAATCTATGCTAACACGCTTTACTCTCACACTCCTCCCTTGTAGAACTATCTTTCAGCTTATTGCTTCCCAGTCAGTTTTGATCTTCCAAAGTTTAAATGCATTGTCAGTCATTCTCTTCTGTCTTCTTAATTCCTTGTTACTGTTCTCGCCTTAATAATGTCTGTCTTTTTCTCATTCTTTCACTCTCAACAACCCTCTGCCTCTTAGTGGCTTTATTGCCTTGCTTGGGGTGAAGTCGGTTTAAAGAACAAAAGATGCCATTCAGTTTCTATGTGAACAATATCCTTAACATTTGTGGGAAAATAAGTGAAATTACCTGTGTGGGTGTGTGTATGTGTGTGGTCGGTCAGACATGGGAGGCCGAGTTTGCCATGGCTTGCTTTCAAAGGGCGGCTGCTCCGAGCACTGGTTTCTGTAATCTTTTTACCAGAAGGGGCAGGATGTGCAGGTCTGCTTTTTTAAGGCCTGCCCTCCCTCCCTTCTCATCTATTTTTTTTCCGAGAGGACTTTATGAGAACAGTCATTTTTGCAAGCTCTCTTCTTCTCTCATTATGAATTGATCCCTGACTGAAATTTTGTTCGGGAGATTAGGCTGTGTTTCACAACACTTACTGTACCAGACCAGCTTCCGATTTACTCTTTGAGTTGAAAGGAATTTTCGACTCATCTTAATTTATCAAAAGATTTGTCCACTAACCTTGGGTTTACTTTATTTCATTAAGAATCAAGAATAATAAAGAAAATAGTAGCTAGTAACGATTAAATATGAAACGCTGTAACGATTCCAGAAATAGAATATTACAGAAAGATTTATTTTATATATTCAGCCACCAAATATAGAAAAAGACACATTTTGCTGCATTTGATGAAAATAAAGCGAACTTTTTATACTTAATGAATTTAGCTTAATTAAACCACAAGGTCAAATAAGTGCTTGGAAGATGGCATTATGACATTCTTTCCCTGAAAGCGCCAACCAGCTGTCTTGAAGATCAGCATTTTGAACTTGGTTTAAATTTTGATCATTGGTGCCAATAAGAAATAGGTAACAGTCTCACCCTTTGCAACAGCACCAAGGATCAGGCTAATACTTAATGGCTTGTAAGATGTTCATTGGATTTTGCCAATTTGACACAAGGTTACATTTCTAGAGCACAATAAATCTATAAAAAGAAAAATGTATCCCTCCTGGCACATTCTGCCAAAAGATAAAGAAATGCATTGGAAAATTATTAAATAATCTAAACCCTTAAATGCCCACCAGCCAAAGAATTGACCAGTGGGCATTAATGGTTTATAGATAGAAACCTATACATAATACCAGTTTTTTTTTCTTTTTACTTATTAAGGAAGCTTATAATTTATACCAGTTTCTTATTCTTTTTCTTTGTTCTTCTTTTTCTCCTTCTTTGTTCTTCTTTTTCTTCTGCTTTCTTCTTTTTCTTCTTTCTTTCTTTTTCTTCTTTCTTTCTTCTTCTTTCTTTCTTCTTCTTTTTCTTTCTTTTTTCTTTCTTTCTTTCTTTTTAGGAAGTTTGTAGTCAATACAATATCTTCTTTTTTCTTTTTTTTTTTAAGTTAATGCCAGAATTTTTAGGAAGCTTTTAGTTTGTACTATTTTTACAAAACTTACAGCTATTAGCAGATAATTAAAACCAAATTATTTTATGAACCTAAATTAACTTTTATAAAGCAGGATTTTACAGTAATCATTAATGAGTTAATTAATCAAATTATTTTCTCCTAATTTATGAAGATTTTTCCTAATATTTTCTCTTTATACAGTTCCCCTTTCCTTGAGCTTGGGCAGTTGGCTGGCTATGAGTTGTATGGTAAAGAAGAAGTTCCGGCTGGTGGGCTCATTGTTGGTATTGGCAGAGTCTCGGGGTAAGGTTTCCTTTATCAAATTTTCCACTTAATTATTCATGAAAGGCTTGAGTTCTGCAACTGAAGTCAAACAATGGCCTCAGCTTCAGCCAGAGGATTACACACACACACACACACACACACACACATATATATATATATATATATATATATATATATATATATACCACATAACATAGTGTAATGTAAATCAGAGAGCACAGTTCAAATTCCAGAAGGGATCGTTATATTCACTTACATGCAAATACCTTTGGGAAAGCTATGAATCCACCTCTTCTCCCTCCAGCTATGGGTTAATTAGTAGGACTTGTATCAATAAAAAAGTCATTATCATATCTAAAAATATTTTCTGGCTTTAAATAACCTGCAAAAGGTTGATAAGCCATAAAAAATAAATCAATCAATAATTCATGATTTTAAATGGTTATTTGCCAAATCTAGGATTCATGATGTTACTATTTACTTGGATGCATGATTTTAAGTCATCTTCTGGAGTGTTTGCCTGCAAATAAATCTGGCAGAACAAGCCAAATACAATTCTATATCTGTATGCATCCTGCTAGAAGAGAGAAGAGGCAAAACATCTTGGTGCAAAGAATGGACAACTCCATTAAACATGGGATTGTTCAAAGAGTACCATACTTTTAAAAAAAATATTAAATTTAGAAACCTGACATTTGTTTTATTTCACTTTTTTTCTTTATTTTGATAAATTGATGTTTCCTTGGAGGTCAGCGGATATCATCAACTGATGATATAAACTTTTTCCAATGATCATCATTCATTCATTCATGATTTGAGTTTAGTTTAAATGTCCTAATTGGCAACTCAAGGATTCGTGATGTTACTATTTACTTGGATTCATGAGATTACTTAGAATATATTTGCCTGCAAGTAAAGTTGGAAAAACAAACCAAAGTTTCTGCTATGTTTGCATGCATCGATCACAAAGAGGTGAAAAATGAAAACAACTTTGTGCAAAGAATGTACAACTCCATGGGTCAAGTGTTTTGCAGTCATTCCAGATTGAAGTCAATACCTGGAATGCCTCAAAGAATATCATAGTTAAAAAAATATTAAATTTAGGATTTTAACATTTGTTTTTTTCCCCCCTTTTTTTCTTTATTTTTCTAATCTAAAATTTTATAGTTTTTGCAGTAAAGTACATATTATATAGTGATTTTTCTAAGCCCGGCTTAGATATGGCACAAGGCCCAAAGTATGGAGCACCCAGTGAGGATCGAACTCACTACTCGGTCGTAATTGATCTAGCAAGACAAGCTTTCTAACCATTACACCACGTCGAGGTGCCCAAGTACATATTATATATACAGTTTGAAAGTCTTCAGATAAGCCTTGGTAGTACCTGCATTTTGGCACAGTCTGTAAGCTACTGAAAAGTCTGTGCATACTGGTTCCCAGGTCTCCATGGGCAGATCTTTTGGAGTTGAACAAGATGAGCGAAGGAGTCACTCGGAGGACAGCTGCTCTCCAATGATAACGAGACACAAAGGAAATCACACAGGACTTAGAACGGGCATCATTCATCCATGAATTGAGTCAAAATAACTAATTGGCAACTCTAGGATTCATGAGGTTTCATGCCATTTCCTGGAGTATTTGCCTGCAAATAAATCTGAAAGAACAAGCTAAAGACATTGCATCCATAGTTCTCAAAGAGAAAAGAAGCAAAAAATGGTGACATCTTGGTGCAAAGAATGCACAATTCCATTGAACATGGAATTACTCAAAGAGTATCATACTGGTAAAAATGTTAAATTTAAGAACTTAATGTTTGTTTTATTTCACTTTTTTTCTTTATTTTGATAAATACTTTTTCAGTGGAAATCAGCGGATATCATCTGATGATATAAACTTTTTCCAATGATATAAGCATTGTTCATTCATGATTCAAGTTGATTCTGAATGCCTAAATGGCGACTTTAGGATTCGTGAGGTTATGTCATATTTGCCTGCAAGTAAAGTTGGAAAAGACTGTCTACAGACATAGTTCTCAAAGAAAATAGGCAAGATATGTTAAGAACTTGGTGCAAAGAATTCACAACACAATTGCACATGGAATTCTTCAAGGAATATCATAGTCTGTTAAAACATTAAATTTAGCAAATTAACATTTGTTTTATTACCATTTTTTTTTTTCTTAATTTTAGAATCTAAAAGTTAAAATAACATTTTTATAGATTTTTGTATATAATTAGAATCAATGTAAAAACACGTCAGTATATGTTACATTATTCGGACTATTGTCCTCATCTTTGCCGCCATATTTATTACAACGTTTCATGCTCCGATCTTCTTCAGGTGGTTGGAATGTCAAACTGAACCCTTTATTTCGCTTACTGGGGTAGACTCCTTCTAGTTCCACGTGCCATGTTTAATGGATGTCAGTTATCTCCTGTTAATTTCCCTTTGAAAGTTCTCCACTGCCTTAACCGGGTATTGAACTCACACTCTTTTGGGTCCTGTCACTGGATCTAATTAATGCAACTTCATGGCACGTGGAACTTGAACAGTCTACCACAGTGAGCGAAATAAAGGGTTCAGAAGGTCGGAGTGTACAACGGCCGAAAACATTGTAATAAATATGGCGACAAAGATGAGGACAATAGTCCGAATAATGTAAATAGTGTACATAATGCCTCATCACAGAAATATAGACAGATACGTCAGTATATGTCGTTGAATAATTATGTCTTTTATATTTGGATTAATTCTGTTGTTTCTCTTAACAGCATCGAATGTATGATTGCAGCCAATGATCCCACTGTTAAAGGTGGGTCCTATTATCCAATCACAGTGAAGAAACACTTACGAGCCCAAGAAATTGCCCAAGAAAATAAGCTTCCATGCATTTATTTAGGTTGGTAACTTTTGCTTTTTTTTTCCATTTGTCTAGCCACTTGTTATTTCTTTTCCACTTTGATTCTGGCAGCATACTTACCATTAATTCACCATATTTGGCATGTACAAGAGGGCCCAAGACTTGTTACTCCGTGCCTGCTACTTTGGTCATTAATATGCTATTCAACTAATCCAGTACTTGACACTCTTGCTGGTAACTTTACACTTCTCTTGCCTTCTTTACGTTTTAATCATTGGCCTTAGTAATTTTAATGCCTTGGCTTTTGAAGTCATGTTTTTAAAAAATGACAAAAACAAAAAAAAAACACTGCAAAAATATTTTTTATTTTATTTTTCTTAATCATTTCACTCTGAGCAAGGCAATAAAGGAGTTATTGTAATTGTTTACACTATTTACATTGTTTGGACTGTTGTCCTCCTCTTCATTGCCACATTCATGACGTTTCAGCTCCTGTACACTTCAGCCTTCTTCAGGTGACTGGAATTTCGAACTAAACCCTTCATTTCATCCACCCTAGTAGGTTGTTCTAGTTCCACATGCCATGCCTCTGCTGATGTCTCCGTATCAGTTATCTCCCTTTAACTCAACTCTTCAAGTTTTTTTTTTCACCTCATATGTAGCCAGGTATTGAACTCACAACTCTTTGGATTCGACCAACGCTTTTATCCACCAGGCCATTTTTTTTTTTTTTTTTAATCATTTCACCCCCAAGCAAGGGAATAAAAACCACTAAGACGCAAAGGGGGTTACTGAGCGTGAAAGCATATGAGAAAAAGGAAACATTATTAATGTGTGCGAACAATAAAAGAGCAGGAATTAAGATCGAATGACACTGCATTTAAATTTTGAAGATCAAAGTTGACTGGAAAGCAAAAATCTGGAAGATAGTTCCACAAGCAAAAGAAATGGGAGAGAAGATACTGTTGGCATAGAAATTTACGGTTGCTATTTCAACAGTAAAATGATGAGACTTAGCCACCAATCTATTACTGCACTTAAATTTATAGTCTCGATACCAAAAAGGAAAGCTCATCAGAACAGTTACTGTGAAAATATTTATGGAAAAGACACAAAGGAAGCTACATTACGGCAGTGAGAAGGTAACTGAAGTTGGGATGCCAGGTCAGGACCAATAACCTGGCAGATTCTTCTTTGGATTTCGTCATTACTCTCTAAATACTTAGTAAAAGCATCAAACAAGATGTGACAGCAATATTCGATACATGAACAACTGGTAGACATATAAATGTTTAAGAAATTCTGGCAGGAAAAGTTGTCAAGCATGACACCGCGAACCAACTTTCCAAGCTGCTTGATTCAATATAATCTATAAAGGTTAGTCCAAGGCGGCACAATGAGTCACTCTCCTGGAGGTTAGCATCAGCCATACTAATGGAAGGTTCTCTAAGACATTATATACGTGAAGAGAGCAGTTTCATTTTGTGTGTGTGTGTGTGTGTGTATATATAATATCTATGTATCTACATGTATGTGAGATATATACATACACACACATATGCCTGCGTGTGTGTTTGGTCTGAAGATCACAGTTTTGAAACTGACAGTCACCATGCAGTGTTGATTTCTATGTCCACACCAACTAGATAGATATAATCAGTGTAAACATATACAGTAGTGTTGATCCTTATGTGTGTGTGTGCGCGATTACACATACACACACGATAACCTGAGACTGCGCAAGAAGTCATTCTTCTGGAGGTTAGCATCAGCCATGTTGATGAAAGGCCAAAAAATTATTTGTAGCGAGTAATTTAGGAACACTCTAATGTAAGGAACAGTGGAGTAATGGACAGTGGCTCGGATTGAGGAATCGGAGAGCCGCGTTTAAATTCCAGTCGAATCTATTACATTTACTTGCATGCTAATACCCCTGGGAAAGGTACGAATCCTATTCTTCTACACGCCCCCACCCCAGCTATGTGTAAATAGCAGGACATACCGGGTTCTTTAGCCTTGGATGGCAACTGGTCAACCGCAGAAAGAAATGGCAACGTACTGCAAGAAAAAAATCTGCTTCGTCAGTCATGTATTGAACGATACATGACCGCCTAAACTTGTATCATGCCTGGCACATAGCTGACTAATGTAAGGGACACAACTCTGGAAAAGAATGATAGCACAAGGAGTTTTCTCCCTTGCATTACATGCTGCAATGTTTTTGGGGAGGGTGGGAGTGGATGCTCTTGACCCAAAGTTCAATACCTGGCTACAGCTGAGATGAACAAAAACTTGATGAGTTGAGTTAAACGGAGACGACAAATACTGAGACATCAGGAAGAGGCATGACACGTGGAACTAGAACAATCTCCCGCAGTAGACGAAATGAAGGCTTAAATTCAAAATTCCAATCACCTGAAGAAGGCCAGAGTGTACAGCAGCTGAAATGTTGTGAACATGGCAACGAAGATAAGGATAACGGTCCGAACCCTGTAAATAGTGTAAATAATTACAATACCTCATCTCGGAAATATAAGCAGATGAAAACAATATGACACGCGGCACTCTATGCTATGTAAAATGCTCAAAGAAAAAAAATAGGTTTTATGTGGTTTCTTCAATTTATTTATTTTCTTTTTAGTTGATTCTGGTGGGGCCAACTTGCCACGTCAAGCTGACGTCTTTCCCGACAGAGACCATTTTGGACGTATCTTCTTCAACCAAGCTAATATGTCTTCTCGTGGCATTCCTCAGGTCAGCGTCCATTTTTTTTCCTTTTTTTTTTTTTTTTTTTACAGTAATTTTAAAGAAGCTTGTGTCTAGTCAGGTACAATGAGAAACAGGATTAAAATTGCAGCACAAGCAAAATGGTTTGCAAGACTAACTTGCAAGCCAACATGTTACAGTTGGTACCCACTGCTTTCTCATTCTGGCACAAGTCCATCGTACTGGGACACCCAGTTAGGATCAAAATCATTACTCGGTTGAATCTGTCTGAAAGATAAACTCTGCGCTACAGTAGGCACCTAATCTTTCGTTCTTTATTTTAAATTCCACTGTTAAACCTTTTTCTTTTACTCTTTCTACTCTCTTATATTTAAGAGATACCTCAAATTTCTAGGACACAATGAGGATAGAAGGTTAAGAGAATTTCACACTCACAGGTCATATTAAAGTCGGGAGGGGACAGAGAGAAACAGCAAGTAACCTATTTTTAACATACAACGTGTATTAACACGGGCGATACCCTGTCTTCATCAGCCGCCGACCAGGGGTGATATCACGGTTTCGGTGTCTATGGCGGGACCGCCACCCCTAGCGCCACCAGCAGCGTTTGCCACCAGGCAGGGCATGAAGATAAGCTAATTAATCGTTCCTATTTGTAAATTCTTGTAATGAAATAAATAAACGATTGTTCCTCGTTGCAGCTTCTATCCGTAATGTATCGAGCTTGTTTAAAGGTGTGACAGAACAGGGACTGAGAAAAATAGTATAAAGACAAACATTGCTAAGAGCTACAAAAAAAATACTGGAAAACACATTTACATCATGCATATAATAAACATATACTGTTAGTAACACTTGACTTAATTCCTGACCACTGACAATACCTTTCTTCCAGAGTTTCAGAAGATTTCTATATGACAAGCATTATTAATACAATTACATCATTAATATACTAGTTCTATTCATTTTTTTTAATCATTTTACCCCAAGCAAGGCAATAAAGCCACTAGGACACAAGGCAATACTGGGTGTTAGAGAATATAAGAAAAACTACTATTAAGGTACATACCCCCACAGATTTGCGATGCCTAACGTTTAAAATGATTTTTAAACATGAAAAATCTTTCTTGAAGATTTTATTTTAGCTTTAATTTCAAGCAAATAGATGTAATTTAATATTTACAATAAGCGAAATATTTTACTGTATTTCAAAACTAATTTAAATTGATTGAAAAGAGTTTTCATTTGAAATTGTTGATTTTGGTGTCATTTGTCACCACCTGTCATCAAAATTTAATTCTCTCTATTCAAAAATCTTCCAAAAATCAAACATACTTTTCTTAAACTTTATTTGAAGAATATTAGCTAATTTAAAGTATAATTAATCTAATTTGAAACAAATATAATTTACTTTAAGTTTAAAATATTGCAGAAATGCATTTTTTTAACATGGCTGTAGCTGTTTAAGCCGTTAATTTGTTGACAACGTCATAACAGATGGATGTTTATCTGGTGTTGTTCTACAGGGGCTTTATCCATAAAAAATAGTTTAAGAAAATGGTGTGCCTTTTATATATAATATTCTGTTCTGTAATCTTAAAAATTTAAGAAAATATTCTCCACAATGTTTTATTGAATTTTAGATACTTTGGTTTAAAATTTACTATAGTTATCACTCTTATTTTCTGATGATGTCATGTATGGACATTCATATCTACAAAAATGAGCACATTTATACATATACAAAAAAATTCAAAATTCTATTTAAAATATTGATGTTTGATGATAAGCTTTTCCATTTATGATTAGTAAATATAGTTTTTTACCTAATAATATCTAAAACTAATCTTTAGAAACAACTCAAAAAAATGATGCCAGAAAAACAAAATTTTTAACCAAAATTTTAATGTGTTACAAAGAACTAAAAAATTTACTAAAATAATCAAGTAGTGAAGTCCGGGCTTCATATAAAGTTGACATTAAAATAAGTGTTTGAGATTTCTGCACACATTTTTCTTAGTATATGTGTGCATTTATTCCTTGTGTGTAAATTTATTCCTTGTGTGTGTGTGTGTCTGTGTATGCATTTATTCACTTGTGTGTATGTACATTTATTCCTTGTATGTGTGTGGGCATTTATTCCTTGTGTGTGTGTGTGTGTGTGTGTGTGTGTGCATTTATTCCTTGTGTGTGTGTGTGTGTGTGTGTGTGTGCATTTATTCCTTGTGTGTATGTGTGTGTATTTATTCCTTATGTGTATGTGTGTGTGTGCATTTATTTCTTGTGTGTATGTGTGTGTATTTATTCCTTATGTGTATGTGTGTGTGTGTATTTATTCCTTATGTGTATGTGTGTGTGTGTGTGTGCATTTATTCCTTGTGTGTATGTGTGTGTGTGCAATTGTTCCTTGTGTGTGTGTGCGCGCATTTATACCTTGTGTGTGTCTGGGTGTGTGCAATTGTTCCTTGTGTGTGTGCATTTATTGTATGTGTGTGTGTGTGCATGCATTTAATCCTTGTGTGTGTGTGTGTGTGTGTGTGTGCGTGCGCGCGCTTTTATTTATCTTGTATGTGTCTTCCTAGTATTTGTGTGTGGTTTTTCCTCTATTTGCCTGTTTATCTTCTTCTCGTGTGCGTCCCATTTTTCTAGTATTTTTGCGTTTACTTTTTTTTTTTTTTACTCTATTTGTGCATCTGAGTGTGTCTACATTTTTTCTAGTATTTGTGTCTGTCTGTGTTTCCTAGTCTCCATCTGTATAAGGATTTCAAATGTCCCTTTATCATCGTGAGTGACTTAAAAAGGTTAATGCCTTTGTCATTTAAATCCTAAACTAGTTAGAATCTCTTGAGACATTCCTACATTATTCCTATGCCCTGAAATCCAGAAATCTAATTGCTAAAAATCAATTTTCTTGTTATATATTTACAGGTTGCTGTTGTACTGGGTAGTTGTACGGCGGGTGGGGCTTATGTCCCTGCCATGGCTGATGAGAGTGTCATTGTACGTAAACAGGGAACCATTTTCCTTGCAGGTCCTCCTTTGGTAAGTACAAATATCCCAGTAAACAGTTGGGCAAACATAGTTATACTCTAACTCGGTGGCTCCCAAACATTTTTCTCTGGACGACATTTTTGAAATGAAAATTTGCTCACACCTCACCATATTTTATGTGATGAGAAGTAAATTTTAAAATAAAAACAGAAAGAAGACTAAAGGGAGATGACCACTGATTCGAAGCCAGAACATTATCATTGATAACTCTCTCCTCCAATTTGCAGACCCTAGTTATTATAGGCTTAATACTTGATATAATGCAAAAATGATAAAATCGGTCAATAATTATTTATAACTATTTATACTGGGATTCGTGCATCCAATTACAAGTAATCTGTAGCAGGCCATTGTTTTTTTTTTGTTTTTGTTTTTTTTACATATTGTGATATGAACACATGGGAAATTCCTGAAATAAAGTCCACTACAAAAACATGGCAGGCTCTACCACAAAGAAAATATAACAGAAAAACAAGAAACCGATATACATGTACAAACAGGTATATGTATTATAAAAACGGGGTTACAAAAGACAAAAACATTAACATTTGTGTGTGCATGAAAGTAAAGAGTTCATGTTTCAAGGTATGTTCGTATTTACGTGTGTGTGTGTGTGTTTGTGTGTGTGTGTGTGTGTGTGTGTGTGTGTGTGTGTGTGTGTGTGTGTGTGTGTGTAATGTTTATGGCATCTTTCCAAGGAAAGGCATAACCCCTGCGAAGGGGGAAAACGCAATCTTCTGTGAGAGCCGACATTGTCGTAGAGTGTCCACTGAAAATGCAAGAAAAAGAGAATGAAGTATTCTCGAATATTTATACTTTAGAGATAGCGCCCCCTAGGAACAATTTGGACAATTAGGAAATTAAAGAGGAGTTAACTCCGACAAATGCATAATAAAATTTTCAATTTTGAAATCATATTTATTTTTGACATATGAATTTTTTAAAATTGTTTCTAAATCTTTTAATCATTCCACTACACCATTTGTGAACCACTGGTCTAACCAATTTCTCTTCTCTGGGAATGCAAATAAATTGCCCAGGTTGAAAAAAGAAAAATTCTATACTAGCTGAAGTACATGTCTAATGAAGGGTAAAATGATAAGACTGACGCTGGTAATGATAACATGAACATATATAGTCCTGAAAAATAGTCTTACATAATTTCTTATATTAATGTTAGACAAATGAAATGTATTCTTTATGTGCCATGTCCCCTCAGGACATAGACGATCATGGCTCTTCACAACTTCCTATTCCTTGTAGCTCTTACCAAACTTTGTCTTTCTGTTATCTCTCCTAAGTCCTGTTCTGCCCTCCATTTCCTCAAGCTCATTAAGTATCTTCTGCATTGTTTTCCTCTGTCGCTCTTGCCCTCTATCTGTCCTCTGAGTATCAGATTTTCCAAACCTTCCTTCTTCATTATATGCCTCAGAAACCTCAACTGTATCTTCCTGATGTTAAGTATTTTTGTTTCCATTTTCTCCAAAACTTTGTCGTTGCTCACATGTTTGGTCCATGGTATCCTCAGCCTCCTTCTGTAGAACCACATTTCTGCTGCTTCAAATCTCTTCATCTTTGAGGAAATTGTCCAGCACTCACTACCATACAGGAGGACAGGTATCACATAACTGTTTAGTACTCTGTTCTTTGTTTCTAGCAAATTCTTCTTATTTCTTAGTACTCTGCTTAGCTTTTGGAAGACATCTTTTGCAGTCCCAATGTACCTTCGTATTTCAGTCTCACATTGCCCATCCTCTGTTAAAAACACTGTCCAGATATTTAAATTCATGCAGTTGATGTTTAAGCCTTTCTTTTTGCTTTCCTTTACTACCTTCTGTCGGAGTTTTTCATTCTTGAATTCATATAGTCAGTGGAAAAATCTCGTCAGAAAAATTACCATGAAAATATTTGTAGAAAAGACAAAGGGAAGCCATATCACATTTCTTTGAACATCTCATCTGTCAAACTATTAAAAGATAAAAGTAAAGTACCCCCCCACTTCCCAAATTTACAGACAAATCCTACACATACATACTAGGATTTCTACCAAAATCATAAAAATTGACATTTCTCAGTTTTTTCCCACACATTTTTTTTTCTTAAACATTTTCAAGCTCCAATGTATTTTTTTCCTTGCAGGTAAAAGCAGCCACAGGTGAAGAAGTATCAGCAGAAAATCTTGGAGGAGCAGATTTGCATTGTGGGTAAGTCTAAGTTTCTTTTGCATTTGTAATTTGTCTTATTGTGTCAAAATAATTGAAAGGAAATAGAGATTACATGCTCCTTTCAGATCTTGTTATGTAAAAAACTTATATATATATATATATATATATATATATGTGTGAAGAAATATATTCCTACGGTGTGCTATATTTATGGGATAAAGTGCTCAGTATCAGAGATAGAGCGTGTGTAAATATAAAAGGGAACATATATATATATATATATATATACATATATATATATATATATATATATGGAAATGGGTTTAATTTCAGAACATGTTCAGCATATTGTGGCCATGTTCATAGTTGATATAGAGTTAGCTTCCTTCTTATTATCACACCTGTTCTGGTTTTTTTTGGGGAGTGGGGGCATTTATGATCGTGTGTCACAGGCAGAGGTTAGTAGGTATTTGTGTGTGTTTAAATGGGTTTTAATCCGATAGATGCGAAGTAATCTTGTAGTTATGTAATTATTATTCATGACTTTGTCTTCGTCCATGGCATGTGAATTCGTAAATAATGTTGGTCCTATGTACTTTGGGATCTTGCAGGTGAGCTGTTATTTTTGACAATGCAGTTGGCCATTTTACAACTTTTTGTAATGGATAATTAACTTGTTCTGGTAAACTGGGTTTAAGGTTAAGGCTCTAAGTTTATTACAACAAATTGTCCTGGTTATGACAGTCTGTTCAGGAGGTGTTGACGACCATGGAACCACCTCTTAATTGCAGTTGTTCCCATTTCCACCCTGACCCGGGGTGATAGTACCTGTTAGGGTCCCAGCTATGGGTAAATAGTTAACCCTCAAACTTGGGTCGAAACACTATCAAAGTGTAAAAATAGGTTTTTATCGTAAAAATAACAGCAATACATTTTTTTTTTTTTTTTTTTTTAAATTATTACCAACAATACATTTTTGGGGAAAAAAAAACTTACTGGTAATACATTTGACACTCAACAAAAACCCTCTTTACAAAAATATGTCAACAAAACCTGATCTCCAAACTGATTTCTTA
>OZ038499.1:92334301-92341801 GCA_964036315.1 Acanthosepion esculentum | reverse complement strand
TGGGATATTCTGCTGGTGTGGGAGGAAGAGGCAAAATCCTTGCAACAAAGGCAGTAAGACTGCAAACCAAGTACATGGGCATCTGAAAGACTTGGGTTATCTTACCTATGCCTATGTATATCTCAGAGGATCACCTGGGAGCCTTTATAGTGAAATACCTCCATGTAGAAGAGGTGTCAGCTGTTAAAAGCCAAGCTGGTATTGCCACCAGCGATTTTGAGATTATGGTGACAATGACTCGCAAGACTTTTAATGAAGTACCGAACGGACTATCTACGTTATAGTCGAGGGCCGTCATCCCTGTTGTTGGGCCTGCAGTACTGTGGGACATCTGTCAAAGGTGTGTCCCAGAAGAAATCCAGCACCAGCTACTTCACTGACGCTAGTGGGAGCCAAAACAGCAGAAGGAGTATCCAGTCACTCTGCCACTGAATAAACGAAGGTGGTGAAGAGAGGGAAGAAGTCGGGTGACCCTCCTCCTCAGCTGAGTCCCACCCAAAAATGCAATCTCTTGTATATATAGGTTAATAATCAGACTTCAATCAGACCAGGAAATGGTAGTATTAAAAAGTGCTCAATACATGTGTGATAAAAGTAATGTGTGGAACTTTTAATTTAAAAAATCAGATCAGTTGAATCTGCCATCTTGGTTTCAACCTTACGATATCCTTAAGTGATTTTTATCAAATGACTTAACGCTTTATTTTTTTTTTTTAAATAATGAACGCGATATTATTTAAAATAAAAAAAATAAACAAATGCACAACATTGGGTGTAATAATATAAAGGGCGGAGGAGGATGTGAAGATGGGGAAAGAGATTATTATAAAATATGACAAACTAGAAAGGGTTTTTTTGTGACACGTTTCATCCGTTAGGATTTCATCGGACTGGGCTTTGTTGAAATATGCACGAAAGGAGAAATGCAGGTAGTTTCAAGATTTCAAAATACTTTCCCACCCACCCCACTCCCTGTCCTTTACGCATAGGCTAGGTATATGGCACCTTTTTTTTCCCCCAATGCATTAGCCAGGTTTGTTTTTGTCTTCTTACTCTAACACAGAACAAAGACATTGTTTTCTCTTTATTTTTTTCCTTTTTCTTACATCATGTTTACTTCTCACAGGTGATTGCAAGAATTGTTGATGGAAGTCGATTTGATGAATTTAAGGCCATGTATGGAGAATCGGTTGTGACAGGTAATTTTTTTTTTTTTTTTTTTTTTTTTTTTTTCATAGACAATAATGAGTAACTGAAAGAGGAGGCCACTGGAGCTAGAATCATATGGTACCAACTTTGAGATTCATCTAAGATCAGTGAGTGCCAAAAATGAAGAATAGTCTCAAAGGATTTCCAATAAAGTGGCGCTATCTTAGACAAAATCCTGAATTTGATTCTTTCTCACTCCAAATTCTAGACATTCGGTCAGCCGGACTTTTAACATATTGCTTACATTCACATCAAGTTGAAACAACAGTTCTTGCCTAATGACCAAAGTTAAGCAACAATAAGCCTGGTCAGTACCTAGATGGGTGACTCTTTGGGAATACCAGGTGCTGTAAGCTTGGATGTGTGGGTGATGTAATGGATAATGTCTTGGAATTCTTAATCAGGGAGCCAAGATCCAAATCCAGTTTAGTTTAGTTCTATACACTTATGCACAAATAAGGAAAAGGTTGTTAGAAACAAAGAAAAAAGTACTAAACTGCTAACTGTAATATCTTATATGTCACGAACCTGGTCAGTACCTAGATTGGGAAAAGCAGGTGCTGTAAACTTGGATGTGCAGGTGGTGTAATGGCTTGGAATTGTTAATTGAAAATCAAATTCAACTTTCCGTTGGGTTCAAATCAGCCTCATTTACCCAAATCAGCTTCGTTTACCCCATGTTCCAAATGTAAGGAGAAAGTTCCACTCAGATTTTTTTCAAAGAACTTCCACTTAGTAGAACACTCCTACATGGGTGCTTCTCCGATCACTACGATCTTAACCTCTTCATATACAGGGTCAATCATTTTTCTCTTTAATTTCATAATCTTCACTTCCTGCCACATCCTCTTTCATTCGTACCAAAAAACACCTATTATTGTTATGTTAACGGCAACCCTCTACCTTGAGTGCCTGGGGTCAAATCACACCGAAAAGCTTGGTTCTCATTCCATCACGAAAGTTAAGCAGCATTGAGTTCAATCAGTACTTAGATGGGAGACTGCTTGGGAACACCACCTACATTCCAAAATATGTTTTGGTTTTAAATAACTCACAAACGGTTCATTTGTCATAAAAAAAAAAAAAGAATCATTCAATCTCTACTTTGAGTGGCTCTCGAGACTTTTCTTTAAAATTTGTTTATGTATTATTTTTTTTTTATTTTTTTTTAATGCAAAACCAGGGTCACTAACAAAGTTTAAATGTTCACCTTTTTACGATTTCTGACCAAAAGAAAACTCAAATAGTGATTGCTGAATTTTTTGTTCAGACATAAAAATAAAAAGAAAAAAAATGCAATGAAAAATAGCTTTCAAACTTAGGATGATTTTGCTTAGCAGCATATCAACACTTCTATGGGTTATTTAATGCTGAAATCTAAATATTTGGATTTTGGTCAGTTGATTTTGTTTAGCGGCATATCAACACCTCTATGGGTTATTTAATGCTGAAATCTAAATATTTGGATTTTGGTTGGTTGATTTTGTTTAGCGGCATATCAACACCTCTATGGGTTATTTAATGCAGAAATCTAAATATTTGGATTTTGGTTGGTTGATTTTGTTTAGCGGCATATCAACACCTCTATGGGTTATTTAATGCAGAAATCTAAATATTTGGATTTTGGTTGGTTGATTTTGTTTAGCGGCATATCAACACCTCTATGGGTTATTTAATGCCAAAATTTAAATATTTTGAACGCAATTTTATGGCTCAAATTACAGATAAATAGGTATCGTTCGTAATTCTGCTATAAATAGATATTGTTGATAATTTCTTTTTATATAAAAATTTTTTGCTATAAAAATGTATAAAAACCAGTTGCTACCACCCCAAGTCAGGGTGGACCTGGGAAAAACATCAATTAAGGTGGTTCCACATTTCTCAAAACTGACCAGAGGCCTTGCTGCCAGATGTAGTTTATCATCATACCCAGGACTATTCAGACTGTCATTGATATTATTTAACTTATATGAATATGCATAAAATATTGCATTAATATTAACCATTTTGTTTTTGTTTTTTCAAACCAAATTATTAATCACATTACTTTGCATTCTAATTATCTGTTTAAAATAACATTTTCATAATGAGAGAGATTCCCTGTTGTATCATTGAAAGATCTTTAATACTTTTGCTGCTGTGGATATACTTATACATCTTTGTGAAAATTACATTGCCTGCATTCTGTAGACATAGATATACGTTTTCAAGACCCTGTGAGATGACAGGCCCTAATGGTTGCGTTATAAACTACCTAGCAGATGGTGCTATTTCCTAACTAGTGTAGACATATGGTAACATACAATACAACCTGTTTCGTGATATGGTTTTGTCACATTGTGTGTCACTGATTTATTTTCTACAGCATATCAACTGCGTCCTGGGTATGACAATAAACTACATCCACGTCCTCAATATGACAATAAACTACGTCCAGCAGCAAGACCTCTGATCAGGAGGTTTTGAGGAGCGTGGAACCACCTCTTCATTGCTGGCGTTCCCAGGTTCACCCTGACCTGGGGTGGTAGCACCTGTTAGGGTCCCAGCTACGATCAAATAGTTAACACCCATGTTACATCCACGTCCTGGGTATGACGATAAACTACGTCCAACAGCAAGGCCATTGATAATACGTTTTTGAAAAATAATGTTGCCAGCTGTATGTTTTTGAAAGAAAGAAAAAAAAAATATATAATATTACCAACTATACGTTTTTGAAAAAAATAATATTACCAGCTATACGTTTTTGAGGAAAGAAAAAAAAAATATTGACAGAAATGGATTTTTGACAAAGCAAAAATATTGCCAAGAAGAAAAAAAAAAAAGTTGTCGGCATTAAATGACCCATTGAGGTTGATATGCCATAAAACAAAACAAACGGCATATCAACCCTTTGTAAGTTAGTTAAAGCCAGAAAATAGTTTAACATTTTAAGAAATTTTTTTTTTTTTTTAAATAATGATTTAGTGATATAAATCTTACTAATTAACCCATAGCTGGGGAGAGATGAGGTAGATTCATACCTTTCCCAAGAGTATTCACACATAAATGAATATAACAACTTCGATGGTAATTGGAATTCTGCTCTCTAAATAACAATACAAAACACCCACATATCCAGGCTTACAGCACCCATTTACGTACCAACCAGGCTCAACATTGCTTAACTTTGGTGATTGAGCAGGAACTGGTGTTTTAATGTGATGTGACCTATATTGTGTGTCAGGGGTGTTGTTTAGTTTGGTCTGTACTGGAGAGTATTCACTCAAAAACCAAAATGGCAGTAATCACCATCAGTGTCTTTTATAGCCATTTCTTTCCAGTAAATGTTAATTTTCTGTTTTTTCCCCAAAACTGGGCCAGCACAGCCAAGTAACAATGTTATGACAATGCAGAAGTGTAAGAGTGAAGATTATTAATTATTTAAATAAGAAGAAAAATTAAATTTATTTATAGTTGGGCCGCCCAGTGGTACTTGCAAAACATTGTTTAAATCTTTGCGTTCTCAGGGAAGTTTGTTATTTTTAAATTGCTTGTGTAATATTTTAAGATAAAATAAAAACTGTTTCAGAACCTTTTAATGAATGCAATTCTTTTTCTTTATTTACAGGATTTGCTCGTCTTTGGGGATATCCTATTGGAATCTTGGGTAACAATGGAGTCTTATTTTCTGAATCTGCATTAAAGGTAAATGTCTCTTTGATTCAAGGCAAAAATACTTTCGAGTCTATTTCTGTCTCTGTCTGTACCTGTCTCTATCAAGGGTGTTTCAGTAAGACGGATCAAAGTCAGCAGTAAATAAATCAGTGTTATTGGTGAAAATTTATTTATTTCTCTATTGGATTGTGTTACTTAAGTCATGGCAATTATGTGTGAAAAATAATATCGCCCAAATATCTGCCAAATCTGAAAGAAAAAGAAAAAAATCATTAAACACTTAAATTTAAATCACATTTTAAAACGATTCAAGTTATTGAAACACCCTTTGTGTGTGTGTGTGTGTGTATGTATATATATATATATATATATATATATAAAAGGCTTTCATTAAGACTGATTATATATAAGGCTGTTTCATTAAGAAAAGAAAAATGGTTTGGAATTCAGAGATTTCTTTCACTTAAACTGAGTGCCAGGCTAGAGAGGTTAATCTATTTAGTACACGGCCCAGGCGATGAAAGGAGGGATAGACTCATGCCTCTCCCAAGGTCATTAGCGTGAAAGTGAGCACAGCAGACAAGTTCACATCCCACTCCAATAGACTTCACACAACTCATATATCGTGTGAATCTGGTTAGCAGTCTTAGATATTTTCATTTTAGCTTACCAAAATAAAGGGTGTTTCAGTAAGACGGACCAAAGTCAGCAGTAAATAAATCAGTGTTATTGGTGAAAATTTATTTATTTCTCTATTGGAAAATGTTATTTAAGTCATGGCAATTATGTGTGAAAAAAATCATTAGACGCTTAAACTTAATTCACTTTTAAAATCAGTCCAAGTTATTGGGTCACCTTTTCTATAAGCTGTAAGTGGTTGGTCAGGACTTTACCAAAATATGACGATACACTGTGCAGCAGAAATAACGCCCATATTTTAAAGTTTGACAAAAAAGGCCAAGGTAACTGCGATTATAAGAATTTATGTCACTGTTGTTTAAAGAAAAATCTACAGTTTGGTTTTAAGAATGACATATTCCAAATGGTGGCTTTTATTCGGCATACACTATTGTTGATAATTTCTAAAGTTTCCATCAACTGGAAGTTAGAGGTTTTCCAGGAAGGCTTTCTTTTAAGTGCTGAACCCGCATCCTTGAAAATTTAAACCCATAGCAGTCTGATCCAGCATGTGACCACTCAGCTATGAAAAGTGGTTAATCAAGCAAGGTTCTAATTGCTATTAAAAGACATTGTCAAAATGGCATATTTGAAAATAGATATGTTCATTTACCATCCAGTTCACACTCCTCCTCAGTTTTTTGAACAGGAGTAGAAGTTTATCCCTTGTTTCCTGTTTAGGTTTGGGTTTCTGGTTTCTACTAAAATCTTTTCATTCACTTTCACTCCCAGTTGCCCCTTGCGTCTTAGAGGCATTTATCACCTTGCTTGGGGCATAGTGATTAAAAAAGAAAATAATCTGCTGTTTCATATCCGAAACATAAAGCAATTTTTAAAGAATTAATCCAACATATTTTTATTACTTCAAACAGTATTTTTAGTGGACGCCCATATTTAAGTAGACGCTCTATTTTAAACCATATTTATTGCATCTACACTTAAGAAAACTTTAAAAAAATTTTTAATCTGACATATTTTTATTATCTCAGTTTTTTCAGTGTATAGGCCAGCAGATGGAATAAATACTGTTTGAAATAAAATGGAACATCTACTCAAGTATGGGTATCCACTAAAAATAACATAAACAGAATATTGCTATTGTCATTGATATATATATATCGCAATTTATTTTATCTCCTACAGGCAACACATTTTATTGAACTCTGCTGCCAGCGAGGGATTCCCCTCCTCTTTTTACAGAACATCACAGGTACAATTCTGTCTGCAGAACTTGACATTATTCCTTGTTTTGTTTTTTAATTATCAAATATGCATTTTCATTTTTTTTTTTCACCCCAGTTATTTTTATTCTAGTATATATTCTTCTCCATATTTCATTCGCTGATGAACATGTTTTTCAGAGTTCTTTACCTCTTTTTATATATTTTTTTTCGGACTTCTTTACCTCTTTTTATATTTTTTTTTTCGGACTTCTTTACCTCTTTTTATATATTTTTTTTCCGAGTTCTTTACCTCTTTTTATATATTTTTTTTTCGGACTTCTTTACCTCTTTTTATATATTTTTTTCTCGGACTTCTTTACCTCTTTTTATATATTTTTTTTCCGAGTTCTTTACCTCTTTTTATATATTTTTTTTTCGGACTTCTTTACCTCTTTTTATATATTTTTTTTCCGAGTTCTTTACCTCTTTTTATATATTTTTTTTTCGGACTTCTTTACCTCTTTTTATATATTTTTTTTCCGAGTTCTTTACCTCTTTTTATATATTTTTTTCTCGGACTTCTTTACCTCTTTTTATATATTTTTTTTCCGGACTTCTTTACCTCTTTTTATATATTTTTTTTTCGGACTTCTTTACCTCTTTTATGCTTTCAACAGAATAAAAATTTAATTTAAGGTTTCATGGTGGGTCGTGAAGCTGAAGCTGGAGGTATTGCTAAAAATGGCGCCAAAATGGTGACTGCAGTCGCCTGTGCCAAAGTGCCCAAAAT
>OZ038499.1:92319301-92329301 GCA_964036315.1 Acanthosepion esculentum | reverse complement strand
ACCTGCCCAGGGATTGAACTCACAATTACTATGTCATGAACCAACACTTTAATCCACTAGGCCATTGTCCTGTCCGTCCTGGGTATGTGAATTTAACAGAGGACTTGTTGATAAATTCCAAAATAAGCATCCATGATGAGTATAAAAGATTTGTATAGATAGACGTGCCTTGTGTTTGGTACAGCATTCTAACTACATCACGTCCTGGGTATGACAATAAACTGCATCCGAGTCCTGGGTAAGACAATAAACTACGTCCAACAGCAAGGCCTCTGATCAGGAGGTTTTAAGGAGCATGGAACCACCTCTTAATTGCTGATGTTCCCAGGTCCACCCTGACCCGGGGTGGTAGCACCTGTTAGGATACCAGCTATGGGCAAATAGTTAACCCCTACAAACTCGGTCAAAACATTATGAAAGTGTAAAAATGGGTTTTAATACCAGAAATACTTTGTATAAAAACTTACCAGCAATACATTTTTGAAAAACAAATATTACCAACAATACAAATTTTTTTTTTTTTTTTTTTTTTTTTGAGAGAGAAAAAAAAAATTGGCAGAAATAGATTTTTGAAGGAAAAAAATATCACCATGAATAGATTTTTGGAAAAAAAAATATTACCAACAATGAAAATTGTCAGCATTAAATAACCCATTGAGGTTGATATGCCATAAAACAAAACAAACCAAACCATTGTCCTGTAGGACAATTCTCTGTGGTAAACTGATTTCAATAAAAGGATCACTTCCGAACGAAATGTTGTGATAACAACAACAAAGATGAAGATAATAGTTTGAATGTAAATAGTGTAAATAATGATAACTCCTCATCCTGAAAAGTTATTAAATCCAACTCACTGAAGGATCTAATAGATCAATTTGGAATCAGGGTTCGCCAGATTAAAAAAAAAACAATAATTAATCTGTGTGCGTGTGTATTTGTTTGGCAAGGAGATAAATATATTTGTATACGAGTGAAGAAGTCTCAGGGTCCTCAGGCCAGCCCACATCCCAAAAAGCATCAAAATTTCTTTTAATTCATTCCTAAGTAGTCTTATTAAAAAATCTGTATGCTTTTTTTTTTCTTCTTATGGCACTAAAAAGAAAACTCTGTACGAGGCAATTTTTAAGATAGTTTTATTAAATTTCTGAACATTTCTACCCTGGTACACATTACAATTTGTGCTTTTTGTCTTTTTCTTTTCTTTTTTTTTTTAGTCCACGTTTTTTGTACATGTGGCCAAGTGCCCGCATTTCCGTAATGGGAGGAGAACAAGCAGCTAACGTATTAGCACAGATCACCCGAGAACAGAAAAAACGAGAAGGAAAACCCGTGAGACATTTTTTTATTCGCATTATACCACATACTTTTGAACACATAACCTTTTAATTGCAGCCATCCAAAGTTTGAATTTAAAATTTTACCTTCTGTTCTTCATGTTGTGTTGGGTGCCATCTTTAATGGCAAGGACATTGGATGCACTGCCTTTGAAGGCATGTGGCCAAAATTGATTATAGAAATATAATTTAAGATATTTTTATGTTTATACATTCTTTTTTATAGATACAAATATTTAAGTAAATGCTCTGTTTATAATAAATAGTATTAGCAACATTTACCGGCCTGAATGTCCGAGAAATTTTCATAGAAAAAATAGTATACAGTTTTGATTCCTGTCGGCGGACGAATATTTTCTATGACAATTTCTCGGACATTCAGGCCGGTAAATGTTGTTAATACTGTTTATTATAAACAGAGCATTTACTTAAATATTTGTATCTATGAAAAGAACGTATAAACATAAAAATGTCTGAAAATATATATGTACCTACATTTGATGTACAACTTGAATTATTTTAAGATATTTTTATGTTTATACATTCTTTTTTATAGATATTTAAGTAAATGCTCTGTTTATAATAAACAGTATTAACATTTACCGGCCTGAATGTTTGAGAAATTGTCATAGAAAATGCGTCCCGAAAATTTTCTCGGACATTCAGGCCGGTAAATTTTGTTAATACTGTTTATTATAAACAGAGCATTTACTTAAATATCTATAAAAAAGAATGTATAAACATAAAAATATCTTAAAATAATTCAAGTTGTACATCACATGTAGGTATATGTTTATTTATTAGCATATATATCTGTCTCTCTCTGTCCATATCATTTGTTTCATTTTAGTGCCAAATTCTTGTAAACACAGTAAATATAGACAAATCTTTGATATTATTATTGCCCACTTACTTTACCACTACTCCAAATAAAGAGACCCCCCTCCCCATCAATACTGGTAACAGTAAACTTGAGAAACCTGTTCTCCTGAAAAATATTCTTAGGAGAGAATTTTTTTAATTTCAACTGAAAGTAGCAGTGGCTGCTCAGTAAAAAATAAAAAAATGATAATTTCCTTAAATTCATATTTTACAAGCTTTTATTCGCATTGCTTTGCATTTTATTTTCTCTGTTTTGTTAATTTGTTTATGCAGTGGACTGAGGAAGAAGAGAACGCATTAAAGAAGCCAGTGATAAAAAAATACGAATTAGAAGGAAGTCCGTATTACTCCAGTGCAAGGTAAGTTCAAACGTGAGACACCATCAAGTGATGACGTTTAACAAGGGAGAGAACTCACAAGTCGGTAAACATTCTTCTAAAGTTTAACAATACATAGGTCACTTCATGAGATTGCTAAAAACGAGCATAGCATGATGAGAAAGACCCCAAACTTGATGGAAACAAAATTTTATTGTCTAAATGTTCATGCTATTATTAAGAGGAAAGATGAAAGTATTTTGGGGGTATTTTTTTACATTTTTTTAATCGTTCCTCTCACGTCCGAAATTTTCATTAAAAATCTTTTTTTTTTCTTTTTTTTTTTTTTTGAGTCATCAAAATTGGCAGATAATCAATCATGGCAACCCTTTTTTTCCATTATTTAAAAAAAATATGAAAATCTCACTTTAAAATTCTTTTAAAAATTAATTATCATTTTTTCAAAACTTATTTTAAGAAAATCAGAAATTATAATGTTTATTTAAAATATTTTGAATCAAGCTTAACTTAGTTTCTATGCTGAAAAGATGTAATTTGAAAATAAAACAAAGCAGGTCATAACCTTTTGCGTCACTTGACAGGTGACGAAAGACATTTTCATGACGTTTAGATAGCTTACGGGAGGATAATTCTTTCTACGGATGCAGGGAAGTGAAATTATTTACATTTAAGTGAACAAATTTTTTACCTCGTTATTTTTAAGGAAAACTTTCAGCGCTCTAATTTTTTTTTTTTTTTTTGTACTTAGCTTCCACCTTTACGTTTACGATGCTTTATGGAAAATATATTATAAAGAAATGAAAAAATAAGACTGTTAAGAGTGAGATTAAATTTCATAAGAAAAGTATCTAATTAATTTATAGGTACCTTTCTTATGAAATTTTATCAGAAGTGTACATAAAATACTCTAATTTTATGTACATTTATTACATTTTACTGTGTTATTTGTATTTCCATTCATTTTATTATTAATTTTGATATTTCATTTATGGAAAAATATCATAACTGAGATTAATATAAAAATAAGATCATATAAATTTCATAAGATGATACTGATACTTGTAGGTACCCTTCTCAGTTGAAATTGAAAAATCAAATTAACTTCTCCACACGTGTTTCGCAAAAGTAAAGGCTTTAACAGCAGAGAACAATGCTTAACTCAAATAACGCAACTTAATTGTATTCTGGTTGGTCTTTTCATACTTTATAATTACAGCCCGATTATAAACACAAAATTACATTTCTTAATTACTGTGGATCTTCTGATTAGTCAAAATGATACAATTTACAACGCGCTAAAAAAAAAGATCTATCTTGTAAGGACATTTAGGAAACCTGATGCGGCTTTTAACTAATTTTATGATATTTTAACAACTTAAATGTAAAAATCTATTATAATTAAAGAAATAACAAATAATTGTATTAAAAATTCATTTTTCATCAAAAAAATTTTTTGCTTTCAGAAAATATTGTCCATATTCATAAAAACAACTAAAAGCAAATAAAAGCATTTGAAATTAAATAATATCTTCGTTTTATTGAGTTTTGTATGTTACAATTCGGAGCTGATTTTCAGGTAGGGGGATCCAATTAAAAACAAAAAACATTTTGCATTCCTCAAAGCCTTGTGCTTTTAACTATTGTAATCACTAAACTAGATTCGATCAAATTTCTAGAGTTTTCATAAAATTAGTTATGGGGGTGGTAATAAATATTTTAAAAAATATATTTCTGCCATGATTTTAATTAAAAAAAAAACATAATAATTTCGATCATCTGTGAATAGTTTCTGAAAGTTTCATTAACATCCGCCAATTATCTTTATTTTTGCAAGATTTTCCAAATTAATGTGTGACATACAAAAAAAAACGTGCTAAAAATTGTATATGTTATTTTACTAGTTCCTGTGATACAAAGAGAAACGAGGTTTTTTTAATAAAAAAAAAACTTTGGTCTTTCCTCTTCGTAATAACAAACATTTAGACGATAAAATTTAGTTTTCGTCAAGTTTGGTGTCTTTTTCATCATGCCATGCTCTTTTTTAAGCGATTTCATGGAGGTACCTAAAAATGCAGATATCAATAAGATGATAGTCACTTTGTAGATAATTATGTAATTACTTAAATAAGGTGAGTTAATGAAAAATATTGCATAGAAGTGACTATATATTTTCTTCTACATGCTATGACACATCAGGACGTAGGCGATCATGGCTCTCCACAATATCCTGTCCTTTGTAGCTCTTAAAAAGTTTTGTCTTTTTTTGTTATTTCTCCTAAACCCTGTTCCGTAATCCATTTACTCAAGCTCATTCTTCTTCTTCTATCTGCTGTATCCCTTCAGGACGTTCGCGATCATGGCTCTCCACAATTTCCTGTCCTTTGTAGCTCTTAATAACTTTTGTCTTTTTGTTATTTCTCCTAAACCTTTTTCCGCCATCCATTTACTCAAGCTCATTCTTCTTCTTCTATCTGCTGTATCCCTTCAGGACGTTCGCGATCATGGCTCTCCACAATTTCCTGTCCTTTGTAGCTCTTAATAACTTTTGTCTTTTTGTTATTTCTCCTAAACCTTTTTCCGCCATCCATTTACTCAAGCTCATTCTTCTTCTTCTATCTCCTGTATCCCTTCAGGACGTAGGCGATCATGGCTCTCCACAATTTCCTGTCCTTTGTAGTTCTTAATAAATTTTGTCATCTCTCCTAAACCATGTTCCGCAATCCATTTACTCAAGCACACTAGGTAGGTTATGCATTGTTTTCATCTCTCCTACTTGCTTTCAATACATTCTGTGAGTGTCAAATTTTCCAAGCCTTCTTTCCTCATTATGTGCCTGAGAAATTTCAACTATCTCTTCCTAATGTTAAGTATAGCTATCCTTCTTGTTTCCATTTTTCTCGTCTTTGCACGCATGTTCGGTCCATGGTATTCTCAGCATCCTCCTGTAGAACTATATTTCTGTTGGTTCAAGTCCCTTTTACATGTGCGAGGAGATTGTCCAGAATTCGCGGCCATATAGGAGGACTGATATTATGTAACACCTCAGAAATGTGACATCAAATAAATTAATTCTACCTGCCAGCGTCTGTTTTATATCTTGGCCAACTTAGCTTGTGGTTCTCTATATATCACTATACAAATTATTATTTTTTTTTAAATGATCAAACTGAATGTACAATTTATTTATCTACAGCATGTGTCTTATATCATGCCCCATCCTGGATATGACGATAAACTGCAAGGCCTCTGATCAGGAGGTTTTGAGGAGCGTGGAACCACCTCTTAATTGCTGATGTTCCCAGGTCCACCCTGACCCGGGGTGGTAGCACCTGTTAGGGTCCCAGCTATGGGAAAATAGTGAAATCCCAAGGTGTGTCCGCGTCCTGGGTATGACGATAAACTACATCCGCATCCTGGGTATGACGATAAACTACGTCCAACCAAAAGGTCGTCGATCCGATCAATCGGCTGGTCATGTCATGCCCCATCACATCTAATCCATCCCAAAACAACTACAACTTCCAATTAACTTTCCCTCCCAAACCCTACACTAAATATACTAACACCTTACCCCTAAAATGTGAAGGGAAACAATGATGTTGCCAGCTATACGTTTTTGAAACAATGATGTTGCCAGCTATACGTTTTTGAAACAGTTGCCAGCTACACTTTTTTGAAACAGTTGCCAGCTACACCTTTTTGAAACAGTGATGTTGCCAGCTACACCTTTTTGAAACAATGATGTTGCCAGCTATACGTTTTTGATATATTTAGTAAATACTGGATCTGGCATTAAATAACCCATAGTGGTTGATATGCCATAAAACCCCAAACAAACAAACAAATATATCATGCCCAACTTTGCTTTATGAAAATAACTAATTTGCATATTTAGCTTCAAAAATTGACTCATTTTATTAGTCATTATCTAATTTGGTCTTTTGTGATCTTTCTAAGCAACTCATTGTTCACGGCTTCTTTATAATTAGAATTGTTTAGGTATTTAAATAAAACCCATTTTCTGTTCAGAATTGCCTTAAAATTTAGACTTTGCTTACTTCCCTTTACACTTAAGCAAATGTATTTCATTTTCAAAATGTACTATATTATAATATGGTGTATCATATGTGAAAGAAATGCCTATAAAAATGTGTAAACATAAGGGACTACTTTAATTATGACAATTTCACTAATACTGTTTTCATGGCTTCCATAAATCCCTCGAAGGAACAACTGTCTTGCAATGTCAGTGATTTGTTCCAGGCAGCAGCAGATATCATTGCTAGTCTTATTGATTAATAATGTTGTTAGTAGCTATCTTTTCTGTGGCCTTTTCTATTCTTTTTATTTTCTTTTCTCTTTTTTTCTTTTTTCTTTTCTTTTCTTTTTTTTCTTTTCTTTTCTTTTTTCTTTTCTTTTCTTTTTTTTCTTTTTTCTTTCTTTTCTTTTTTCTTTCTTTTTTCTTTTTTTTCTTTTTTTTCTAATTTTATTGTTTTTAGTTTTCATCTCTTTCCTTTTATTGTTTTTAGTTTTCATCTTTTCCTACCTTAGTTTTCCTTTTTTTTTCTACCTTTTTTTTGAAGAGTTTTTTTTTTTATTACTATCTTTGTTTTGTTTTTTGTTTTTTGGCTTTCTGTCTAGTTTTTATATTTTCTCTTTGTTTTGTTAATCCTTCATATACAAACCAAAATTTAAAACAGTAAAAACAACTTTCTTCATTCTGAAAAAATTAAAATGTAAAATATATGAACTCATATAAAATGCAGCCTATTTATTTACCCCCTACTGTCCTATATGCATTAACGTGTAGGATGCACCTTGTCAGGTAACCTGCCTTGCATATTCATTCCAACATGGTACAGGTTATTTGTAGATTGAGCCTGGCCTTTTATCTACACAATTCATAGCCGTGCTTCTTACTTGTTTCAATGATGCTTCATTCTAAAACACTGCAATTTGTTTTTTTTGTTTTTTTTAAACTTTTCCAGACTTTGGGATGATGGCGTGATTGACCCTGTTGATACTCGCATGGTCGTTGGACTTAGCCTGAGTGCTGCCTTGAATTCTCCTGTTGAACCCACAAAGTTTGGCGTCTTCCGCATGTAGAACAGTCAATTTAAAAAAAGAAAAAAAAAAGATTTTGTACCAAGGAGACATATTAGTACCAGATTTCCCTGCCCCTCTCATTGTGGCATTGGCTGTAGCTTGCAGGTTCCTCAAGAGAGAAATTTGCAAAACCTCTATTCCATAATAGCTGTTACGTTCAGTCTATTATGGCCAGAGGTAATACTATAATATTATTATACAACCTCTGTCCCATAATAATTGCTACATTTTGTGTATGAACTCTGTATACGAATGTAGCAACTATTATGGGACTAGGGTAGCAATACGTAAAATGGAAAAGTTTTCTTACTATCAGGTGACTAAATTTGTTAGTTCCTAACAGCATTATAGATTTATATTATTAAGCTTATAAGGTGTACAAAACATTTGCTAAGTTTAGTCAGGTTTCAGTCTAGAATTTGAAATACCCAAAGAGGATTGAGCACTAATAATTTACAAAGCTGACTTTCTATTCATCCCTCTACAACAGGTAGCTTCACACTTCTCTCTCTCATACATACACACATTGATATAATGGAATATGCATACACCTGAGTTCCCCCTCACTGGAATATGATTGGCTGGTGTCCGTCATAAATACAGACGGATGTGTAGGTACGACGTAGGTTAAGTCTACGACGACGCCCATTGGACTACGCCATTGGCTATCCTATTGGTCCACACCTAATGATTAAGCATATTGCCTGCGACTACGACGAGTACCAGTCGATTAGTGCTACCTGCGAGATTGTACTACTTGGTTACAGTAGCCAAAACCATTTAGCTACTTCGGTCAAATATATCCCTTTCCGAGACATATCACATATATATTTAGTCACATACCAAATGTAGGTATATGTGTATTTATTATTATATATGAGGTGTGTTTAGTGAATTCTATAAGAAATGGAAAGGTTTACAGGTACATGTTGAGGTGTGTTTTAAAAGGGGGAAGGCTCATACCTTGGTTTTGTTGTAGAATCTACATCGGAAAAGCAGGAAATGTTGTTTCCGTTGATTAGTAATCCACTTGATTTGACAACTCAGAATTTATTCACCAACTGATTATTCCTTGGTGTATGCTCCCTATAGATACTCAAGGGAATCACTGTCAGTGGTCGATTAATAATTTACATTATATTTCAAATATTTTAAAAATGCTGTCAGAAGTGCTACTCAGAGCCTATGCGCAAATGACTGATTTTGGTCATTTCACGCCTGACTGTTGAGACTGCAACTTCTGGTCAACCTGACAGATTAAAGTAAATCCATTAATTCTTACATATAGGAATTAGATTGTGTCAAAAGTAATTTCCCTTTTAAGAACCAACTGTAATACTTCAAAGAATAAAGTTGATAAATAAATGATAATTATTCATGACTCAATAAATAAAAACAATATAACAATGAAAGTGGGGGAGGAGTTATATTGCCAGCAGCAGCTACCTTATTCCAGCAAACACACAAACATAGTAGAACCCATTTTTTTTTTCTGCATTTGCTGTACCCACTTCTTATTTTTGTGTTTACGGTCATGGTAAAAAAAAAGTGATATTAACACATGTGTGTGTGTGCACACACACACACACACACACACACACACACACACACACACACACTAGTCCATACAAACCCAGATGAAAGTATATACAATTTTACTCCCCCACCAATACAATTTCAATACTCATGCCTTACTCCTCCCCTTCAATTACACTTCATGTTGTGCATTCATATATGAATAATAAAGCGTTAGGAAATAATTTGGCTTATATTGCCTGAGGATACTGAAAGATTGAAACCAAGGTAGTGTGATTGGCTGATCTCCTAATTTTTTGAAAGAGATTATATATATATTTTTGAATTGGACATAGTCCGACAATTTATTTAAAGACATTTTATGATATGTTTAACGTTCTTTTTATAGATACATGTATTTACATTCAGGCCGGTAAATGTTATTTAATACTGTTTATTATAAAAAACAGGGCATTTGCTTAAATACTTGTATCTATAAAAAGAACGTTAAACATATCATAAAATGTCTTTTTATATATATATATATATATATATCCTATCTCTCTCTCTCCATATATATATATATATATATATATATATATATATATATATATATATATATATCCTATCTCTCTCTCTCTCTCCATATATATATATATATATATATATATATATATATATCCTATCTCTCTCTCTCTCTCCATATATATATATATATATATATATATATATATATATATATCCTATCTCTCTCTCTCTCTCCATATATATATATATATATATATAGCCTCTCTCTCTCTCCATATATATATATATATATAT
>OZ038499.1:92221801-92316801 GCA_964036315.1 Acanthosepion esculentum | reverse complement strand
ATCTTTGTTTCACTTTTTCTTTTCTCTTGGTTGACCAGCTCAATTGACTTCATCACTCGGATGAGGACTTTTGAAATTCATTTTGACTGGAAGTCATGCCAGATCATTTTTAATGCACAATTCCATGTTTGTTTGTTTTTCATTGCACAAAAACAAACATCAAAGGAACAGTGTAAGTGAACATAGTTAGCTTATGTGTGTGTGTGTGTGTTTTTAGACATATCTGTTTTACTTTTATTTTTGTGTTTACTGTCATAGCAAAAAAAAAAGAAAAAAAGTGACATTAACATACACACATTTATGCAATAAAATCTTTAAAAAAAAAATCACATAAGTTACCTCCCTTGCATAGAGGTAAAAAAATATTTTTAATTTACAGTGTTAACGCATAACACATCCACAGATATGCAACCACTGAAGATGGTCTCAGATGAGATTGAAAGTACTTGGAAAAATAAAAATTATTTAAAATAAAATTTTGGAATTTTTCTTAATCAGTTTTCTACAGCCACCAAGAAATTTATTTGCGGATGTGAAATTATTAAAATAGACATATGTCTAAATTATTTAACCAAACATGCTTGGATGAAAATATGCTGCCTCACACACACACACACACACACACACACACTATTTATATATATATATATATATATATTTATTTCATTAAATAATATAGACAAATGTTGTCTATTTTATGTAAATTCTTTCTATATTGTCTGATAAGCTTAATAACATTATCATTAAAAGAAAATCACAATATTGTTACATATTTTTTAATCCAGTCTAAGCTTTCGGCTTACATAAGCCATTATCAAAGATGACAATTACACAATATATTAAGCAATACACGAACAAGAAAGTGATGATAGTCTGTTTATGTTTACATGGAAGATTTCCAAGCAACGACAAACTCGTGCATATAAGATGAAGTGAAAATTGCACCGCAGCTCATGACGTCACACATGACCACGCGAGAGTGGAAAACGAGAAGTATTAAGTATGGGGAGCCTTTGGTATAAACCAATGGCTTCTGTTATCAATTATAGGCATTTAAGAATCTTTGTGGAGATTTTATAGTTTATTTTGTTCAGGTTAGGTTTCAACTGTTTTATGTATATAGCTTCAAGAATTTTTAGTTTTTGTTTATTGTTTTCATGTTTAAGTATAGTTGTGTTTTCAACGAGGATTTTCCGGAATTGTGTATATCAGACGATATGAAAGGAATTTACTTAAAATAAATAGACAATACTTGTCTATGTTATTTAATGAAACATGCATCAATGAAAAAATGCTGCCTAAATACACAATATATACACACACACACACACACATATATATGTACGCACACACACATACAAGGCTATACAAAAAAACATGTTTACATATATATATATATATATATATATGTTATATATATATATATATATATATATATATATATATATATATAAAAAGAATAGTCAGATTTATAATCCAGAGTTCTTTAGCATTTATTTTTAAAAACTGCTTGATACACAGTAAAGCATAATATATTAAGTTTCTAAAAAAATAAAAATTTATTCAAAGAAATGAAATATCAGTTTTTTGTAGACATTGTCTTATATTTTCCTTAAAAAATAATTATAAAAATAATTTGATATCTATTATTTGATCATAAATAGTTTAAAAATGCATAATTAAATTCTAATAATTTTACAATAGCATATACAGTTTATTACTAAATATAATATAGTATTTTAGATTTTTATAAATAAAAAATATAAATAGTATGACTTAATCATATTTGAAAAGCTCTTTAAAAAAATCTCAATGTAGTTTAAAAAATAAGAAAATAAATATAAATAAAAATGCCAATTGTTGTGTAACACAAAATAATTTTTAAAAAAAACAGACTGCGATGACATGTTCACATAAAAGGAAGTCAGTATCAACAGACAGAAATTTCAAACTCCCGCATAACCAATTTTCACTTTGCCACATAAAAATATATTTGTATCTTCATTTGTCAAAAAGCCAATACCCACTTAATAAAAAAAAATTTTAAGTCTCGTTCCCCCACCAACTTAAAATATATAATACTATTTGGCTTATAGAATAAATCAATTTTTTTCAAAAGTTATTCAGCATTGCTTGAAAATGGAACTGATCTTCAAATTTTAAGTTTAATTTATATAGGTTTTGATTTTGAAACATAGAAATTTCTGTGTAGCGATGAATACATTTTTTTTTAAATAATTCATATATATATATATATATATTATGAAATGGACAATGTCTGACAATTATTTTAAGACATTTTTTATGTTTATACGTTCTTTTTATAGATAGAAATATTTAAGTAAATGCTCTGTTTATAATGAATATAAAATGCAACCTCCAACAGGAGGATGCATATTTTCTATGAAAATTTCTCGGACATTCAGGCTGGTAAATGTTGTTAATACTGTTTATTATAAACAGAGCATTTACTTAAATATTTGTATCTATAAAAAGAACGTATAAACATAAAAAAAATGTCTTTTTATATATATATATATATATAGATATATATATATATAATTAATACAAATATAAAATTTGTCACTTACCTGATTGATGTTATATTCAGCATCTCTACTCCAGAGTTTCATAGACGAACCTTTGTATAATTGTTTGCCCCACGCAAAAGCAGTTGTGTCAATTTTCTTGTTTTCAATATTTTTTTAAGTTAAAAAATAATGTGCTTTTTTATTCTTTTTTAAATTCTTGTTTAAATAATAAATTATTTATATATATATATATATTGGCACAGGGGAATAATGGATAGCAGCTCAGATATGAGCAATCAGAGGGCTGAGTTCAAATTCCAGTTGAGATCATTACATTCACTTATGTGCAAATACCCTTGGGGAAGATATGAATCCATCTCTTCAGTCTGCCCTGCTGTTTATTCCGTGAATACACAGCAGGGCAGACTGGGTGGGGAAACCAGTCTAGGAAGATGACACTGTATTCAAAACCTGCAGAGGATCGTTTGCGGGGTGGGGGCGCTTGTGGCATGATGTGCATCAGTTCTCCGTATTCAGCTCTGCTGAAAAGTGCTCAGTTCTGCACAAGCCTTTATCACTATAATCAATTCCAATGTGCGGATAGACTCTTCGGTTCTTAGAACTAGGCTGCTGGACGCTTATATGTTGAAGAAAAATGACTGGAAAGACCTCCATACACAGTGATTGCCACGGCTAGATAAGAGCCACCTCCTTTGTGTTACTTGTAATGGCTTCCATCTCATTTTGGCAGCCTAGGCCCCTAAGATTACTCTTGAAACCAGCATTTGATTTCATAGGTATCTCTATCTATAAAAGGCGGGATGTGTGTGTATCAAATGCACGGCCGCAATTTTCGACGGATTTGCACCAAAATTTATATGTACATGCTCCAAGTTAGCAGGAAGGCCAAGACTGACTTTGCATTTCCCAACTCCCATCGATAGTAGAAATAATCAATTTTTTCATACTTCTACGGCAGTTTTCATGTAGTTTGCGGCCATTTTCTACTGGCCACAGTGAGAGCCTATAGCTGGCTGCCACGAATAGGCAGGAAGATTCTATTGGCCAGTGTGAGAGCCAACAGCTGACTGACACGAATGTTAACTAGCATGCAAAAATATCGATAGCTGCATTCGTTACAAGTGGGAAAAATTTAAATCTGCACGCCACTTTAATCCAATTGGCTCATTCGCTTGCTTAAACTCAACATTGATTCTGATTTCGCAGAACTGGGTTGGGTGTGAAAAAGTATTTGTTATTAACATTCTTTTTTCATTCGGTTTTTTCCAGTTACGAGTCCTTTTTTAAAGCTGATCGTTTTGTGTTCATTTTGTTTAGTTCTTTTTTCGTAACAGATTTAATGTTTAGTATAGAGCTTAGGAAAAATTTGCAGTGCGAGATAGGCAAGAAGTAAGGCAGGTAGCAACATTAGCACGGCAAAGGGCACTCCTTTAAAGGCAAGGAAGGGCAAAAATATTTTAAGTCAAGTGATAGCAATTGCTGTATGAGTCGTACAATTTTTGAATCAAGCACGGGCAACGCCGGGCCATGCTGCTAGTCATGCATATATGACAGATAAACTCTGTATCCTTGACTGGACCTGCATGACCTACAACTCTTCTGTGTTCCACCATGTGCCTCATCTATCCAGATGATGATCTGCAAACAACAAAGGTATTGTCAGCAGGGCAATGAGGCATAATTGGCCTGCTTCTGGTTATCTAGTAGATAGGTTTTTGCCTATCGTCCAGTTCACACTCCTCCCCAGTCTTTTGAACAGGTCTAGAGATTTATCCCATTTTCTTGTTTACAATTGGGTTTCCTGTTTCTTCTAAAGTCTATTTCAACTCTATAATTCTAACGTCTCCACCTAAAACTCTGAACTTTTATTTACTATTGGCACAAAAAGTTCAGGGACCTCTGCTCTATATGATCTTCAAATCGCCCCAAAGGGCAACTGACATCCATTTTGAGAAGCCGTGCACTTGTTGATCCAGTTTCTTTTGCCTTTGTATGGTTCAGTAAATCACTTCAATGGGCACCGACTAACCGAATTCGTTCAAGTGTCAATATTACAGGGTTTGAAACTGATTTTCAGTCACTGTAAATCCAGTGAAACTGGCTTACTGAAACTTATTACTTGCTAAAACTGACTAAACCAATTTTCTCGATTCAGTTAATCGACAAATGCACACCTAATTTTAATACTTTTTAAAAATACAAATTGATTTCTTCGTTTCAGTGATGAGCTCATAAAGCTAATGGGTCTTGCCACTTCTTCAAACCTTCTGCTACAAAATCACAAAGAACTGTACCAAATAACAGAAACCACATCACTTAAGGACTTCCAATAGCAGCAACAATTAAAATGGATAGCACATGTAACTCCGAAAAGATGTTGGTCCCAATCTAGATTAGGAATGACTGCAAAGTTCTTTCCCCTCCCCAATTTATAGGCAGAAGCATACAAATGCATGCTGGGATTTCTTCCTTGCCAATAAAATAGGCTGGTTCTTGGTTTCATCTGACCCAGTCCCTGTCTTGTCTTGAAGCCAGAACGCTACATTCACTTATTCGAACTAGCTCTTGTGTGTCTACCTCAATTTTTAGTTTGTGAACTTTTTGGTGAATTACTGTTGCTTTGCCTTGTATATATTGTTTGCTTGCTTTATATTATTTTTGTCTTGTTCTTTTCTTGCAAATTTGGTAAATTCTGTTTGATGGACAGTTCTGTCATTTATTTTACATTTAAACATGGCCGCTCTCTCTGCAGAAAATAATGACATAATCAAGATGTTGACTTTCCACACTAATTCAAATAAACTGTTGAAAGCCCCTACACCTTCTATCAGTACTCACCGTATATATTATTCCCACTAAGACATTAATCACCAACTGGTCCTTCGATCAGCGGTAGATTTGGCCCTTCCAGCAGATCTTTCTTCACTTTCCTCCAGTCGCGAATTAATTGATGAAATACTCAGCGGATCAGTGTTTCTCGGGGAGTTCTTTCGAACAAGCTTGCAGCGTCTGGGCCCAAGAATTACTTTCTATCCCACTAGACACATCAAAACAAAAAAAGCTGGGATAAAATAAAATGCGAGGCCAATTTTACTAATTTGAGGCTCTCTCTGGACCAGCATCGCCTCGCCTGTCTACTATCTGCTTCACAACCGAGTAGTGGCGCCTGGCTCAACGCAGTGCCCTCTTCATCTACCGGTACCTTTCTAGATGATGAGTGCACTCGGGTCGGAGTCTCAATCCGTCTTGGACTCAAATTATGTGAGCGTCATAGATGCAGATGTGGAGCCTCCATTGATGAGTTTGGTTTGCATCCTCTCTCCTGTCGTCGTAGTGCCGGCCACTTTCCACGGCATGCAGCAATAAACGACATCATCAAAAGAGGTTTGGATGCAGCTGGGTTCCCTTCCCGTAGGCCTCGACCGTGATGATGGAAAGCGGCCGGATGGCATTACCATCTTCCCTTTTAAAATGGGTAAGTCGTTGATTTGGGATGCGACCTGTGCGGATACATTTTCTGCCGGTAATTTGATTAGGTCCGCGGTTGAGCCAGGGTCCGTCACCCGGGACGCAGAGATAAAAAATATACTTAAATATTCTCTTGCTGATAGATTTTTTTTTACTCCTGTGGCAGTGAAGACTTCTGAGGTTATTGGCCCTGATTCGATGGCGTTCCTTTGGAGGATTGGCGCGATTGCATCTCGATTAAGGGACGAGCCTCGCGAAACGGAGTGGCTCTTGCAGCGTGGTAATGCTTTCTCCATCATTGCGGCTGGCAGAGGATAGAAAAAAAATTGTTTATAGTTACTTTGTTCTGGAATTGTCATCAATGGTCAACTGAACTTGCTTTGTTTCAATAAATTTACAATAAATATCCACTAAAAAACAAAAAAACAAAAAAAAACTGTGTTTCTTACTAGTTTTTCTATTTGAGACTCTCTGCTCAGTGCTCAAAATCCAGGATCTGCTTTTTGGTGTCATTATTAAAGGAAGAGAGAAAATTGCTGTGTTGATGCATATTGTTTATTCCAAGTACTTTTGACATTAGCACAATGTCATCATCAGTGTGTTGTTTTTTCAAGACAAATATTGCAGTGTTTGTCTGAAAGTTAAAATTTTACTAGTGAAGTAAAGATTGGTGAGTTTAGTGTGATTAGTAATGCTTCAGACGAGGTAACTGAATTAAGTTAAATAAGTATTAAGAACTATTGGTAAAAATCTAAATATTTTAAACTATCTACTGTAAACATTTTAAAACATTTGTGCAGTATTCATAATTAATTTTATTAAAGTTTGGTTTCAAGTTTTTGGTTTCTGTGTGTGTGTGTGTGTATATATATATAAGAGAAAAAAGAATACAAATAGAAGGCTTCTCCCTTAGCTGATTGATGTTGCCTTCAGTATCTTGACTTGAGAGTTTCCTAGACAGACCCTCCAGGAATCGCTCGTCAGGGAACGGTGGGTATCACCAGTTGCTTGCTTATACTTCTCAATTTTTCTTTTTTATATGCATTTTTCATTGGTGCAAGCTTCTTTTTTTCCCATGCATTCACCTGTCTGTGCATGCATGTGGAATGTTGTGGTTATCTGCCCTTTTTGTGGTTCTTTTCACTTTACACTCACCCCTTAACTTCATCTCTCTTTTTCCTCTTTTCTTTCAATTTTAGCCACTTTGACTTCCAGTTTTCTAGACATATACTACCATTAATCTTTTTAGCATTCTAGTGTTCTTCTTGTTTCAGAAGAACAACTTAGCTAACAAAAAAGACAAAGTGAAAATTATATTTGCATGGACAGTTTTAAAAAAATATAAAAGGAAATGAATGTAAAACACTAACTGGAATGGGTATATTTGTGTTACACCATGTGGTTGTGTGAAATTAAGCAGTCAGACTGCCCAGAGAGTATCTCCCTGGAGGAAGACTTAGCAGCATTTTGTACCTAACAAATTTTATGGTTGAGAGCAAAAAAAAAAAACCCTATAAAAGAGTGAGTGTTCCTTTAGAGGGGAGAATAAGATTTTACCCCTCCCCATATACACAAGATAGCATAAACGATTTTTAACTCAAGGCTAGAAACTGATGATTGGGTTAGCACAAATTTTTCAGACAAATTCACTACTTGTTATCCTGTCTGACAATGACGTCAGGAACAAATACATCAAAGTGCCTTAATTGAATAGGGAGTTAAGGGTTCATGAATTTATCCAAGAGCATTAATACAAAATGAGGGTAGCAGAATTTTGTTCTTTCCCAGGTTATAAGACCACTTCAACAGATATCCCATGACTGCCAAAAATATAAACACTTGATGATGACCAGAGGTCACATGTCCAAAATGTTTAGTCTATAACAAAGATGTGAAAAACAGTTTAAAATAATTAAACTACGAAACAACTTCATTTTTCAGTGTTTGATAGACACACAAATATTAAGCTTTATATATTAAATATAGTCACTTTTTTTTCCTTTTTTTTTTCACTCCACTAGCTTCTACTGTGGTGGATGAGTGAAATGTTTTGTGCAAAGAGTGGAACAAATTGGAATTTAAAGATGCAAAATCTGGTGCACGTATCCAGTTCATAACAGCAAATTATTAATTATTGGTAAATTTTCATAAAACATAGTGCAAATCCAATACAGTGTTAAAATTCTCCATAGGCAAAACATCTGCCTTGTCAGTCATTTATCGAAGCGTGTATAATGCAAGGGGCACATAATTGATTCAGATATAAAAAGTTATCTCCCTTTGATTTTCTAGTCAGTCAGTTATGTGCCATGCGTGATACACACTTAGGCGATCATGTATCTTTCGATACATGACTGACGAGGCAGATTTTTCCCCGCAGTAGGTTGCCATTTCTTTCTGCAGTAGACCAATTGCCATCCAAGACTATAGAACCTGGTCTATCCTGCTATTTACCCATAGCTGGGGGAGAAGAAGAGGATTCATACCTTTCCCAAGGGAATTAGCACGTAAGTGAATGTAATGGATTCAAATGGAATTCGAACTCGGCTCTCCAATTCTTCAATCTGAGCCGCTTATCCATTACTCCTCCACATGGAAAATTTGATCAAATAAACATTTGATTTAATCAATTTGTTTGAGTTGTTCTAGTCGTTCCTTCAATCGTGTTATGGTGTAATTATATCCAGGATATACTAATGCCTATTATGGGCCTTGGAGAGTAAAGAAAACCAACCAATATCTTCTCTCTTCTCAAGCACCCTATCAGTATAAGGCCTCGTTATTTCTATACAAATTCATAAAAAGATTCCAATTTTCACATCTTTGCAAAATGCATACTAATATGGTAACTGATGCAAGACAATCAAAAGCAATTTTTTTTTCGCTTGCATTAGCCTGGCTCGGAATGTCATCTAACAAAAACACATGGCAAATATTTTGGTTAATCCAATACACTCCATTCTGATGATATCCGTAACTTTCACAGATAGCATTTAAAGGAACAGCTACATCTAAACTTTTACTCTGATGTCGAGCCACTCAAGGTAGAGCAACATTTCTCAACTAGTATACATTAATGCACCCTGAAAGTTAGCTAGGTGCAAGCCAAGTTAACAGAAGCGTAATCTATGTTGTTTTTTTATCCTTATTATCTTGTAAACTTAGAGACTAAATTTTATTCATAACTGTTCCCAGGTCCACCCTGACCCAGGGTGGAAGAACATGTTAGGGCCCCTACTATGGGCAAATAGTGAACCATCAAACAAAACACCGTGAAAGTATATCAATACATTTTTAAAGAAAACAATTACCAACAATACAAGTTTAAAACAAAATAACCAGCAACACAATTTTATTGTAGAATTACAAACAATCCATTTTCTCATAAACTGACCAACAATCCGTTTTCTAATAAACTGACCAACAATCCATTTTCTAATAAACTGACCAACGATCCGATTTCTAATAAACTGACCAACAATCCGTTTTCTAATAAAATGACCAACAATCCATTTTCTAATAAAATGACCAACAATCCATTTTCTAATAAACTGACCAAGAATCCGTTTTATAATAAACTGACCAAGAATCCGTTTTATAATAAACTGAACAACAATCCATTTTCTAATAAACTGACCAACAATCCGTTTTCTAATAAAATGACCAACAATCCGTTTTCTAATAAACTGACCAACAATCCGTTTTCTAATAAAATGACCAACAATCCATTTTCTAATAAAATGACCAACAATCCGTTTTCTAATAAACTGACCAAGAATCCGTTTTATAATAAACTGACCAAGAATCCGTTTTTATAATAAACTGAACAACAATCCATTTTCTAATAAACTGATCAACAATACATTTTATCTGTAGTTGAAGGCATACAATTATGTTCAAAACATATTTAGTTGAAACCATAAAATTGTATTCAAAATATTTAGATTTCAACATTAAATGACCCACAGAGATGTTGATATGCTGCTAAACAAAATCAACCAACTAATCATTCATAAGATCTAAACTTGAGAGAAACATATATTCTTTTTTAAATAATAAAAAATATTTAAAAAATCCTTCAACGACGATACTGAAATATATAATGCTTTTTAAGTAAATAGTAACTGAACTATTCCATAGTTTCGTCACTAATTTACAAAATCATAAATATATATAACCTAATTTTTAATATTCTATATTTGAAAATGCAATTTCAAGAACATACAAGAGGACACACGTACACATATAGAATGAATTATTTATTCCGCATAAAACATTAAAATTTAATGTCTCAGAGAATTCTAAAAGTTCACCCAGATGTAAAAAAAGGGTCGAGAAACAATGAGGTCAAGGGTTACTGAATGGGGTTGTTTTATAAACATGAAGACAGATAACAATTGACCCTAGATTTGAAGAGGTTAAGAAGCATCAGGAGTTCGTTTCCCAAAGCAGTGGCTGCCCTAATAGAACTTCCTTCTTACTAATGGAATACGAAAGAAATGAGAATGGTTTTACCCTGTGTATATGCGACTTACGGCCATATCACATTGAAATGCCAGTCCCATATAATCACCAAAGTTAAGCAACATTGAGCCTGGTCAGTACCTTGATGGGTGACCGCTTGGGAATACCAGATGCTGTAAGCTTGGATAATGGCTCAGAATTGTTAATCCGGGAGCCGAGTTCAGTGCCAGTTCCGTTTGTTATATTCACTTACATGCCTTAGCTTTGGGAAAGGTATGAATCCATCTCTTCTTCCCCTAACTATGGGTTAATTAGTAACATTTGTATCACTAAATCCTGATCATCTAAAAAAAAAATTCGTGCAATCTAAAAATATTTTATGGCTTTAAATAACCTTCAAAGGGTTGCTAAGCCGCAGAAAAGGAATCCATCAATCAAAAAACTATGTGTAACGGAATTTAGCTGTAAAGATTCAAACTGGTGGAACTGGGGCATATAGCTCATCAGAAATAGGCTTGCGTCTGTGGGAGAGGGTTTATAGAGTGGAAAATAATTCATCACCCACAAGGCCGTGTAGATGCTTTTGCACTCTCTCGAGACTGGAAAGAAAAGATTGGGCAGTTCTAGCCCAGATATGGCAGCCATATATCATTTTCTTTCTGATCTGACTCTTGTAAAGTTAGAGCGTAGCAGGTGAGTTGTGTACATTCTAGAGCTGTATACGGTTTAGACCATTTTTCTAGCAACTTAAGCACTGGATCATATATATGAGTTCTACTTGAGGTCTGAAGAATCCCAAAAGATGCTAAAAACAAAGAGCTTAATTGAGAGTGCGTCCATTCACCAAGACTGATGAGAGTTCAGGCTTGGCCCGGTGAGGATGAACGGTTGTTTGGTTTTTGAGGTATTGAAAGTTACAAGCCAGTTTTTGTATAAAAATATTTATTTCCTACCAATTCTTGCGTCAAGCACAAAAACTTAGTCAGACTAGCAATGCTAGGCACAAGACTAAACCACTGCATAAAATTTTAAAGGAAAAAATATTTATTACACAAGTACGAAAACGGTATAAAGTTTGCATAAAAAAATTCTTTTTGTACATCTATTAAGACAGGATAATAATTTCTCATCAAAAAATTATGATTTTAAGTTAGAAAAAGACAAGGATTCAATGAGAAAATGATAAAACAATTGAAAAAGGCAGCAAAACAAAGTTGCAACCCCCTTTCAGGAAAAAAACTACTTTTTACTTGCCCTATAAGCATCTCTGGGACATATAGTAATTTTAGAAAAGTCTCTTTTCAATTCACAATTCATGCTTGGGAAAATTTCCTAGAATTCTTTTCCGTTCTTTGTTGTCCAACCGCAGGAGAATTTTCACTTGAATTTCAAAATCCTATGCAGCTGGGTGGTAACCTTCTGCCTTCGTGATGCTCTCTTCTTGATGTCAATTTGCCTTCCGCTATATGATGTCTATTTGCCTTCCGCTATATGATGTCAATTTGCCTTCCGCTATATGATGTCTATTTGCCTTCCGCTATATGATGTCTATTTGCCTTCCGCTATATGATGTCTATTTGCCTTGTTCCCTCGCCGTCAAAAAGTCTTCCCCCCTCTCATCCACTGACCCGAGTTCTGTTTATTTGGAAAGGGTAGCTCACAGAAGACTCCATCCAAGTTTTCACACGGGCATGAAACCACAGCTCACATTGGCCACGAAATACAAAAAAAAACCTATCTTCCATACACTTGAGATGGATCCTTCAAAATTTTGGCAGTTTTCCACTGCTGAGCCAAAAAAGATATACAAGTGTAACAATTTTTTACGCAAATCGTCTGGCCTTCATAAAAATTACACTTCTCTCAAAAGAACGTTTACTAAAAAAATTAAAAAAACCTAGATGATTAAACTTTTCTTTAAGACTAATATTTTAAATGTAGTAAAATAAAGTTTTTATATTTGAGCTGTTAGAGATAAATCAGATGAGAGATCAGACTCTGGTCATGTTGATTAGAGGATCACTTATATAGTGAGATAGCAAACCATAGAAATATAACTTTTGGGAAAAAAATGAAACAATTTTATTACTAGCTGCATGAGAATCTCATCAGAATTAGAAAGGTCATGAATTGACTTATCAGGTGACCTCTGACCTTACCACTATTCCCTAATTATGCTTTAGTCATTTTTGCATTAAATAAACATTTCTTAAGATAAGAATAAAACATATGAATTTTTTTCCCTAACATGTACTTTAATAATTTTTCTGTTGTGCATTGACACCTAGAAAGGTATTGTCAATGGTCAGGAATACATACAGGTTTTACTGAGAGACTAGAGATAGTATATTCATAAGGTAAATACACTACTCATGATTTTATAATAGAAATCCATTGAAAGCGAGAAGAAAGGGATAGTCAATGGTCAAGAATTAATACAGGTGAAACTCGGGAAGAAATGAAGCATTGTCTATGGTCAGGAATTAATGTATGCATTACTAACAGAATACGTATTTTTATTGGGCTTTCCTTCTTTTTTTTATTAATACACGGTGCGATGGGTAAATTGTCGCCCATGTGCATTTTTTGATTTTGTCGACTGCACATTATAGTAGAGGGTCAGTTGGGCACAGTCTGTGAGAAAATGAGCACCATGATGCAATTCACGCCACCAGGAATTTGGGGACTGCGTGCTGTACTCCTTGGCATTCGCGATGGTAGCTCCACTATAATCATTTCAGAGCATTTGGGTGGCAATCTGAGGACAGTGCAGAGTACCCGGAAAGAGCTGGATGAATATAATGATCATAAACGAAGGTGTTTGGAGTGATCACTAATGATGGCAACATTATACCTCCATTCATCTTCCCACGGGGCCTCAGACCCAGGCCTACATCAAATGCCTTGAAGAGGTAGTGCTGCCATGGGTCAAGGTGGTGGCTGCTGGAAGACCCTTTGTCTGGCAACAGGATTCTGCACCATGCAAAACAGACAAGAGAACCCAATCATGACTGTCAGACAATTTCTGCAACCACATCTCCCCTTACATCACATCTTACATCTGGCCACCTAACTCCCCAGACTGCAGCCCCCTTGATTATTATGTGTGGGGCGCAGCTGAGCAAAAGTCCAACAAAACTCCTTGCAGCACTAAAGATGAACTGAAGGCAAGGATTATGGCAGCATTCACCAACTTAAACAAGGAGTTCAACCAGAAGAGTTGCAGGAGATTCCAAAGTCGTCTGGAGTGCCATGGTTGAAGCCAGTGGCGATTTTATTGAATAAATTATTTAGTAATTCAAGATTTTGGTAAATATATCCGTCAAAATGGGATTTCAGTGTTATTTTCATTTCTGCATAATTTAGACGATAATTTATCCATCGCACCCTGCCTGTTATAATGAGATGCCGGTGTTGTTTACATTTCTGTGTAATTTAGACGACAATTTATCCATCGCACCTGTATCCGTTAAAACGAGATGCCAGATTCATTTTTCTTTTTTTGTGTAATTTAGACGACAATTTATCCATCGCACACTGTACTTTTCTTTTTTCTTTCTTATACCAAGAATATGAGTTTTCATTGCAAAAGTCGACAATCAAAACAAAAAGTGTAAAGGTCTCGAACAAACATCTGGTTTTGTACAATGCTAGAATGTAGCAAGTTTGTGAATTAAGTTTCGCTAAGTCCCACGACTTACTATTAGTATTAGCTAGTACCAATTACAGGTGGTTGTTAGTGTTACAACAACTATTGTTGCTATTTTACCCATAAAGATTTTTTTAGTTCTAGGTAAATAAGTGGGTGTAGATGAGAGGGACACCTTGTTGGGATAGATAGATAGATAAATAGATAGATAGATAGATAGATAGATAGATAGATAGATAGATAGATAGGAACCGACTGGGATAGATAGATAGATAGATAGATAGATAGATAGATAGATAGATAGATAGATAGATAGATAGATAGGAACAGACTGGGATAGATAGATAGATAGATAGATAGATAGGAACAGACTGGGATAGATAGATAGATAGATAGATAGGAACAGACTGAGATATAGAGAGAGAGAGAGATAGATAGATAGATAGATAGATAGATAGATAGATAGATAGATAGATAGGAACAGACTGAGATATAGAGAGATAGATAGATAGATAGATAGATAGATAGATAGATAGATAGATAGGAACAGACTGAGATATATATAGAGAGAGAGATAGATAGATAGATAGATAGATAGATAGATAGATAGATAGATAGATAGATAGATAGGAACAGACTGAGATATATAGAGATAGATAGATAGATAGATAGATAGATAGATAGATAGATAGATAGATAGATAGGAACAGACTGGGATAGATAGATAGATAGATAGATAGATAGGAACAGACTGGGATGGATAGATAGATAGGAACAGACTGGGATGGATAGATAGATAGGAACAGACTGGGATAGATAGATAGATAGATAGATAGATAGATAGATAGATAGATAGATAGATAGATAGGAACAGACTGGGATGGATAGATAGATAGATAGATAGATAGATAAATAGATAGATAGATAGGAACAGACTGGGATGGATGGATAGATAGATAGATAGATAAATAGATAGATAGATAGATAGATAGATAGATAGGAACAGACTGGGATAGATAGATAGATAGATAGATAGGAACAGACTGGGATAGATAGATAGATAGATAGATAGATAGATAGATAGATAGATAGATAGATAGATAGATAGATAGATAGATAGATAGATAGATAGGACGATATGTAATAAAGATGTCAGCTGTCCAGGAACTGGTTTTTCAAGCTGAGGTATGCCTTTTTGTGTTTTTCTATCTACAAAACCGTCTACCCCCACACCCGCTTCTGACAACATTCCAATATAGTGACTAACAGTTTCAGCGAGTAAAAAACTGATGATGGTGTGGGCGTTTGTGTACACCTATCTGGCTACAGACATACCCACAGAAGACTTGGACGCGTAGTAAGATATTTCTGCCTGTAAAAAAAGGTCATGAACAATAATGGGTTTTTCGAAGTCAATTTGGGTGACACGAATACAGATTGGCATAGACATTAATAAAACTATACCCATGTTTTATAGATTATTCAAAATTGATACATCGAATAGGATGGAAGAGTTCACCATATATATATATATATATATATATATATATATATATATATATATATATATATATATATATATATGTATGTATGTATATATAAGGTGACCCCCCAAAAACGGGAACATTTTAACAATCCATTAAGCCAAGAAGCTCAGTTCCTAGGAACTGACAGTCAAACACCAGCACATATGATGATGTGATTATAGTGGTGAAGGTTGCAGAACCAACGACATTTTTTGAAGGGTCAAATACAGAGACTTGGTGCACTCCATGCCAGAAGGTCCCTAAACATACTCCGCAGGTTTTGAATTCAGAGTTGTTCTTCTCCTAGACCAGTTGCCATCCAAGCTTATAGAACCCAGTTCTATTTACCCATAGCTGGGGGCAGAAGAGGATTCATACCTTTCCCAAGGGTATTAACACGTAATGTATTCGACTGGAATTCGAAATCGGCTCTCTGGTTACTCAATCAACTACTTCACTGTGCCTCTCTCTCTCTCTCTCTCTCTCTCTCTCTCTCTCTCTCTCTATATATATATATATATATATATATATATATATATATATATATATATATATATATATATATATATATATATATATAAGTGAACCCTGAGGTCAACACCAAGCAGTGACTCTGTTTCATGCTTGCAAGCAAACTTGAGTTCAATAAAGGACTAAACATCAACTTCAGGAAGATGGAATGCACAGTTGTTAGCAAAAGCAACAGATCCACATGCAAATTACAAATTGGGGATACCAAAATCAAACAAGTACAACAATTTATATATGTGGAAATTTTTTTAACAGAGGACAGAAAGTGAGACACTGAAATTTGAAGTTGCATCCGGATAACCAAAGATGCCTTCCAAAAGCTAAACAGAATATTAAGCAACAGAAAAATTTAGAAATAAAGAAAGGGCACTGAACTATTATGTAATAATCAGTCCTCATATATGGAAGTGAATACTGGACAATCTCCTCACAAAAGTGTTGTGGCTCTTCAGGTTTAAACCTGAAAAAAAAAAATAAATCAAATATCATATATCTCTGAAGATAAGAGCACGTTTGAATTATTCACCACCTCCCCAATCTCCTGCTCCCGCAAGAAAAAAAATTGTACACACAGTAGACGCCATGTCCAAAGCATGTGTACAATTTTGACACAGATAAACTACACAAAGATTTTTTTCAAATCTACCAAAAATCAACTAATTGGATTTCAGTAAAAAGTTTTCAGTATTTATTAATCTGTGAAGTGATTTGTAAGAAGAAATTCTGGAAATTTCATTAGAAAAAAAGAATAGACTTGAAGCAACCGGAGCAAAGTGCTGAACTGTTACGTGATATCAGTCCTCCTATTTGGAAGTGAATACTGGCCAATCTCCTCAAAGATGAAGAAGAGATTTGAAGCAACAGAAACAAAGAAAAGAGTGATGAACTGTTACGTGATATCAGTCCTCCTATTTGGAAGTGAATACTGGCCAATCTCCTCAAAGATGAAGAAGAGATTTGAAGCAACAGAAACAAAGAAAAGAGTGATGAACTGTTACGTGATATCAGTCCTCCTATTTGGAAGTGAACACAGGACAATCTCCTCATAGATGAAGAAGAGATTTGAAGCAACAGAAACAAAGAAAAGAGTGATGAACTGTTACGTGATATCAGTCCTCCTATTTGGAAGTGAACGCAGGACAATCTCCTAAAAGATGAAGAAGAGACTTAAAATAATATAAATGTGGTTCTACAAGATGATGCTGTGAATACCATGGGCAAAACATGTGAGCAACGTCAAAGTTTTAGAGAAAATGAAAACAAAACGATACCTATTATTAACATCAGAGAGACACAGTTGAAATTTCTAAGGCACATAATGAGGAAAGTGGTCCTGGAAAATTTGATACTCACAGGACATATTTCAGGTAAGAGGGACACAGAAATTGATTGATTGATCTGTTTTCTACGGCGTATCAACCTTTCACAAGTTATTTAAAGCCAGAAAATATTTTTAGATTGTAAGAATTTCTTTGGGAACAAGAATGATTTAGGGATTACTAATTAGCCCATATCTGGGAGGAGCCGATTTGGATTCATACGTTTCCCAAGATTATTTGCACACAAGTGAATATAATGAACCTGAGTGAATTGGAACTCGGCTGTCCGATTAATAATTCCATGTTGCTATCCATTGCCTCGCCCGCACCTCCATGCTTACAGCTTCTGGAATTCTCAAGTAAAATACACACAGGAAAATAACGCATAACCTACCTAGTGAAAACGAAACTGTTGTGTTGATCAGAAATTTAAATTTCTGACTTGTGGAGTGAAGAACGTCAGTGCGTGGTCGCTGACACCTTTTAAGGGGAGGTAACTAAGTATGGTTGTGGAGAGTTTTTTATGAAATAAGTAGTAAAAAAATATTAGTGCAAACCTTGGCATTTCAAACTATTGTACACATTTTAAAGCACTTGTGAAGTATTCGTAATTAATTATATTAAGGATTGGTTTCAATATTTTAACATAGCTTCGAGAATTTTTAGTTTATGTTTATTCTTTTATGAAAAATTATAGAAGTATTTTCGACAAGGTTTATTTTTTTACTACTTATTTCCATACTACGTTATACAAAAACTTTAGAAGGAAACTCTCATCAACCACTACTTTTTCTATCAATAGCTTCATTTGAAAGACTTGCAACGGCAACAACAAGAAAATGAGTAGCATATGCAACAAGAAGCGTAAATAGTGACGTTGTAGTAGTATTAGGTAGTAGTAACACCATATGTAAATATACACTTTCCTTTTCACTATGAGCGTGACAAAGAAAACTCTTTCTTTCTTTCTCTCTCTCTCTTTCTTTCTTTCTCTACTCTCTCTCTCTCTCTCTCTCTCTCTCTCTCTCTTCTCTATTACCATATTACTTCCTTTCTTTCCTTCTATTGTTCATATCCTCAGTAACTGACAGAACCCGGACATAGCTTATGTGGGTCATTGAACGTCATAAAAATAATCAACCAATGATAACACGTCCCGCAAATATAAAACGGAAAACACGGATGTGTCAGGCCCCATAAAATGAAAAAGAAAACAACGTGCGAAACAGAGAAGAAGAAGGAAACTGGTTCGATGTAGCAGTTCAAGACGCATGGGTTGGAGATTCATCAGATGTGAGTTGACTGCACGTGCAACTCCAGAAGAAAAAGAAGACGAAAAGAAGAAGTGGGAAATTGGTTCGATGTAGCAAGTTCATGGCGCAAGGGTTGGAGATTCATTGAACGTTGAGTTAGACCGAACGTACAACTCTAGAAGAAAAAGAAAAAGAAGAAAGGATGAATTCAACAAATTAATTTCTGTCAGCCAAAAACACAACGACCCTGTATGAACTCTCAAGTCACAAAAAGGACTGTCTTAGTCCTTTTTGTGACTTGAGAGTCGCCTACTTTAGCCACTGTAACCAAATGGAGTCAACAATAAAACGGTATTATAGATAGTAAATTTGACCTTTACTTATGTATTAGCCCAACCTGCATCTCTATATACCAGTGTTTCTCAACCGGAGTTCTCCGGAACCCTAAGGTTCCGTAAAAGGTCCCCAAGGGTTCCGCGAGAACAGGTGAGATAAGCTAATGCGCTTTTGACTTTTTATTTAATTTCATATACGTAATATTAATAAACACACACAATATATTCTTGGTTATTGCAATATTGTAATATAGACATCATCCTATCTAACCTATTATGTTATTAAAAAAATATAACAATCATTGGGAAGATATTTAGTGATGTCTGTCCGACGCCAGGGTGAAATCACCTTTACTCGTCAGGGCCCACTCAGCGAACGGGACCTGGACTTAAAATTACTTATTTCTTTGTTTTTTTTTCTTTATTTTTACAGAAATACCTATAAAAAAATCTGATGCAGCAATTATCTGTTTTCATTCTGTTTACATTTATATTATAGGTATAGGGTATTAGTTACTTATGTTTATATAAGGTATAATGTTTATAGGTATATGATATTCGTTACTTGTGTTTATATAATGTACAATGTTTATAGGTATATGATATTGGTTACTTGTGTTTATAGGTATATGATATTAGTTACTTATGTTCATATAAGGTATAATGTTTATAGGTATATGATATTAGTTACTTATGTTCATATAAGGTATAATGTTTATAGGTGTATGATATTGGTTACTTATGTTTATATAAGGTATAATGTTTATAGGTATATGATATTAGTTACTTATGTTTATATTTTATGTCTGAGTTTAGAATTTTTTGTGTGTGAATGAAAACTCCCCGATGAAGTATTATAAAGGAACAGTATGAATTTTATTTAGCATTACCAAAAAATTTGGCAAACAAGTATTAATTTTTCCTTAAACCAGTTATTCAAAAATATATACTATGATATTTACCACGTGAACAACGATGAAAATATAATGAGAAAGATATGGTATATGATTTTGTTTTTGTGCAGGGGTTCCTTGAGACATGTAATTTATTTTAAGGGTTACGCAAGGGTAAAAAGGTTGAGAAACGCTGCTATATACCATAACGTAATCAAGATGTTGAGTTTCCACACTAAGTCAGTTCCATACGTGATGCCGCTTGGACGATCATGTCTCTTTCGATTCATGACTGACGAGGGAAAAGGTTTTCCTGTGGCAGGCTGTCATTTCTTTCTGCTGTAGACTGGTTGCCAGCCAAGGGTATAGAACACGGTCTGTCCTGCTATTTAACCCATAGATGGGGAAAAGAAAAGATGGATTCATATTTTTCCCAAGGATATATGCACATAAGTCAATGCAACGGTCTTGACTGCAATTCGAACTCGTCCCTCCGATTTCTCAATTCCGAACTGATATCCATTAAACCACAACGCCCCCACTTTCGACATTACCTTAAACAAAAGGCTTGGAAGGAAATTCCAATTAATGATAGAAAGAGCTATAATATTTGATTTTTAGCGGGACGTGTTGTCATTAGTTGATTATTTTTATGACGTTCAATGACCCACATAAGCTATGTCCGGGTTCTGTCAGTTACCGAGGAGATGAACAATAGAAGGAAAGAAAGGAAGTAATAATGGGAGAAATCTAATTTCCTAAAAAAACTGTTCTGAGAAAAAGATTTTATAGATTTCAATCAACAGTAACGCTAACAGTTTGGTCAATGAATACGAATATTTCCTGTGTATTAATTTCACGATTACCATAACAATATATAATAAATTATTTGCCTATAAGAATGCTAAAATGATTTTAGTATAAGGATGTATTTCAAAAGTTTAGAATTATTTGCAACAGGCTGACGCGCGATGAACTCCTCACAGTATTCCGTGTTGCTATCACGTGTTGCTTCACCAGCACATCTATGCTTACAGCACCCGGAATTCTCAAGTGATCAACAGAGGAAAATAACGCATAACCTACCTAGCGAGTAAATGGATGGCAGAATATGGTTTAGGAGAGATAACAATTAGAAAAAAAAGTTATTAAGAGCTAAAAGGTACAGGAAATTGTGTCAACGTCCTGAAGAGACAACAAATAGACGAAGCTTATTTTGACATATAGTGTTGAAAATTAATTTGAGAACAATATTTTACAAGTTCACATTCTCGCTATTTTTTCTATCCTCACTCCAACTTCTTCTTACTTTCAAAACCGGCTCCCAAGGCCTTGATTCTTATCAGAGATAAAAAAAAATATATATTTTCTGACTAACGAGAGAGCTGGAAAATATAAAAAGGAATTCCACCACCATTATTCTTTCCGATTAACAATTCCGTGTTGCTATCCATTGCCTCGCCCACACCTCCATGCTTACAGCATCTGGCATTCTCAAGCAAAACAAATACACAGGAAAATAACGCATAACCTACCTAGCGAGAATGTGCTACTGTTCTGAGAAAAAGATTTTATAAATTTCAACCAACAATAACGCTAACAGTTTGGCCAATGAATGGGAATATTTCCTGTGTGTTAATTTCACGATTACCATAACAATATATAATAAATTATCTCTATCTATAAAAGTGTGTGTGTGTGTGTGTGTGTGTGTGTGTGTGTGTGTGTGTGTGTGTGTGTGTGTGTGTAACGAATGCACGGCCGCAATTTTCGACGGATTTGCACCACAATTTACATGCATATGCTCCAAGTTAGTGGGAAGGCCAAGACCGACTTTTCATTTCCCAACTCCCATCGATAGTGGAAATAATAGATTTTTTTATGCTTCTACGGCAGTTTTCATGTAGTTTGTGGCCATTTTCTACTAGCTAGAGTGAGAGCCTATAGCTGGCTGCCACGAATAGGCAGGAAGATTCTATTGGCCAGCGTGAGAGCCAACAGATGACTGACACGAATGTTAACTAGCATGCTAGCATGCCAAAAAAAAATCGATAGCTGCATTTGTCACAAGTGGGAAAAATTTTAATCTGCATGGCACTTTACTCCAATTGGCTCATTCGCTTGCTTAAACTCAACGTTAATTCTGATTCCACAGAACTGGGTTGGGTGTGAAAAAGTATTTGTTGTTAACATTCTTATCCATTTTAAAAGGGAAGATGGTAATGTCAAGCATAATTTATATGCCATTTTAATGTATATTTTAAAAGCTAGAAAAAAAAACAACCGATTTCGTCCTAGCCTTATCAAGTTTATTTCTGGGATATAAAAATATAAACGTGTAAATTTAATTGATATTAATGATAGAACCTTTCAAGTTTGCGGGTGTCTCTTGGGTAGAGCAACCAGGTTTAACACTAACAGGCATACGGGAGAGTCGAGATTACAACAACTCGGCAGACCATGAGTTTGGTGGTTTGTGTTAGCCCAGGATTGCCGAAGACTCTTTTAAATAGCTTACCGTGTGCGGCATGGGCGACCTTCATTCAGTTTTATAACTTGGAGATAAATTTGGGAATAATCGAAATAAATTATGAAATCCAGCGAAAGTCACCCACGAAATAAAAATAATTGTTTGTACGGAAAGTAAGGACCTACTTACATCATATTCTCTTTAAATTAAAATGGCAGCAGAAGAATTATCGTTGAACTTTTAAAAAGTAAGCTTAATACTTAAATGCAATTTCTTCTGTAGTTTATTGTTGCCTATCGCATCTAGTTCTATCTACATATTGTGATGAAGGCCCAATTAAAATCCCTCCGCAGGAGCTAACTTAAATGCCAGCCGATAGAGCGGCTTTTAACCTAGTATATATATACGAGGATCATTCAATAAATAAGTTGAATTTTTCGGTATAAGGACTTCTAATATAGATAGAAGCTTACTCTTTTTTATTTTTTTTGTTTAACTTCTTTTTCACATGGATTTAATTTCTTTTGCAGATTAAAAAAAAACTTTGAGAGTTTTGGCGATTAACAAAGATGGCCGACCAAGAAGCATGCTCCAGGATTGAACAGCAGTCAGTTATCAAGTTTTTGGTTGCTGAAAGGTGAAAACCAGTTGAAATTCATAGGAGAATGTCAACTGTGTATGGTGCCACATGTTTCAGCCAAAAAATGTCTACAAGTGGGCTAAATTATTTAAAGAAGGACGGAGCAGTGTTGAGGATGAAGACAAGCCTGGGAGGCCTACAGAAGTGAGGTCTCCTGACGTGATCGAATCAGTCAATGACTTCATTCAGTCTGACAGAAGGGTGACAGTGGATGATATTGCAAGGACTTTGAGCTTATCTGTTGGGACAAACGCAGGGGTCACCAGTCAGAAGGAGTCATCTTGCATCATGACAACGCAAGGCCTGACACGGCAGCCAAAACGGTGCAGACCATCAACGAGCTGGGCTGGGAACTGCTCCCTCATCCCCCTTACAGCCCAGACCTTGCCCCTTCAGACTTTCACCTGTTTGGTCCCCTGAAAGATTTCACGAGAGGCACGATGTTTAAAAGTGCCGATGAAGTCAAAAGTGTTGTGAGCGACTGGCTGAGACATCAGTCGAAAGATTTTTACGCTGAGGGAATACGGAAGCTTGTGCACAGATGGGAAAAGTGTGTGACAGTGCTGGGAGACTACGTTGAAAAAAAAATTAAGCTTCTATCTGTATTAGAAGTCCTTATACCGAAAAATTCACCTTATTTATTGAATGACCCTCGTATATATATCCCTTCGATACAACGCGAACGTCATACCAACTGTACCACGGGACTCGGTGACGAAGAAGACATAAACTAGACTCGATATAGCGCCGCTACTCACTCAGTTCCGTTCACCGATACCCATCCAAGTATACAGAGTTATCCAGAGTCCCCGAATAACCACGGAAACTGTGCCCCAAGAGCCACGACGAAGCGATCCGGGTTCGATTCTCGGTAGTGGATGCGCACTGCTGATGAGTCCCAGATAGGACGAAACGGCCGTCCAGTGCTTTCTGCATTCTGTTGACGATTCTAAGCTCGACCAATTACTATTATATATATATATATATATATATATATATATATATATATATATATATATATATATATTACTTAAACATTATTGTTAATGGATACCAATATTTGAGTAGAAGTTCCGTTTATTCTTCTTTAATATTATCTTACTAAATAAGATTTCTCAAATATTTTCAGGCCAGTCAAGGAAAATAAATAAATACTGCTTAATAAATAAACAGTGTATCTACTCAAATATGGATATCCTCTAAAAGCTGTGAAGGTCAAAACCTGGTGGCACTAAAGACAGTAGTTCGTCAGAACCTTTGGCAGAGTAACGAGAGGCTTACGACTTTTCCGTCCGTGTTGTAGGGTGAAAAATAAGTCATCTCACAAATGGCAGGCTTGACGCTTTTGATTCTATCAAGATTAAGGATTACTCATCTCAAACCATATTAAAACAGCAATCTTCCATTTTGTGTCTGATTTGGCTCTTGTACATTTACAGCATGGCAGGAAGAGTCAGGTACTTACTGAAGTGATACAAGTTACAAACCATTTTCCCAGCATCTTTAACAATGAATCATATATTTGAGTCTCTCTTGGGGTTTAGAATGAACTTGAATCCCAGTAGGTGGTCAAAGCAAGACATATTGTTGAGACAACAACCATTCATCATGATAGATGAAAACTCGGGTCCTGCTTGGTGACGATGTAATGTTACTAGTTTGGTTCAGAAGACGCATTAGGATAGCAAAAGATGCCTTCCAAAAGCTATTGTGCAGCAAATGAGATACAAATGAACTAGGCAAGACGCCTTAAATAAAGAACTCCAAGTGAGTCAGTAGAAGTCCGTTGGAGTCAGTCAGAAACTACTAAAACCAAATAGATTCAAGGAAAATTGTGGAGGCCAAAAATAGACAAAATCAAGAAAAGATGTTGTCAACTGACTCCAGTAAGAACAACAACAACAGAAAAAGAAAATACGAAAATATAGTTGCCGGGGAGTCACCCTCTTCCTGGAAGTGCATAATCAACAAGACGGAGTTCCTGGAGAGAGCCAAGAGCTATGCACATCCTATCAGAGAAGATGGGTCCTTGGTAAACCTTCAGAAATTACAGAAGGTTGAAAAAGAACATACTTGACGAGGAAATGAGAAAATGGATGGCAGAACGAGCTTTAGAAATAACGAAAAGACAGAATTTATTTAAAGCTGCAAGGGACAGGAAATTGTGGAGAGCCATGACCGCCTACGTCCTGTGGGGCAACAGTACAAAGAGAGTGAGAGAGAGAGAGAGAGAGAGAGAGAGAGAGAGATGTGTGTGTCTGTTGTTGTAACTGACCGCACCGTAAATTATAAGTTAATTAAAGTTGGTATCCACTCAGTAGGGAGGTCATATGTTATTAATTATTTTGAATAAAAAGATCGTTTTCATTTTGTCTGCGAATAATTAATTAATAGAATATGTCCTATAATGTACACTATTTACATTATTCGGACTATTGTCCTCATCTTTGTCGCCATATTTATTACAACGTTTCGGCCCTTTAGTATCTGTCTATATTTATGAGATGAGGTATTATGTACACTATTTACATTATTCGGACTATTGTCCTCATCTTTGTCGCCATATTTATTACACCGTTTCGAAGTCCCAATCAGCATGCTGGTAACAGAAAGAGGTCTTGTGGATAGGGGGTTCCTGTTTAATAGAGGAGTGGAACGAAATGTCAATAAAACTGCTCTATTAATTACCACAGGGATCCTTCGCTGCTTCCCATTAGAATGTCTGAAGCCCAACTCCTCGAGAGTTCCTCTCTGCGGCTGCTCGGTCTCACGCTGTCCGCTGACCTGAGATGGAGCAAATACATTGAGTCAATTGCTTCATCCACCGCAAGGAAAGTTGGCTCCCTGTGCCGGGCCAGGAAATTTTTCTCCCCGGAATCGATCCTCCAAATTTACAAATCAACCATTCGCCCTTGCATGGATTATTGCTGTCATATATGGTCCGGAGCCCCTTCTGTTTGCCTCGGGGTTCTTGATAAGATCCAGAAACGGGTATGCAACGTAATTGGCCCTGATCTGTCATCTCGTCTGCAGTCGCTCTCTCACAGACGCGCCGTCGCCTCGCTCTGTCTTTTTTACAAGTACTTTCACGGTGAGCTGCTTTTGCTGGTTCCCAGGCTTCATGAATTCAAGCGTCCTACGAAGCTGGCATCTCGCACCCACCCATTCACTGTTGAAACTGTTAAATGTAGACGTCTCTTCTACTCCAATAGCTTCATATCTCGCACCTCTCGCCTGTGGAACTCCCTTCCTTATTCCTGTTTCCCTGACAAATATAATCTCCAAGTATTCAAATGTAACGTCAATCGACATCTCCAGTTGTCTTGATCTATCCACTATCCTTCTCCACATCTTTTCCTCTTTCACTTCTATCTGCTCTCGCTCCAAATCTTCTGTAACCCCCTTGCCTTGATCTATCCACTATCCTTCTCCACATCCTTTCCTCTTTCTCTCCTGTCTGCTCTCGCTCCAAATCTTCTGTAACTCCTTGCCTTGATCTATCCACTATCCTTCTCCACATCCTTTCCTTTAACACTCCTATCTGCTCTCGCTCCAAATTTTCTGTAACCTCTTGCGTGCTAGTGGCTTCCAGCTTTGCTTGGGGTGAAAAGCTTTAAAAAAAAAGTGGTTAGAATTACCAAGAGGCCAGTGTTGCGAAGAATGAGAAATCGGCAAGCCAATTTCAAATTCTGGTCGAGTTCGTTACATTCACTTTCTCACTTCGCCTTCCTAACATCAGTTGTGGGTTAAACAGCAGGGCTGAATGAGTTCTTTAGCCGTGGTTGGCAACTAGTCTAGGAGAAGGACAACTCTGAATTCAAAATCCAGCTGTCTAAAGATTGTTAGGCATGGACTGCAGATATTATGTACGCAAAACAAAACCACAATAAATTTCTAATAACTCTAGACAATTCCACTGGAAATCAATTGTCCAGAATTATGTCGACGGTTGGAGATGGATAAGTGGATTTGGTTTTATCGCAGACAAAAAAAAAAGCAATATTAATAAAAAGAAAAATGTCCCCCCAAAATTACAAGCATTTAAGTATTGTATTAATACTTAAGTTTACCTTTTAAAAGTTCAACGATAATTCTTCTGCCACCACTTAATTTAAAGAAAATTTGATGTACGTAGGTCCTTACTTTCTGTACAAACAATTATTTTTATTTCATGGGTGACTTTCGCTGGATTTTGCAATTAATTTTGATTATTCCCAAATTTATTTCCAAGTTATAAAAATAGTTATCATACAAAAAAATTGGTTTTATCGCAGCCAAAAAAACGCAAGACTAATAAAAAAAATGCCAAAAAAATTACAAGATTGGAAAACCTATTTTAAAATAATTCGAAAAGTAAACTTGTTTTTTTTTAGCTAAATAGCAATTTTTACGATGAAATATTATTACAATAATAATGTAGACACTATGATGAGTCTCAGAAAATATGCAAAATAAAACATACTAGCTTAAAATCCGTCCTATTAAGCTAAATCCTACGGAGGGCTCTTGATTAGATCTTCATCACAGTAGGTAGGGAGGAGTAAATGCGATAGGCAACAATAAACCACAGAAGAACTCAAGATTGATCGTTGCATTTAAGTATGGCATTAATATTTAAGCTTACCTTTTAAAAGTTCAATGATAATTCTTCTGCTGCCACTTAATTTAAAGACAATTTGATGTACGTAGTTCCTTACTTTCCGTACAAACAATTATTTTTATTTCATGTGGGACTTTCGCTGGATTTTGCAATTAATTTTGATTATTCCCTAATTTATTTCCAAGTTATAAAAATAGTTATCGTACAAAAAAAAATTGTTGCAAAAAAAAATTGTTGCAAAAAAAAATCACGTAAAAAAATCGCCGAAAACAATAACAGTAATAAAAACTTGGGAATCCCAAATTTCAGAAATGCTGGTCTGGATCCATCCCGGAATGTTTTTAGTTTGCTCATGGAGTTGGCCTGATTCCAAAATGGTATGATATGTTGATCTACGGCCCCTGGGAAATTGGAAAAGTGTGACACAGTGAGACACTGACATTCACATTTATATATACGAAGAAAAATAAAAAGAATTAAAATTAAAATAATGCAGTTGCTTTTCTTTAAAACCTTTATTTCTCTCTCTCTCTCTCTCTCTCTCTCTCTCTCTCTCTCATTCTCTTTCCATACGTCTCTCTCAACTAAGAAGAAGGTAACCCTCGAATAAAAAGAGGAAGATGAAGGAAAGACTGAATCCGGTCGCAAAACTTATTTATACCTCTAAATCTACTCAGCAGTATACCCACCTGAAGTGATCGGACTGTCTTTTTTTTTAGATTTCTAGATGTTTCAACGATGTATATTATTGGGCATTTTGTGCAATTTATTTTGTATATTCCCGCCTGTTTCATTATTGTTGGTATTTCGTTTAGTGCCAACTGTATCTTTTATTGTTTTAGAGGTGATGTTGTCGAGGTTTGGCAGGTTATTTTTCGATTATAGAATTGGTGGGTAGAATTATGTGCATAATTTTGTCAGGGTTGTTGGAATTAACATTTTCTGTTGACTTTTCTATTTTTCTCTTCTGGATTTTATGGGCTTTACGTTTAGCATTAACTTGAGAAAAAAAAACGATCGTATCTGAGAAGGTTATTTACCCTTTCCTCAAAAAGTTCAATGCACTTTCCTTATACACTTGGTTTGTCTCTCATTCCAACCTAAAGACACCTACTCGACAGAGGCGAAACGCGTTGTCTATAAAAAAATACACACACACACACACACACACACACACACACACACATATATATATATATATATATATATATATATATATATATATATATATATATATATAAAATATATATGTATGTACAGGCCCCGTGCAGGGATCGTGTGCCATCTCGAATCTATGATACGGACCCCGACTCTACTACATCCCATTTTTCTATATCATGTCCCAAATTTTGAATCATCCTCATTTCCCCCGTATTAATAAAATAATAAGAAATGTAAAAGTAAGTTCTACTTGGACAGATTCTTCCCTAGAACTGTTGCTTTGTGGAAAAAAACTTCCGACAACGGTGCCATTTCAAGGGTTTTGTAGGCTCCCAATGAATGTATGATACGGGACCCACCAAATCTATGATACGGGACCCCCACTCTACTACATCTTAATTTGCATAAAGTAGTATTCATATAAAATACAAATTTTATTGTAACCTAATTATGTATAATAATAGATCATATGCAATATAGGTGAATAATTCAATGAGAAAAATTGAAAATAAATACAATGTATCCAAATGCAAATTAGTGACATATCATAACAGATCATTCCATCTTAAATAAATCAAATAATGTTTATTGTAACTCAATTATGTACAATAATAGATCATATGCAATATAGGTGAACAATTCAACTAGAAAATTTGAAAATAAATACAATGTATCTAAATACAAATTAGAGACATGTCATAATAGATTAATCCATCTTAAATAAATCATCTATGTTTTGCGGCATTTTTTAAAACCAACTTCAAATTCTTCTTGTTAAAAAGTTGAATAATTTTAACGCATTCAATATTATGAATAAAAAGTAGTGAATTTTATATAGTGTTTTTTTTTTTCGAGACTTAGCATGAGCAAAACAAATTCACAGATTCGGGCGAAAAAAAAACCAGTCAAATGACGTCAAAATCTATGTATCTACTACATCTCCGTTTTCATAAGGTAGTCGTCATACAAAATAAAATTTGTTATTGTCACTTAATTATATGGATCAGATGCAATACAGGTGAACAATTCAACGAGACAAATTGAAGATAAAAATACAATGTATCTAAATAGAAATTAGAGACATGTCATAATAGATAATAATTCCATCTGAAATAAATCGACAATGTTTTGCGACAATTTCTGACATCAACCTGAGATTTTTCTTGTTAAAAAGTTGAAGAATTTTAACACATTCAACATTATGGATAAAAATAGTGAATTTTATTTCGCATTTTATTCGAGATTTAACAAATTAACGGATTTGGACGAGAAACAAAAATGAGTCAAAATCCGAATTTTTCATCCTTTAATAGTCGGTTCAGCTTAGTTTAATTTCTACCATATATAAATGTAGGTAGAAAAAAAGCAAACGTTGATATGATAGCGAAGGTCACAAGGCACTGATTGGGGTCCCCAATGAGGATTGATGGTCGGGGATGGGGTGGGGGTGTTCCAGATTAGTACGCACCAAACCTGCCTGCTACTTTTGTCTACAGGGATGTGGAATTAGCATCATTAGGTTACGTTCCTCCCTTTGGGACCCCATGTTTTAGCAATTTCTTTTGAATTGTCTTCTAGTAATTTTTTACAGAAATATTTTTGCTGTGGAAATTATTGGTTTCCTTGGGTATGACGATAAACTATATCCGGCAGCAAGGCCTCTGATCGAGAGGTGTTGAGGAGTGTGAAGTCACCTGTTAATTGCTTTTGGTCTGGGGTGGTAGCACCTGTTAGGAACGCAGCTATGGGCAAAGAGTGAACCCCCAAACTAGGATCAGAACACGAAAATAGAAAAAATACATTACAGAAAATTACCATCAATACATTTTCATGGTAAAAGAATAAAAAATTACCAGTAATTCATTTTCATAGTAAAAGAATAAAAATTACCAGTAATACATTTTCATGGTAAAAGAATAAAAATTACCAGTAATACATTTTCATGGTAAAAGAATAAAAAATTACCAGTAATACATTTTCATGGTAAAAGAATAAAAAATTACCAGTAATACATTTTCATGGTAAAAGAATAAAAATTACCAGCAATACATTTTCATGGTAAAAGAATAAAAATTACCAGTAATTCATTTTCATAGTAAAAGAATAAAAATTACCAGTAATACATTTTCATGGTAAAAGAATAAAAATTACCAGCAATACATTTTCATGGTAAAAGAATAAAAATTACCAGTAATTCATTTTCATGGTAAAAGAATAAAAATTACCAGTAATACATTTTCATGGTAAAAGAATAAAAAATTACCAGTAATACATTTTCATGGTAAAAGAATAAAAAATTACCAGTAATACATTTTCATGGTAAAAGAATAAAAATTACCAGTAATACATTTTCATGGTAAAAGAATAAAAAATTACCAGTAATACATTTTCATGGTAAAAGAATAAAAAATTACCAGTAATTCATTTTCATGGTAAAAGAATAAAAATTACCAGTAATACATTTTCATGGTAAAAGAATATAAATTACCAGTAATACATTATTGGGAAAAAATACATTTTTTCAGAAAAAAAATAACAAAGCTCACAATAAAATTCCGGCATTAAATGACCCATCAGTCAGTTGTGTGCCATGCGTGATACACACTTAGGCGATCTTGTATCTTTCGATACATGACTGACGAAGCAGATTTTTTAACGCAGTAGGTTGCTATTTCTTTCTGCGGTATACCAGTTGTCATCCAAGGCCGGTGTGTTCTGCTATTTACCCATAGGGGAGAAGAAGAGGATTAATACCTTTCCTAATGGTATTAGCACGTAAGTAAATGTAATGGATTTGACTGGAATTCGAACTCGGCTCTCCGATTTCTCAATCCGAGCCGCTATCCACTGTGCCTCATGACCCATAAGGAGTTGATATGCCGTTAAACAAACAAACCAAACCAAACCAGTAATTGTTGAAACAATTTCTGAAAGGAAACTATTTGATTAATTTAAAATACATAAATAAAATAAATCCATATTTCGATGAATTATAAATTTTTTTTTTGATTTAATGTTTAATTTCTCCCTTGGCTAAAATTCCTGAGAATTAAAGTAACAAAATGTGATATCCCGCGTAATATCTGATTACCTTGCTGGCACATATTCGGGGACAAAATCTTGTTCTAAACTTAATCTTAGACATTTTCTCAACTACCTGGAAACATTGTAATTTATTACAAACCCAACAACGAAGTTGGCTAATCCACACCAACACATTCATTTTGGCATACCAAACTTGCATGTCCTGGCATGTGCGCGAAAAAATAGAACAAATTTTGCGGTGCTATGTGTGTGTAGGGGGGGGGGCAGATGGTGATATTAGTGCAAAAGAACACTTTTGGACAAATACGGACATGAAACGTGGCAGGGGTGGGGAGTAAAAAAGTAAAAGGTTTTATTTAGTTGTATCTATAGACGTGACTTTTGTGGACTTTGTGGAGGCAGAGTTTCTGCGTGGTCGGGTGGAATTAAAAAAAAAGAAGAATTTCATGTTCTTACTGGTACCAAGACACACGCACAAACATTATTATTGCACACACACGCATATATATATATATATATATATATATATATATATATATATATATATATATATATATATATATATATATATATTCATTAAATTGTTTCATTAAAACGACAGACAAGGTACTACGTTTAAGCTTTTTTTTATTTAATTTTTTCTTGTGTTCGAACAAGAGCTTTCTTTTCTGGACAAAGGGTGTGCAAAAACTGTCCAAATGTTTTATAGTTCCGCGCGATTTCGGCTATACCTTTAGCCATTATCAAGGATGATTCGATTTTTCAACTTAATTTATTGTGTGCATTATGTGTATGTTTTAGTGTGTTGTAGGGATGTTTTAATTTCCGAATATGGTTAGCACATTGTATGAGATAATGATATATATATATATATATATATATATATATATATATATATATATATATATAGTATTTACATTATTCGGACTATTGTCCTCATCTTTGTCGCCATATTTGTCACAACGTTTCGGCCGTTGTACGCTCCGGCCTTCTTCAGGTGGTTGGAATTTCGAACCGAACCCTTTATTTCGATCACTGGGGTAGACTGTTCTAGTTCCACGAGCCATGTTTGATGGATGTCAGTTATCAGTTATCTCCTGGTAATTTTTCCCTCTGAAAGTTCTCCACTGCCTGAACCGGGTATTGAACTCACACTCTTTTTGGGTCTGTTACTGGATCTAACCAACGCCTTTATCCACCGTACCATGTGTCCTTGAGGACATCTGGGTATGAATTTCTGAGTATTATAAACCTAATTTTTCAGCAACCATTTTTTACCAGTACTCATATTGCAATTTTGCTGTTATCATTGCATGTTCTTTACCAGATCTCATATTGCAACTTTTTGTTATCATTGCTGTTCTCTGGCACTCCTTATTACTGGTTCCCATATTGTATTTATTTCTATGCTTGGCCGACTCATATATATAACTATACTCGTGTCGAAAAACCTTCGAATTCTTGATTTAACAATAGCCAAATCAATCACGAAGGGAAAAAAGGGTTTTAAAAAAGAAAGAGCCAGTAACATGAAAGTCTGTCGAAAATAATCGCATAGATACAGGTTCAAGGCCCAAAGAAACAAAACCCGATACGAGTAAACAACTAACTAAAGAGCTCAATACAAACGTAGAGCAAATCTAGTCAAACCTAATGAGCCAGACAAACCTACCAAGGTTTCACTTAGGCAGATCTGCCTTGGTAGGTTTGTCTGGCTCATTAGGTTTGACTATATATATATATATATATATATATATATATATATATATATATATATATAATTGTTTTTTTTAATATATAATTATCGCAACACCTGAATTCCCATGTTTCAAAACTGAAACTTCAATGCAAATTCAATCATAAAAATGAAACTTAAAATACAAAGATTTGTTCCATTATCAAGCGATGCTAAGAATAACTTTATGGAATTTTCCTTAACCCCAAAATCTTAAAATCTCAATTTTGTCTGGATTTATAAATTAAGTAAATCAATTTCTAAAATGTTATCCTTAGCATCGCTTGATAATGGAACGGAACTTTGTATTTAAAGTTTAATTTTTATAATTGAATTTAAATTGAGGTTTCAGTTTTGAAATCTAGGAATTCCGGTGTTGCGATCATTATATATTTGTAAAAAGCAATTATAATATTATGCTCTACGGTTGTATCCAGCACTGTTTTTTTTTAAATAAAAATAAATGCTAAGTACTCTGAATTATAAATCTCATTGTTCTTTCCTATTATTTTAATATATATATATATATATATATATATATATATATATATATATCGAGAAGAATATAGGGACAAAATGACAAAGTGGAAAAAGTTTTCGTGTGATGCGTTTCGTCCTTCAGGGCTTCATCGGGCTAAATTTGTTATCTTAGTGCGACGACACACAACAAATTTAGTTCACTGAAGTCTTAAAGGACAAAACGCGTCTCGGGAAAACTTTTTCCACTTGTCATACATTTTTTTCACAATATACCGAGTGTAACAGCAAAATTGTCGAAATCGTGTAAGAAAAAGAAAAAATGGATTTAAAAGTGTCATAAAACGAAATTTGAGAAAAAGATGAAAGGTTTAAGCAAACCTTAGAATAATACAGAAAATTTAAGTTACCCTTGGCCTTGTGCCAGACTAAAAGGTTGGTATAATAAATATCTATAACATTGTTGGAGCGTAGGGGAGTTATAACTATATAATAATAAATAATTATAAACCCACTAACATTTATATATGCAAAAATACTCGTAGAAATGAGAAACAGTAAGAAGTGGAAACATCAAAACGTGTATTATTTTTTTATATTTTATTTATTTTATTTTTATTTTATATATAGATGTGTGTAATGAGTGTCCAGATAATTTAGTTGGAAAAATACAAGAAATGTCTGGGATTTTCTCACCTTGAATTTTTATTGAGTACTGAAAGATAAATGTTACTATTACGAAAAGGAAAAAGAGACGAAATTATCGTTGACGAATGTGTTAACGATCTGTCCGTGTGAGCTGCTTTTCCGATAATGAGAATGTCACGTGTTTGGGTGTGTAATGAAGAAAAGTGGGGCCAATTCTCATCAAGTGAATTAATGATAACGGTGATTGTTATAATTATTTTAGTATAAATATTTTTTGACACTATAATTAATTTTTAATTCACTTTTTTATGGTCACGATAGGTGACAGGCTGAGAAAATATCAAATTAAGCTTCGAATGAGGAAGACTAGTATTTTTCGAATTTCTAAACCAATCATTTATTACATTAACAAAAAAAATGTTTTAAACACAAAACGGGAAATATACGCTTTAATAAGTAAATAATTTGACTCCATGATGAATAAAAAACAAACGAACAAAAGAAGTAGCGACATCATGCTAGCATGAATGAATAGGAACGAACAAAAAAGTTATGGCCATGTTTTATAAGAAAAACTCGTAACCAGCAGGCGACATTAACACTATCATTTTAAAAGAACTAAATTTTAGTCGGAATTTCAAATAAGTTTTTTCAACTAAAGAGCGAAAATAATTACAGCGACAGCTCGAAAGATAAAATATATGTAGAGGGGAACCTCGGTTCTCGAACGTCTCGCATGTCGAACAGATCGGTTTTCGAAGAGAAAATTCGAGATGAAAATGCCTCGGTTATCGAACAAAATTTCGGTTCTCGCACAACATAGCTGAACCGAGTTAACACGGACAGAATAATTTCTGAGTCGACCGCCGTGTTGTATACATTCGTGTGTTGCGCCGTGCTTTTCTTTTCCAATCTTATTGTACTGTGACTTTTTTTCTCTACAATTATTCCTATTGGAAAAATAGTTTCGGTTTGCGAACATTTCAGGTTACGAACAGCCTTCAGGAACGAATTAAATTAGTGAACCGAGGTTCTGTCTCTCCTTTCTTACATAAGATGCTCATTCTTCTTCTTCTTCTTCTTCTTCTTCTTCTTCATTATATGCCGTATCCCTTCGGGATATAGGCGATCATGACTCTCCACAATTTCCTTCGTAGCTCTTAATAAATTTTTATCTTTGTTATTTCTCCTAAATCTTGTTCCGCCATCCATTCACTCAAGCTCACTAAGTGGGTTATGCGTTGTTTTTCTCTGTCCTTCTTGCCTTCAGTATGCCCTGTGAGTATCAGATTTTCCCAGCCTTCTTTCCTCCTTATGAAGCCTAGAAATGTCAACTGTCTCTTCTTGATGTTAAGTATAAGATTCCTTTTGTTTCCATTTTCTCTAAAATTTCGTCTTTGCTCACATGTTTGGTCCATCCTTCTGTAGAACCACGTTTCTGTTCCTTCAAATCTCTTCTTCATCTTTGAGGAGATTGTCCAGCATTCACTGCCATATAGGCGGCTCAGTGTTGTTTTCTTTGTTTCTAGTGAAATTTTATTGTTTCTTAATACTTTGCTTAGCTTCTGTGGTGCATCTTTTACTATCCCAATGCGCGTTCGTATTTCAGTGTTGCACTTTCCAGCCTTTCTTAAAACACTTCCCATATATTTAAATGGTTTTACTTGTGTTCTATTTGAGAGCTTAGTTTATTCTGCAATTTAACCTATAGATAGGTGTTTTCCATTCTTCTTCTTCTTTTTCTTCCTCTTCTATGTACTGTATCCCTTCAGAACGTTGGCGATCATGGCTCTCCACAATTTCCTGTCTTTTGTAGTTCTTAATAAATATTTTATTGTCTTTTTGTTATCTCTCCTAAACCTTGCTCTGCTATCCATTTACTCGTGCTCGCTAGCTAGGTTATGCATTGTTTTCCTCTGTCCTTCAATCTGCCCTGTGGGTATCAAATTTCCCAAGCCCTCTTTCCTCATTATGTGCCCTAGAAATTTAAACTTTCTCTTCGTAATGTTAAGTATAAATGCCCTTTTTGTTTCCATTTTCTCTAAATCTTTGTCGTTGCTCATATATTCAGTCCATGGTATTCTCAGCATGCTTCTGTAGAACCACATTTCTGTTCCTTCAAATCTCTTTTTCACCTATATCGAGATTGTCTAGCATTCACTGCCATATAGAAGGACTGATATTACGTAACAGTTCAGTGTTGTTTGCTTCGTTTCTAGCGAAATTTTATTGTTTCTTAATACTTTGCTTAGCTTTTGGAAAGTATCTTTGACTATCCCTTCGGATTTCAGCGTCACGCTTTCTGTTCTCTGTTAATATGCTTCCCAGATATTTTACTTTGTATACTTGTTTGATTATTCTCATTATTCGGACTATTGTCCTCGTCTTTGTCACCATATTTATTACAACGTTTCGGCCGTTGTACGCTCCGGCCTTCTTCAGGTGGTTGGAATGTCGAAATGAACCCTTTATTTCGTTCACTGGGGTAGACTGTTCTAGTTCCACGTGCCATGTTTAATGGATATCAGTTATCAGTTATCAGTTATCTCCTGTTAATTCCCCTCTCCAAGTTCTCCACTGCCTTAATCGGGTATTGAACTCACACTCCTTAAGGACACATGGCACAGTGGATAAAGGCGTTAGTTAGATCCAGTGACAGGACCCAAAGACGGATCGATTTTCATCACCCTAACCCTTGCAGCGGGTTCATTCTCTGTTTTCATTTCTCAATTCGTTTGCACTAACGAAAATATAATTCCCGTCTGCTTCTCTTTTCGCCATTAACGTTTTCTCAAATTTCCTAAGAAATAGATAAAGCAATTTCCCAATTTGCTTTACACGCATGACATATTTTCGATGAATAAAGAAAAGTAAACTCTTGGTGCATCAATTCATATTGGTGTAGCAAACCAGATAGCCCTTTCTTTACTTTCACATTACCAGAGACAATGTCTTCCATTCTCTCTTTTTATCTCTCTATCTCCCAGTTGATTATTTCATTTTGGGTTTGACCTTTTTTCCGCTTAGAATTAGTGTTTAAACACCTCACAGCCTCAGTATCACACAAGGATCACAAGTCCATTTTTACTATTTGATTTTAATAGTATTTTGGTATTGTTTACGAACAGCTGTCAAATATTACTATGATCCTTATGCTGCTTATAATATGTTGTCTGATGGTACTCTGGTCCACTAGGTGGCAGATGAGTCTTCGTGACAGTGTAGTTGTGATATACCCTATGTAAAGCATTATTTATTTATATTTACAGATAAACATTCTCCAAGTGAGCAAGTACAGTGGGTGGAAAGAAATATTCGTACACATACAAATTTTTAATTTATTGTGTTTCCAACTAATGAATAAATATACTTTTCATATAATTAACTGTACACAGATGCATAGTAACTAAATATGCATAGAAAACAGAAAAATTGATTTAATAGAAGCAAATCCCATTTATCCATTTTAATGGGTATAAAAGTATTCGTACAATACAAAAAAGAATACATCATCTTAAATTAATACTTTGTAGAATCGCCATTATTCACTTCTACAGCAACCAACCTTTTCTTGTAGTTCTCAATTAATGATTTGAAAATTTTAGTTGGTATTTTGTTCCATTTCTTCTTCACATATGGTCTTCAGATCCGGGATGTTTGTTGGAGTTATCGATTGGATTTGAATTTTCAAATAACGCCACAGAATCTAGATTGTGTTTAAATCTGGGGACTGACTTAGCCATTTCAGAATATTTACATTATTTTTAGCAAGACATTTCTTCGAAGATTTTGCAGTGTGCTTAGAATCATTTGAAAGATCCAATCATAAGAAAGTTCAAGATTTTCAACCGAAATCATTAAATTTGCATCTAAAATATTTTGATATTCTGCGGCATTCATTCTACCATCCGTTACTGATATGCTGCCAATACCATTTGCAGAAAAAAACTTCCCCAAACCATGATGCTGCCATCACCAAATTTTTCTGTTGGAACTGTGTTCTTTTGTTTGAAGGCATCGCCAACTTTCCTCCATACCTGATTTCTAGAATTACATCCAAACAACTCAATTTTGGTTTTGTATGTCCAAAATACTCTTTCCCAATTTGAATTTTCCTTATCCTTATGTTCACGAACGAATTTCAACCTGTCATCTCTGTGTCTTTTCGATAGCAGTAGAGTTTTCCGAGGGGAGTGTGACTTTATATTGTTCCTATGAATTTCATTGCTAATTGTCCGTTTAGTGACACAGATTCCTGATGAAAGCGAATCATCCTGTAACTCTTGACAAGTAAGCATTGGATTTTGTTTAATTTCATACATTAATTTCCTCGAATATCTTGAATAAATTTTCCGTGGGGCACCTGTTGTTCTTTGGTTTTCAACATTTTTGAGTTTTTATACCTTACAATGAATGAACTAATGGTAGTAAATGGAATGTTCAGATTGTCTGAGATTTTCTGTAACTTTTACCTTCTTTCCAGAGATTAACAATCAGTTCTTTTTGCGAATTTGTCAGTTCTTTATCTCTTGCCATGATGAACACCTTCTTGCACGAATATCAGTTATAGAAATTTCTGTTTGTATTTTGTAGGCTAAAATAACTACTAATAACATCATTGGAACGTTCTAGAATATTCCACTTGAATAATCTAAAGTATTAAAGAAATTTAAAAGTTTTAAAATCTGAAATTTGCATTGTACGAATAGTTTTTTCACACATTAAAATGAATAATTAGGATTTATTTCTGTTAAATCAAATTTTTTCTGTTGTCTATGCATATTTAGTTATTATGCATCTGTACACAGTTAATTATATGAAAAGTGTGTTTATTCATTAGTTGGAAATACGACTGATTAAAAATTGGTACGTATGAATATTTCTTTCCACTCGCTGTGTATTCATACACAACAATGTTTTTCTACTTTAAATGTAGCCGTCTCTTCTGTTTTAAATGTAGCCGTCTCTTCTACTTTAAAAGTAGCCGTCTCTTCTACTTAAATGTAGCCGTCTCTTCTACTTTAAATGTAGCAGTCTCTTCTACTTTAAATGTAGCCGTCTCTTCTACTTAAATGTAGCCGTCTCTTCTACTTAAATGTAGCCGTCTCTTCTACTTAAATATAACCGTCTCTTCTTTAAATGTAGCCGTTTCTTCTACTTAAATGTAGCCGTCTCTTCTTTAAAAGTAGCCGTCTCTCCTACTTAAATGAAGCCGTCTCTTCTACTTAAATGTAGCCGTCTCTTCTACTTAAATGTAGCCGTCTCTTCTACTTAAATGAAGCCGTCTCTTCTACTTAAATGTAGCCGTCTCTCCTACTTAAATGAAGACGTCTCTTCTTCTTAAATGTAGCCGTCTCTTCTACTTAAATGAAGCCGTCTCTTCTACTTAAATGAAGCCGTCTCTTCTACTTAAATGTAAACGTCTCTCCTACTTAAATGAAGCCGTCTCTTCTACTTAAATGTAGCCGTCTCTTCTACTTAAATGTAGCCGTCTCTTCTACTTAAATGTAGCCGTCTCTTCTACTTTAAATGTAGCCGAATCTTCTACTTTAAATGTAGCCGTCTCTTCTACTTAAATGTAGCCGTCTCTTCTACTTAAATGAAGCCGTCTCTTCTACTTAAATGTAGCCGTCTCTTCTACTTAAATGTAGCCGTCTCTTCTTCTTAAATGTAGCCGTCACTTCTACTTTAAATGTAGCCGTCTCTCCTACTTAAATGAAGCCGTCTCTTCTACTAAAATGTAGCCGTTTCTTCTTTAAGTGTAGCCGTCTCTTCTTTAAATGTAGCCGTCTCTTCTACTTAAATGTAGCCGTCACTTCTTTAAATGTAGCCGTCTCTTCTACTTAAATGTAGCCGTCTCTCCTACTTAAATGTAGCCGTCTCTCCTACTTAAATGTAGCCGTCTCTTCTACTTAAATGTAGCCGTCTCTTCCACTTTAAATGTAGCCGTCTCTTCTACTTAAATGTGGCCGTCTCTTCTACTTAAATGTAACCGTCTCTTCTTTAAATGTAGCCGTCTCTTCTACTTAAATGTAGCCGTCTCTTCTTCTTAAATGTAACCGTCTCTTCTTTAAATGTAGCCGTCTCTTCTTTAAATGTAGCCGTCTCTTCTACTTAAATGTAGCGGTCTCTTCTTTAAAAGTAGCCGTCTCTCCTACTTAAATGAAGCCGTCTCTTCTACTTAAATGTAGCCGTCTCTTCTACTTAAATGAAGCCGTCTCTTCTACTTAAATGTAGCCGTCTCTCCTACTTAAATGAAGCCGTCTCTTCTTCTTAAATGTAGCCGTCTCTTCTACTTAAATGAAGCCGTCTCTTCTACTTAAATGTAGCCGTCTCTCCTACTTAGATGAAGCCGTCTCTTCTTCTTAAATGTAGCCGTCTCTTCTACTTAAATGAAGCCGTCCCTTCTACTTAAATGTAGACGTCTCTCCTACTTAAATGTAGCCGTCTCTTCTACTTAAATGTAGCCGTCTCTTCTACTTAAATGTAGCCGTCTCTTCTACTTAAATGTAGCCGTCTCTCCTACTTAGATGAAGCCGTCTCTTCTTCTTAAATGTAGCCGTCTCTTCTACTTAAATGAAGCCGTCCCTTCTACTTAAATGTAGCCGTCTCTTCTACTTAAATGTAGCCGTCTCTTCTACTTAAATGTAGCCGTCTCTTCTACTTTAAATGTAGCCGTCACTTCTACTTTAAATGTAACCGTCTCTTCTTTAAATGTAGCCGTCTCTTCTACTTTAAATGTACCCGTCTCTTCTACTTAAATGTAGCCGTCTCTTCTTTAAAAGTAGCCGTCTCTCCTACTTAAATGAAGCCGTCTCTTCTTCTTAAATGTAGCCGTCTCTTCTACTTAAATGTAGCCGTCACTTCTACTTTAAATGTAGCCGTCTCTTCTACTTAAATGTAGCCGTCTCTTCTAATTAAATGTAGCCGTCTCTTCTTCTTAAATGTAGCCGTCACTTCTACTTTAAATGAAGCCGTCTCTTCTACTAAAATGTAGCCGTTTCTTCTTTAAGTGTAGCCGTCTCTTCTTTAAATGTAGCCGTCACTTCTACTTTAAATGTAGCCGTCTCTTCTACTTAAATGTAGCCGTCTCTTCTACTTTAAATGTAACCGTCTCTTCTACTTAAATGTCGCCGTCTCTTCTACTTTAAATGTAGCCGTCTCTTCTACTTAAATGTAGCCGTCTCATCTACTTAAATGTAGCTATCTCTTCTACTTTAAATGTAGCCGTCACTTCTACTTTAAATGTAGCCGTCTCTCCTACTTAAATGTAGCCGACTCTTCTACTTAAAATGTAGCCGTCTCTTCTACTTTAAATGTTGCCGTCTCTTCTACTCACATGTAGCCGTCTCTTCTACTTAAATGTTGCCGTCTCTTCTACTTAAATGTAGCCGTCTCCTACTTTAAATGTAGCCGTCTCTTCTACTCCAATAGTTTCTTATCTCGCACCTCTCGTCTGTGGAACTCCCTTCGTTATTCCTGTTTCCCTGAAAACTATAATCTCCACCTATTCAAATGTAATGTCAATCGACATCTCCAGTTGCCTTGATCTAGCCACTATCCTTCTTCACATCCTTTCCTCTATCACTCCTATCTGCTCTCGCTCCAAATCTTCTGTAACCCCTTTGCGTGCTAGTGGCTTCCCGCCTTGCTTCGGGTGAAATGCTTAAAAAAAATATAGAGGTTGGAAGTTTGGGATTATATTATTTTCATGAAGTCATCATTTGTCTGTGTCCACCTTAATGATCTTTAGCTTGGTTTTGGGGTATTGAATAATACAAATTAGACTTGCCTCTGTTTAGCTTTGAGGGTTAGTTCAGCGGAGTGATATTAATATCATTTTAGATCAAGTGATGTTGTAGCGACTGCGACGCTTTCCACGCCCACAATTTATTCGTCTGCGATTGGTTAGTAAATCAATACTGCCTTTCCATAAGACAATTTAGCAATCGCAGTCACCATTTTTCTGCCGTGAACTTGCGCACATGTTTCTTTGTTACAAAATCAGTGATTGGTCGAACTTTAACCAATCAAACATTTTAGTGCTAAATCAGTTTTTCCCGCGTTTTCGCTGGGAGCCTACCAGCAGCCTTAAAAGAAGCAATTTTTCCACAACCGTTAGTAGAGTCCAACTATTTTCGCCTGTCTACACAAATCCACGACTTTACTCACAACGCACACACAGACACAGATTTTTGTATCACATTATACATATCTCTCTCTCTGTGACTCAGCCAATTTCATGAACCAACATTCTATTAATTTCTCAATACAACACACTTCTTAATTAACTGTATTCTATTCTAACAGTAGACACTATTCAACCTAGAATCCTGAACATTCTTATTCAAGAGAAATTCTTTTGAATATTCAATCTTAATCATTGCGTGCTATTTTTGTATGTTATTATTTCAATATATATTTATTTGTTGATCCACAATTGGAGTCTCGTTGTTTTTTCTTAAATCGTTAAATGTCTCCCCGGAATCGATCCTCCAAATCTATAAATCGACCATTCGCCCTTGCATGGAGTATTGCTGCCATATATCGCCTGAAGCTCCTGCTGTTTGCCTCAGGGTTCTTGATAAGATCCAGAGACGGATATGCAATGTAATTGGCCCTGATCTGTTATCTCGTCTGCAGTCGCTCTCTCACAGACGCGACGTTGCCTCGCTCTGTCTTTTTTACAAATACTTTCACGGTAATTGCTCCGATGAGCTGCTTTCGCTGGTTCCTAGGCCTCATGAATTTAAACGTCCCACGAGGCTGGCATCCCGTTCCCACCCCTTCACCATTGAAACTGTTAGATGTAGACGTCTCTTCTACTCCAATAGCTTCATGTCTCGCACATCTCGCCTGTGGAACTCCCTTCCTTATTCCTGTTTCCCTGACAAATACAATCTCCAACTATTTAAGTGTAACGTCAATCGACATCTCCAGCTGCCTTGATCTATCCACTTCCCTTCTCCACATCCTTTCACCTTTCATTCCCATCTGCTCTCGCTCCAAATCTTCTGTAACCCCCTTGCCTTGATCGATCCACTATCTTTCTCCACATCCTCTCCTTTACCACTCCTATCTGCTCTTCCTCCAAACCTTCTGTAACCCCTTGCGTGCTAGTGGCTTCCAGCCTTGCTTGGGGTGATAAGCTTAAAAAAAAACAACAAAAAAAAACCTAAGTTAATCCTAAGTATTAAGACATTTTCTGTCTGTTACTATAGTAATAACATTTTTAATAAAAACGTTCTATTCCCAAGGCAACAGAAAATATTGTTCAATACACTGCCAAATCGAAATCTGACGGAGAACAGCGTTCACCGAACAACTGAATCATATGCAGATAGTAATGTGTTAAAATTGCCGATCGGTTAGTTTATTGTCTTACTATAGTTTCTTTACCCAAACACCAACTTTAAGTGGGTCAGAAAGGTTTGCCGTGATATTTCGATGAATAATATGTTACTGTGCCACGTCTATAAATACACGCATGATCCAATTGGTTGAAACAGGCGTGGGACAATTTACACATTTTGGCAGCCATGTTGATCTAGTCGGTAACTAAATGTTTGATTCAATGACAATTAACAACAGGGTTATATAAATATATGCCCACATATGAGAGCGATTTTCTGTATTGTTATGGGTTCTTCGCTACTCATGTCCGCGAGACATTGACAATATATTATTTATCGGGCATCAAGAGCGCTCTCTAAATAATTTAGCAAAGCAAGGCTTTTTGTTATTTATTAAGCTTGGCTCTAAAACGACAAAAAGGCCAGGTGTGGCGAAGAAAGATCTTTCTAATGCCTGTTTTGAAAATCAGAATTTGAAATCGTAATCAGTAAGCCTCTACCTTGATTGTCTCTTGGGTCTTGTATTGGGTAAACAACCGTATAAAAAAGATAGAATTTAATGGCGAAAATAATCTCGTCATAATGCGGGCACCTTTTCTAAGGCCGTTGACAAGTTGTGGCATCGAGGGTGTTACAAAACCTTTCCAGCTATGGAATCTTTGGAAGTGCTTCCTTAGAGATAAGTTCCTGAAAGTCGTTGTTAATGAGTTCCACAAGGTCCTCTCCTCAGTGCTACATTCTTTATACTGTATATTAATCATCTGCCGGAGAGCATATTCCGATTATTAGTGAGCATCTACGCGCGCAGATGATACAACAGTTTATAGGTACACCTCCCGAAATCTGGAAGACCAGTACCTAGCAGCTTACCCCTTCCCTGATCTAGCTCTGGTGGCTCAATGGGGGAAAGGAATGGCTTATAAAATTCAATATATGTTTTTGTTAATCATTTAACCCCAAGCAAGGTGACAATACCACTAGAACGCAGGGGTTTACATAGAAGGAGAATGAAAAGATTGAAAATGGGAGGATTGAGGAAAGGGAAAAGAAAGGAACGGGATTCAAGATGGCGCGTGATACTGCATTTAAATTTTCGAAGATTGTAGTTGTCTGGGAAACAATAAATCGGAAGGGAATTTCCACAGGTGTTAAGGGCGAGAGAGAAAAAAACTTATATACTATACGTAATACACGCTTAAGCGATCATGTATCTTTCGATACATGACTGACGAGGCAGATTTTTTTTCCCTCAGTAGGTTGCCATTTCTTTCTGCAGTAGACCGGTTGCCATCCAAGGCTATAGAACCCGGTCTGTCCTGTTATTTACCCATAGCATTAGAAGAGGATTCATACCTTTCCCAAGGGTCAGTCAGTTATGTGCCATGCGTGATACACGCTTAGGCGATCTTGTATCTTTCGATACATGACTGACGAGGCAGATTTTTTTCCCTCAGTAGGTTGCCATTTCTTTCAGCGGTAGACTGGTTGCCATCGAAGGATATAGAACCCGGTCTGTCCTGCTATTTACCCATAGCTGGTGGGAGAAGAAAAGGATTTATACCTTTTCCAAGGGTATTTACGCGTAAGTGAATATCAGTCAGTTATTTGCTATACGTAATACACGCTTAGGCGATCATGTATCTTTTGATACATGACTGACGAGGCAGACTTTTTTTCCGCAGTAGTTTGCCATTTCTTTCAGCGGTAGACCGGTTGCCATCGAAGGCTATAGAACCCGGTCTGCCCTGCTATTTACCCATAGCTGGAAGGAGAAGAAAAAGATTTATACCTTTCCCAAGGGTATTAGCACGTAAGTGAATGTAATGGTTTCGACTGGAATTTGAACTCAGCAACTGTAAAATAGTGAGACCTAGATGCCAATCGAGTAGCACGTTTATATTCATGTAGTCGGTACTCCAGAGAAAAAGGCTCATCTGAGCAGTTGCCATGAAAATATTTGTAGAAAAGACAGAGGGAAGCCACATCATATCAGATGAGAAAAGTGACTGGAGACGAGATGCCAGGTCAGGATTGATTGTATCACAGACCCTTCAAATATAGCAACTGTATTTAATAGACGGACGAATGGTAGATTTATAAATGTACAACATGGATTCATGGCGAAAATAAATGTCCAAACATTCCACCACCATCGAGAAGACCCTGAACTTTCACTAATCATGGTAGATGGGTCTTCTCTCAAAGAGGTTCCTTGCCTTGAACGTCTATTAGGATTCAAGCTCACCCCAGATCTCACGATCTATTGCTATTGATGCTGGAAAAATGATCAGTTCCAGTATCTAACAATTGCTACACTCTATCTTTACCAGAGCCAGATCAGACCAAAAATAGAGTATTACTTTCATATCTAGGCTGGAGATGCCCAGTCCTCAATTGCTTGTCTTGATAGAGTTCAAAATCGTCTACACGGCTTTGCCGGTGATGAATTATCTACCCGCAGCTCCTTTCCCATAGACAAAACGTCGCAAGTCTTTTACTACTGTTATGAAAAGGGGTTTGAGAGGAAGTAAAAGAAGGCTGAGTCCGTATAGCTTGAGTGAAGCTTTATTCCACTAGAAATCTACTCCGGTAGCGAACCGTAACAAGAAAATGGCCGACTACCTCATGGAGAGAGAAAGACAAAAACAAAGGGAAATCAATCAGTTTTGGAAAGTCAGGGAAAAATATTAAAGAGTTGTAACTTTTGATTGAAAAACCTCGTTTCTCAGCATCAGCAGGTGTCCGACTAAAAAATTTTGCAATATAGTAGTTGAGGTGAACCTCAACTACTATATTGCTATTCCCATGGTATGTTTCCTGACAAGCTACATTCCTTGGTTTCACCAATTCTGACCTTTGCACCTGGGACCCGCTATGCCATTTCCAAAATTTTGAATCATCCTCATTTCCCCCGTATTTTATTAGTAAGAAGTAAGTTCCACTCGGACAGCTTCTTCCCAAGAACTGCTGCTTTGTGGAACAAACTCCTGACAGCGGTGCCAGTGCAAGGGTTTTGTAGGCTCCCAATGAATGTATGATACGGGACCCCCACTCTAATACATCTCACTTTTCATAAGGTAGTATTCATATCAAATACACATTTGAATATAACCTAATTATGTACAATAATGGACCATATGAACAATTCAACTAGAAAAATTGAAAATAAATACAATGTATCTAAATACTAATTCTTATAAAGCAATTTATATTTAAACTTTTACAACAGTACTCTAAACTAGGACTGGTGCAAGAGTCTCATGGAGCCCCACACCCTGAATCTATGATACAAGGTCCCCAACTTTACTACATCTCAATTTTCATAAGGTAGTATTCATATAAAATATAAATTTCATTTTAATCTAATTATGTACAATAATGGACCATATGCAATATAGATGAATAATTCAACTAGAAAAATTGAAAATAAATACAATGTATCTAAATACAAATTAGGGATGTATCATATGATACATGATTCTATTTTAAATAAATCAACAATGTTTTATGGCAATTTTTAACACCATCTTGAAATTTTTCTTGTTAAATAGTAATTTTAACACTACAGATAAAAAAGGGATAATTTTATATAGTGTTTTTTAAACGCAACTTAGCATGAAGTTAGAATTTTATATGGTGTTTTTTAAACGCAACTTAGCATAATGTTAGAAATTCAGGGATTTGTACAAAAACAAAGAACCCAGAATGACGTAAAAATCCACAACATTTTTCACCCTTTTAAAATAGTCAGTTGTGCTTAGTTTAATTTGTAACATATATTAATGTAGGTAGAAAAAAACAAATGTCGATAAGATAGCGAGTGTCACAAAAAACTGTCCGTGACCTGCAATCAGACTTGCCACCCTCCCCGATCGGGAGTAGGGGACGGAAGTAGTATTATTTGGTATTTACTCCGCCCCACCACTGAGACGTGATGTGACACAAGGTCGGGTTTAATGTGGAGAAATCCGAACACGTACACCCAGGCCAGGGCCCAACATTACCCAGCTCCTGCAAACCTCGGTTGCACTGGCATCGGTACAACCACCGGTTTCCACTCTGTAGTGCAATGAGGGAGGTACAGCTTTTCCCTGGGACCGGGCATATCTCAGTGTTTTTTCTCCAGTTGCCTCTCTGTCCGCAGAGAGAGACACAACCGAGTTGCACCGTGCCCAAAGACAGAGACGCAGCTGAGAGATGATTATACTACCCGGCATATGCCAGGTAAGTATTCGGGGATCGGAAGTAGTATGCGCCGGTCTTGACCGTCAGGATGTTTGCCTAATCACTATAATCTTGACCTCTTCACGTCTTGGGTTAACCATTAACTTTTATTTTGAAAAATTATAAGAAAGGTGAATATGAAATAATTCAAAACAATACGATACACTAAGTTTGTTTCTTGCCTTTTCTTTTGAGAGGAGAATAGAAAAATACGGGGGGGGGTCCAAAAGTAGGTGGACAGTAACTAATTACATTTCTTTTGAGATTACATATACATACAATTATATTTACTAACACAATTATTACATTGACAATTAAATTTTATTGTGAACAATAATACAAAAGCCCTTAAATTTTATTGTGAACAATAATACAAAAGCCCTTAAATTTTATTGTGAACAATAATACAAAAGCCCTTAAATTTTATTGTGAACAATAATACAAAAGCCCTTAAATTTTTATTGTGAACAATTATACAAAAGCCCTGAAATTTTATCAACCTAGATGCTCAAACTGTTTTCCATTACAATTTACACAGCTTTGAAGTCTACGTCTAACGAACGCTTCGACAGACTTTTTTGCACAAGTCTTTTGGGGTATTAATTTCTTGAAATGCATCTCATGTAATTTTTCAAATCACCGACACTTCTTGGTTTTCGACTATAAACTTTGTCCTTGAGTACTCCCCAAAAGAAGAAATCCATTGGGGTCAAGTCTGGTGAACGTGCCGGCCAATCAATTGGACCTCTTCGGACAATCCATTTCTCAGGAAATGTTTCATCAAGATACTCTGTTGTAATAATATTATTACCGATACATAAACCTATTCCACCTACTTTTGGACCACCCTGTATATATTAAAAAATGTTAATTAAATAATTGATTAATAAAAAATAAGTGTAGATATAACAATAAATAAATATTATAATAGTCTAGGTCTGTCTTTTACACTTATTATCCATAGTCATACAAACAAGTAAAAGTAACTAAAAGCTTTTGAAATTAAATATCTTTGTTTTATTGACTTTTGTATGCTACAATTCAGAGCTGATTTTAGGGAGACAGGTGTCAACTAAAAAAAAAGAAAAAATGATTTGCTTTCCTCAAAGCCTTGTGCTTTTAACTAATTAATCGCTATACGTGTACAATTTAAAATTTCATTAGTTTTCATGAAATTAATTATGGGAGGGGGTAATAAATATAAAAAATATTTTTACCATGACTTAAAAAAAATAATAAACATATTTATAATAATTTCAATCATTTGTGAATAGTTTCTGAAAGTTTCATTAAAATCCGACAATTATTTTTATTTTTGCAAGATTTTCAAAATTAATGACTGTCATTAACAAAAAAAATAAAAAAATATACAAAAATCCGCCATGTTATTTTTAGTCGGACACCTGCTGATGCTGAGAAACGAGGTTTTTCAATCAAAAGTTAGAATGCTCTAATAAAAACAGAAAAATTTTGAAAAATAATTAAAAATTACTTTGTTCTTTCCTCTTAATAAAAACATAAACATTTTGACAATAAAATTTTGTTTTCGTCAAGTTTAAGGCCGTTATTATCCTGCTATGCTCATTTTCCAGCGATCTCATGAAGGTACCTATTTTTAAGAGAAGTGGTTTTTTTTTTTAAATTAAAAGAAAACCAGACGGTTAATAAAAAAATAAATTCCATGTGAATAATTTTTTCTTTAATTGTTCTAAAAAATAAATTAGATCGATAAAGAATGGTTGAAAATAATTCAAATTTGAGAAAGATATACACCTTTGTATTTTTCCTCTAATTCGAAGGGTGATTTCCACCCCGACAAAATCCTCTTTTGAGGCTATATAAGAAAACGATTTAGCAAACAATTTCAGAAGATGTAAAAATTCCAAAGAAATCAAAAGACCGGAAGTTATAGAAAACCTGAAAGCATGAACTTTTCGACCAGAAGGAAATAGGATTTCGTCCTAACCGATTCACCGAATCTACGTGCGATTTCGACCAACCAGCTTTTGTCAACTATTTGATCCGGCAGTCGACCTGCTATCGCCGCCGACCAAACCCTACACTCGTCTCAACCGAACCAACTTCCCCTGAAAGAAAACCGGTCACATTGGGACCCGACACTGAATCCAATACAGGTTAACCCGGATATAAGAGACCCGGATATAAGAGAAACCCGGATATAAGAGAAACCGGGATATAAGAGAGATTTTATCTGGTCCCAAATTAGAGCCTGTGTTAATGTATATATAATAGACCAAACCCGGATATAAGAGAAACCCGGGTATAAGAGACTTCTTCTCCGGTCCCGACAACTCTCTTATATCCGGGTTACACTGTACATTTCTCAAGAGTACACTCTTGTACACTTTGAACCAAATAAATTCAACGTTATTGTTTATCATACCTCTGCCTTTGTCCTCCCATTGTCTTGGCTGTTTTCTCACCTTTTTCTTCGCTTACGAGGGCGACATCCTTATCGGCCCCGCAAAGGCTATTTTGGCTGTCACCAGTGGATGAACTGGGATATTCCTTACAGAAGAAGCAACCGAACAAATGTAACAGAATTAAATCAAAGTGCATCGGACTGTCTCCAGGAAAAAGAACATAATTGTTAAAAGTCCTGTTGATGCTGCTAAATTCTGCCAAAGCTTTCTCCATTTCGTCTTTCAATTGAGTAAGTGCACCTTTCTTGAAAGAATTCGTTTTTAACCTTTTTTAAAATGTATTTTCAAACTTTTATTTATTTTTTTTTTTTAAAGAACATGTTTTACCTTTTCAAGGTTTTTTTCGATTTTTGAAAGTTTGAATTGTATATCATTTTTATGAGCCAATAATTCTATCTTTTGAACTGGTTATCTTGTATGATACATAATAAGGCGCACAAAAGGACATTTAACGCAAGCTCCTTTGTAAAAATTGTATTTTATTCATTTTTTTTATGTCTATGTAATAAATGTTTGTTGCTTTCAAATTTCACATCGGAGTTTTGAGTCTTGTTATTTTTATATGCATCTTATTCGATATTCGGAAAAAAAAGAAGCAACGTCCTCTCTTCTCGTACAGTGAAAAAAAAACCTTTTACTTTTCTGCATAACCTTATGAACTTCACTTCTTGCCATTTTTAAGTTCATACAGCACCACACAGTAATATATATATATATATATATATATATACCCAAGTATAGGATTGGTGTACTGAATAAATTCTAATAACCAAGAAATACTATTCTTAAGAGAGTGCTCAATACAGATTAGAGCAAATATAATTATTCATTCGAAAATTATATGTTATCTATCTATCTATATATATATATATATATAATATATATATATTGTTACGCTCACGTGCGATAAGATAGACAATATGTTTCGCACACGTGGTGGTAACAAAAAAATATAAAAACTTGAAATGTGATTATTGGTAATGAGACAATTTATTTACATTAACAACATAAAAATTAACAGTTAACAAACATACAAAAGCTAACATAATGGATTTTAGGAAACTACTATCTTTTGCCTAAGGCAGGAACCGAGAAGGTAAAATACGGGGTCAGGTAAGGAGTTCACGAGGAAGAAGGAAGGTAGTTACCTTTTTGGAATGGACAACCGCTAAGTTTTTAACAGACCACTATATTTTTACAAGAATTCAAAGACAATAATAAAATAACATTCTTTGGTCAATGAAAAGTTCAAAATATCTATTTACCACTGGTCCCAGGAGGGTTTCATGCAGACATTCCGTGGCTGGAGAAAATGTAGAAGGATTCTTACGGTTGGACTTTGAATCCGTGAATCTACCGGAGTTAGCTTGGCGACAGCAACTTACAAACTGTCTGGGTGCCTTTGAAAAACCTATTTATAGGGGACCGAAACAACTAGGTAGAATTTTCTGGGACCTTCTAAAGCGTTCTCGATTTTTCTAGAATGTTCCAAAAGCTATTTACTGATCGAAACTATTTAGTGAATTAAAACTTTTTGGATTTTATTACTGGGACAATCTAGAGTGGCCTATTATACATTTAAACTATTTTAATTACTTTAAATAACACTTTTTATAGAAATGCTCCCTCGTAACAATATATATATATATATATATATATATATATATATATATATAGCATAATGAGAAGCCACGTATACTTTCTTGATATGTATATAATATGGAGAAAACAACTGAAAAGTTTCAAATTAAAAAAAATTGAATGTTTTTTGTTTTTTTTATGAAACTATTTATTTATAATATATATATATATATATATATATATATATACATAATCAAATACACATATATAAAAAAATATAAATACTTTCACAAAAAAAATTCAATTTTTTTTTAATTTGCAACTTTTCAGTTGTTTTCTCCATATTATATATATATATATATATATATATATAATAGAGAGAGACACAAAGAAAAACGTTTTCTTTACTAACGCGTTTCGTCTCCTGAGGGACTTTATCAGGTCAAATTAAAGTTTTACATCTGTATTTATTTAGTCGTTATAGATAATTTATTTATATCTAAATTTCTACAGCACACACACACACACACACACACATATGTGGCCCTTTTCAGGGCCAATAAAATTTATTTTGATTATGTAAGCTTAAAAATTATTATTTAAAAAAATAAACAAAGCCAGGTACTATTTTTGGTGCTGTTTGTCACTCGTATTTAGTTAACTTAAATTGGAACCATTTTCCTTTTTTTTTTTTCAGTTGGTATCGGACTGCTAACTTGTTTGACCTGGTGGAATATACCTTTGTTGCTGTGTTCCAATGTTTTTTGGCATATTTTTAAGTGTAAAGTAAATAATATTTTTCAAAAAATTCTGTTAATTAATCTTTAATTTTACTAATTTTCTTTGAATCCAATCTAGATCTATTTAATTTTTATGAGATCTTTTTAAAGAGTGCCTTTTGTTTTGTTTTTTCTGTCATAACTTCTCAATTAAAATAGCGGATGGAGATAAATTTATTTTACTGTGACAATATTTTAAAAAACGTTTAAAAACTTTATTGAAATAGATAAAAATATTTTTTTAGATAAACTTTCAAATAAAACCAAAGTTTTACTAAAAAAAAGGGGGTGGCGTTTATATTTTAAATAATTTTAAATGGGTTTTAAGAGGCTTTTTTGCTAAAATTTTAGCGATATCTAATAAGACAAAAAAAACCTAAGAGGACCTACAACATTTTTAATCAACTCACACCAAGAAAGGAGTTAATGTTACTAATACGCAAAGAGGCTACCGAGAATAAAGGAGAATGAGAAAACTTTACAAGGAAGCGGAATAAACTTAGTCTTAAACAGGAAACAAGGAATTCTGCTGAAAAAAACAGGGAAGGAGTGTGAACTGGACAATAGGCGAATCCATCTTTAGAATTCGTTTTGTTGTCGTGTCATAAACGTTATCTAAGCAAATGTGAATGGTAAGTTTGAGAACATACAATCGATAACGAGATTTAAGAAAATGAAATTATTAAATTTATAAGTACTTAATTTTATTTTTAGTTGTGAAATAGTTTCCCCATTTTAATTTAAAAAAAGAATTGCCTTTTTTAATTAATATAGTTTTCTGGGTAACGCAAAAACAGATAAGCCATCATACGACACCACCGTATTCCTCTTGGGACCGCATCTTTTTAAAAGTACCCTATGAACTAAAAAATATCTTTGCATCTCTTCCTAGTGGAATGCTTTTCTTTTTTCTTTTTTGTAATTACGCAGTACAATTAATACAGTGCGCATGTGCATCATGACGTCACTTCCGTTCTAAATATCTTAATAAGTTTTGTTATTTTTCTTAATTTCATAATTCTTACGTTTCTGCTTCTTACTACAGAAAAGGGCATTTAAATGTCACTTCTAAATTTATTCATTTCTAATTTCCTGCAAATACTTGTTTTCTATAATTTTATTGGTTAAAGAGAGTTTTAAATAGGACAAAAAAAAAATGTTTACCAACTGAGCCACGACATTTTCTGCACTCCGCCTAAATTCACTTGCTATCTCTGCATGCAAAGTGACTGACTCAGAATGCTGACAGGCCAGCGGCTGCAATCGTCAAATAAAAAAACAGAGCCAGACATAGTTCAACTCTTCACACGAGGCCAAAGACACATACAATGATGAATGAACCTGTTACAGACCCCACCCCCACCTCCGACCGCACCTCCATCATCTTGTTTCATGGTGGTTGGGTGGTGCGAGACAAAAGAAAAAAGGAAAGGAAAGGAAAGGAAAGGCATGGATGGGGTAAAGAGGGCAAAGGCAAGGTTGTTTGCCCGTCTCTTCTTGGCCTCAGGTGGTTTGACCTCTTTCGCGCTGAACCGTCTCTTCTACATACACCACACACGCACGCAGGTACACACTCACACACACAAACACACACACAAACACACACAACTCATTCTTCCAGACACCGGCGGTTTTTTAAAAAAGTTGTTTTTTTTAACTCTTCTTAAATGTCAGGGAAAAGTTTGCACGCCAAACAGGTAAAAAAAAAAAAAAAAAAAAACGAAAAAAATCGCTTTTTCAAGGCTAGATTTTTTTATGTATGTTTATTTACTATGTTAAAATAAAAAAAAATGACGTCTCAATTTTTAGATTAAGGGAAATAAAAGAAATATTAGCTTCCTAAATTTAATACTTTTTAAAAACAGTTCAGTATTGACACTCCTTGAAATGAAATATTTTATTCACAATGGAGTGGAAAATTTAGCTTTGGACATGAATAACAAATCCTTGATTATCGCACAAAATGGTCTTCCATACTTCTCTAGGTTTTATTTTTTTTTTATTTTTCCCGCATTTTTTCGGATAGGGGCCAAAGGACATAGTAGAAAAAGTGTATATATATATATACACTTTTTCTACTATGTCCTTTGACATCACAGGCTAGCATGCGTAAATAAAATATTATTTTTATTCTGTTTTAAGTAAACAGTAAGCATTACTTTCTTTTAAAAATTCAGTTAATATTGGATTTTGAAGAGAATTTTCAATTTGACGTTTACATTTTTTTTTTGTATGGTGGCGCAATGAGTGATGAAAAAAGTATGGTAAATTTTCAGATTAAGCCCCAGAAATCAATTGTAATGAACATTTCTATTCTGGTGTAAATTTGCATTTTCGAAAATAACAGTAAAAGTTTTTTGGAAGAAAACCGTTTAAGAGTTACTGACAATATAAGTTCGGCCTCATTAGCATCGCAGGTACAGCCTGGCCGCCATTAGTGATTTTGTTTTTGTGTTATATTCCGTGCTAATAGGAATATATATTTGAAAAACAAGATGGATATTAAGTAAAGGTTTATTGCACAAAACCAGTACAATAAGAATAAAGGTAACAGTTATGCACAAGGTTGTCACAAGTCAATCCAGTAGTGAGTGCTACTACTGGAAGGCCAGTAATTCTTGCGTAAGTCTGAGTCATACTCAACAAATCCCAGCTAATAATATTTACCAGCCTCCCCACAGGCTAGGATGTGGCACAAGGCTAAATTTAATGTGGGGCAATCTGAGCCCGTAGACTTGGTCAAAAATTTCCCGTAAACCCTGCATAAACGGGTTCGGGTCTCTCTACCTCCCCGGACGAGACTCTGCTCTTCGGCATAAACTCGTTCGGATTCCTATCTGCCCAAAGGCAGATAGGAACAACGCCAGTAATGACGGCCAGGTAGACGCGAATTAGGTCAAAATAAGATTGTTGATATCTCCTAAACGGTATTCGATAACACAGCTGGAACAGATTCCAGCTGGTATATTCAGCTACCCCACCACGAGGGTTGCATGTGGCAAAAGGCCGGGTTTAACGTGGGCTCTCCGAGCCCGTAGGCTCAGCCAAAAATATTCCCTATTCGAACGCATATAAACGGGTTCAGGGTCAGTCTACCTCTCCGAACGAGACCCTGCCCTTTGGCGGAGCCTCGTCCGGGTTCCCCTCTGCTCAGAAGCAGAGAGTTCGACTGTCCAGCTGGAACAGATCCCAACTGGTATATTTAGCCACCTCCCCACGAGGGTTACATGTGGCACAAGGCCGGGTTTAACGTGGGATCTCTGAGCCCGTAGGCTCGGCCAAAAATATTCCCTTTGAACCCGTATAAACGGGTTCAGGGTCGGTCTACCTCCCCGAACGAGACTCTGCCCTTCGGCATAGGCTCGTTCGTGTTCCTCTCTGTCCGAAGGCAGAGAGTTCAACCGCTCAGCCGAAAACATTTCAGCTGGTCTCTGTAGTCCGTTGACTTACAGATACTTATAGGTAGTTACTACCAATAGTGTAGTCACTCATGGGGGTGACAGGTTATTCCATTACATCAATATGTTTGCCTCGAAGGGTTATGTGCAGAAGCTTCACTTGTCATCATTACTGCGCAATGCGCGAACTTTAAATTTAAATTTCGCGAATTGCGCAGTAATCAAGACAGATAAGGAGATAAGAAGATCAGCAAAAAGACTGTTAACTAAGTAAACTTTTATGCATTACGACTCTAGGCAAACGTATGGAAACAACGCCAGTAATGGCGGCCAGGTAGACGCGGATTAGGTCAAAATAAGATTGTTGATATCTCCTAAACGGTATTCGTCTGCAAATTTTTATTGTCATTTTGGAATTAATCAAGCAAATTCAAAAATGGAAATTTTCATTACAATTGGTTTCTGGTGCTTAATCTGCAAATTTACCTTTAATGCTTTAAAAATGCCTAACAATTTATTTATACAGTAATTATTTTTCTTTTCCTATAGATTAGTGTATACCATTATGTTTCGTTCAGAAAGAACCAACATTTAAGTTCAAAGAACGCATTTAAAATGTGTTTTATGTGGGTTTTCAGAAAGCCAATTGTGGTACCTAGTAATTGTGCATTGTTTGCACCAAGTTGTGACCATTTTTGCCTTTCTTCTAAGATGCAGACATAGCACTTATAGAGATATTTCATATACAACAGACAACAAACACGATATATGGTATCAGCAGCCTTTTTTTTTATCTATGCTTAAAAAGAAGTTTATTATGAAGAGCAAACGGCCAAGGGAGGTAATTAATATTGTTATATATTACTATCTTTACTTTATTCCTCCATATTTATTTGCAGGCATTTAATCATAGTTATATTATCTTTCATCTTATATCTGGTCAGTATTCCTCCGTTTACTTGATTCATTGTTGGTTCATGTTTCTAGTTTCTTTAACCGAAACACTACTTTTGTGTGTGTGTGTATATATATATATGTATATATATATATATATATATATATATATATATATATATATATATATATATATATATATATATTATTATTATTATTATACTTAAATTAATACAAAAATTATTTATAATATATATATACATATATTATAAATAAATTTTCTATTAATTTAAGTTTGTCGTGTTTGTTGTCCTCTTGTTGACTGTCAGATTTACGGCATTTCTTTTTAAATATTTGCGGGCCTCCTGTGATTCATCTTTATCTAGGCTCACAGACTGTATCCTATATTATGTCACCACCACCCACTCCAGGGGGTCTGCAACAATCTTTATCTTCCGTCTTCTTAATTCTTCTTCTATTATTGTTCTCTCTTCTTAATAGTATTTTCCCTCCCTAACACTCAGTAACTCCTTGTACGAGGGTCATTCAATAAATAAGGTGAATTTTGCGGTATAAGGACTTCTAATACAGAAAGAAGCTTACTTTTTTTTCAACGTAGTCTCCCAGCACTGTCACACACTTTTCCCATCTGTGCACAAGCTTCCGTATTTCCTCAGCGTAAAAATCTTTGGACTGATGTCTCAGCCAGTCGCTCACAACACTTTTGACTTCATCGTCACTTTTAAACTTCGTGCCTCTCGTGAACGCTTAAAAGGGACCAAAAAGGTGAAAGTCTGAAGGGGAAAGGTCTGGGCTGTAAGGGGGATGAGGAAGCAGTTCCCAGCCCAGCTCGTTGATGGTCTGCACCGTTTGGGCTGCTGTGTGAGGCCTTGCATTGTTATGATGCAAGATGACTCCTTCTGACTGATGACCCCTGCGTTTGTCCCAACAGATAAGCTCAAAGTCCTTGCAATGTCATCCACTGTCACCCTTCTGTCAGACTGAATGAGGTCATTGTCTGATTCGATCACCTCAGGAGACCTCACTTCTGTAGGCCTCCCAGGTCTGTCTTCATCCTCAACACTGCTCCGTCCTTCTTTAAACAATTTAGCCCACTTGTAGACATTTCTTTTGGCTGAAACATGTGCACCATACACAGTTGACATTCTCCTATGAATTTCAACTGGTTTGCACCCTTCAGCAACCAAAAACTTGATAACTGACCGCTGTTCAATCCTGGAGCATGCTTCTTGGTCGGCCATCTTTGTTAATCGCCAAAAGCTTCACTTGTCATCATAAAGTTTTTTTTAATCTGCAAAAGAAATTAAATCCATGTGTAAAAGAAGTAAAACAAAAAAAAAAAGAGTAAGCTTCTATCTGTATTAGAAGTCCTTATACCTAAACATTCACTTTATTTATTGAATGACCCTCGTATCTTAGTGGCTTTATTGTCTTTCTTGGGGTGAAATGATTAAAAAATATCATCAATTGATAATATCCGCTTATCTCCAATGAAACACCAATGAAAGATGGCTACCAATTAAAGGTTGACACATAACAATATAGGAATGGGGTTTTATGTCTTTTCTAAGGGTATTTGTTAAAAGTAAATGAATTAGACTTGATTAGAATTTGAGATCGGTATGCTGACTACATTTTCCATGCTGGAAACCATTATGCAAATCTGTTAGAGGTGGGGGGTGAAAACATAGAATCGGAAAGGAAGAATGTACTCTGGGACTCAAATCGGTCTATAGTCTTCACTTGCAAATATGACATAACCTCGTGAATCCCAGAACATGTAGACTCAAACAGTAGCATGCAGAAGTGGGGCAGAGGGTGCGTCGGCCCCAAGCATCCATATCAGGGGGAGGGGCATCCAATCAAAGAGTGAAATAAAAATTTAGTTAATATTTAATTTGAATAAAGTGTTTATTTCATGTCTCACTTGTTTTTATATATATAAAATGTTTTCCTTTCTCACATTTCTCAGTACTAGGCCCTATAGACCCACACTACTTGTGTCTTAGGGGAATACAATCAAGGAGTTGGCCCCAGGCATCGCCAAACACCACCAAACCTCTGCACATCACTGGATTTGAATCATGAATGAATAATGCTCGCATCATTGGAAAAAGTTTAAATTGCCAATTGCTGATAGGTGCTGATCTTCAATAAAACACAAATTGAGAATGGCCACTGCTTAAGGGTCAATCTGATTTAAGGAAAATTTGCAGGGTTCAGAGTTATTGGTTGAGAGTAGCAGTTATCTACATGGAAAACAGAATCTGAACAGAGTTTGAGATCTAGCAGAGGTAGTAGATATTTAATTTAAAATAATTCCCTTAATGTTCCATTACTACTGTGGGAAATTGTGACAGCATTTGTACCATGGGGTTTTCAAATATCCCAATTAAAATATTCTTTTTTTTTATACTGATTTACTAAGCGTAACTTAGATGTGGCACAAGGCCGAAAGTAGGGAGCACCTAGTAAGGCTTGAACTCACTACTCAGTTGTAATTTATCTAGGAAGACAAACTTGCTAACCACTGCATCATGTTGAAGTATCCTATTCTTTTTTATAGTGATTTACTAAATGTAGCTTAGATGTGGCACAAGGCCTGAAGCAATGAGCCCCCAGTGAGGACGTAACTCGCTACTCAGTTGTAATTGATCTAATGAGACAAGCTTGCTAACCATTGCATCATGTTGTAGTGTCCTATTCTTTTTTTTATAGCAGTTTGCTAAGTGTAGCTTAGACGTGGCACAAGGCCGAAAGTATGGAGCACCCAGTGAGGATAGAACTCACTACAGAGTCGGAAAAACTTGGACTTTCATGCCCACAAAAAATGGTAAAGAAAAACAATGGTTTTTCCATTGAGGCAGCTATTATTTTAACTCCCTTCACTAGGTAAATTTTTGGTTTGTTTTTTGTTTTACGGCATATCAACACCTTAATGGGTTATTTAATGCAGAGAAAATTTTTATTGCTGGTAATGTTTTTCTTCAAAAATCTATTTCTGGGAAAATGATTCCTTGGAGGAATGTATAACTGTATTGCTGTTTTTATGGTTTTTTTGGGTTTTTTTTAAGTAATGCTGATAATAATTTTTCCTTCAAAAATTATTGCTGGTAATAATTTTTGTTTATTACAAAGTATTTCTGGTATTAAAACCTATTTTTGCACAAGATTGGGTGTTAACTATTTGTCCATAGCTGGGATCCTAACATGTGCTACCACTCCGGGTCAGGGTGGACCTGGGAACACCAGCAATTAAGAGGTGGTTCCATGCTCCTCAAAACCTCCTGATCAGACGCCTTGCTGTTGGACGTAGTTTATTATCTTATCCGGGAAGTGGATGTAGTTTATTGTCATACCCAGGACGCGGATGTAGTTTATCGTCTTATCCAGGAAGCGGATGTAGCTTATCGTCATACCCAGCAAGCGGATGTAGTTTATCGTCATACCCAGGACGGGGATGCAATTTATCATCATACCCAGGACGCGGATGTAGTTTATCGTCATACCCAGGACGCAGATGTAGTTTATTGTCATACTCAGGAGAATCACTAGGCAATGTTTATTGTTTTAACATATGAAAATGAATTTATACATTTTCTTTGTTATTGAGAATTGACAACTATAATAATAAACACTATTTATTTATTTCATTGTTTATTTACATTATTTGTGATATTGTTTATTGGAATGGTTGGCAAAATATTGCTTAATAGCCAATCGATTCAAACTATAAAATGACTTCATAAAATATGAGGTTGTCACACATGAAATGACACACTTCATAGGAAATGAATAAAATGTTTTTGAAATATTAAACCAGCAAAATTGGGCCATCCCTATTCACAAGTCTAGGATGTTTCTTTTTCAATTTTTTGGGGCATACACTCAATTTCTTTACAATACAACGTTGCTGTTATTGTTTCCCATTGAGACAAGAATGAATAATAAATAACCCATGTGAAAGACCACCATACAGTAACCATTAACTTTTTAGGATGCAATGAAGGTTCTGGGTATTGTTTTGGTTATTCACTTGCATCTAACCACTGGCCTAATCTCTTACTCTTGTCAAAGAGTATCCACTTCTCATTGCATGTAATGATTCAATGCAAAAATGGTTCTTATTCCAGTCAGGAAAGCAACAGAGCACACCTCAAAGTGACATTTTTGGGGTATTGTTTTGGTCATTCATTTGCATCTAACCACTGGCCTAATCTCTTACTCTTGTCAAAGAGTATCCACTTCTCATTGCATGTAATGATTCAATGCAAAAATGGTTCTTTTTCCAGTCAGGAAAGCAACAGAGCACACCTCAAAGTGACATTTCTGGGGTATTGTTTTGGTCATTCACTTGCATCTAACCACTGGCCTAATCTCTTACTCTTGTCAAAGAGTATCCACTTCTCATTGCATGTAATGATTCAATGCAAAAATGTTTCTTAATCCAGTCAGGAAATCAACAGAGCACACCTCAAAGTGACATTTTTGGGGTATTATTTTGGTCATTCACTTGCATCTAACCACTGGCCTAATCTCTTACTCTTGTCAAAGAGTATCCACTTCTCATGGCATCTAATGATTCAATGCAAAAATGGTTCTTTTTCCAGTTAGGTAAGCAACAGAGCACACCTCAAAGCGACAGTTTTTTGAGTTTCATTCAGTTCATGCAGAACAAACCTTTGCAGTTTCTTTACTTTTCCAATTGCTTTCAAGTGCCGAGAAACAGTTGTGCAAGATGTTTGGAGTTCTGATGCAAGTTTTCCGACTGTAGTTCTTGGATTTTGATAAAACAAAGCATTCTATTGATCGTGTCAGATAACCGATCATGGTCCTCCCCTTGATTGATTTTCAAGACTATAATCTCCCAAACAAAATTTGTAAAACCGTCTCTGTACACTTATGATTTCAGTAATACCATTACCAAAGGCCACCTTAATATTCCGAAATGCTTCAGAGGTAGAATGACGCAGTTTGTACTTATGCACTAAAATTACTCGACATTGTTTCATTGTAATCATTTTTTAATGAGTAACAATATATAGAAAGAAAAATTATCTGGAAAGAAAAAGAGTCAGATTTTTGTTTTTATATACTAAGGAGGTTACTTCATTAGATGACTGGGTCAACAAACAACAAAAATGTGTCATTTCATGTGTGACAACTTCATACTTACGTCATCAATTGAGTTCTTTTTACACTGCCAGGTCGATACAAGGATTATTATGGTTAAATTTACATCTTTTTTTATTATTGTTATTTTTTGTTACTTTTTTTGTTAATGTCATATCCCTTCAAGATGCAGGCGGCCATGGCTCTCCACAGATTCTTTTTCTTTATAATCTCTAAATTGTCATGACATTTAAAGAAAGATACTGGACTGGTTTCCATTTTTGTTTTTGTTTAGTGGCATATCAACACCTCTATGGGTCATTTAATGCCAAAATCTAAATATTTTTCATACACAATTTTAATTTATGTTTGGCGATAATAATGGTTTAGTGATACAAGTCTTACTAATTAATCCATAGCTGAGGGAGAAGAAATGGATACATACTTTTCCCAAGAGTATTTGCGTGTAAGTGATTATAACGAACCTGACTGGAAGTGAAACTCAGCTCTCCAATTAAAAATTCCAAGTCATTATCCATTACACCACCACACACCCAAGTTTACAGCACCCTGTATTCCGAAGTGGTCATCCATCTAGGTACTGACCAGGCTTGGTGTTGCTTAACTTCAATGATCATACCAGTGTTTCAACGTAATGTGGCCGTAAGCCTGACTGGTTTCCTTTTACCTTGTCCACAGTTTGCAGTTCAGATTTGCTGCCTCCCTAAAGAGCCCAGTCTATTCTGTTATTTAATCCATAGTTAGGGGGACGTATTATGTCTTTCTTATAAAAAAGAGTGCAAAAGTGAATGTGACACATAAGGTCGCAATCTGAAATCAGTTTGCCTATTCCTCTTTTCACGTTGATGACCACTATGTTACTCATATCCACACGATATCTTAACTAAAAATACAGACCAAGTTTAAAACCTGAGATCAGTCATTAAAAATAAATCAGTTCTTAACTTCATTCCCGAAACTAAAACCAGTAACAGAATTATTTTTTTAGATGTACTAATTGATTCGTATAACAACTTCAAACATCTATTGTTATTGTAGGGGACCGGCGGGTTAATGTGAGGATAAAATCTCTGGACTAAGACTTCCTGCTGGCCAGTCCCGCTACATAGTAATGTTGGACTATGATGGAGTCCAAAGAAAGCAAAATAAAACGAACAAGACAGATATATATGTACAAAACAAATATATATTATTAACAAACAGATTGATACAAGAATTACAAATAAATCATTTAAAACATGAATAAAACGTTAGTGTCTGTATGGAAAGTTATTGTGTGTGTGTGTTGAATTGAAATGTCCGTACGGGTGAATTTTGTTTTTAGCGTGTTCCCTGAACATGGAAAACGCTGGTTGTGTATTAGAGTTCACATATTGGATATGTTAGAGAAAGTTTTTCAATACCTCGCACCACGTGCGAGGTTGTCGGCTCCAGGAGAGGCAGTTTTGGCCGCACGTGTGCGAAGCCGTGGGAAGAGCCGTGGAAAGAGAAAGAGAAAGAGGCGAAAGGTCAGCTCGTATTTATACTCCCGGGAGAGAGAGACCCCTGTTGAAAGGGTTACGAAACGAAGAGGAGATAACCCGATATTATATACCGGGGAGGGGGGGGGCAAACTGTGATTTGTAAAATCAATCAGTCATATGCTGACTGCGCAGATTCCCATAATTATTTCTCTTCAAGGTTTAAAATTATCCATCCTGCCTGTTTCTCTTTTAGCCATGAGATGCTGTAAAGATAAGATGTTTCTTGTTCCTGTCTGGGGGTACTTTTCATCCCCAGTGAACCTCATGTCGTACTGAACAATGTCCTAAACTAACTTAACTAAACACAAGTATATCTTATAATTTTGCCAAGCCAACAGATAAAGCACTCTTCTCTGAATTCAAAAAATCATTTAGACGGAAGCAGGAAATCCTGGCAATTCACAGACAGCAAAGAAAAGGATCCTTTATCGCTTACTTTATATTTCCGTGTATATAACATGACCTTTAAATATTAAAATCCCACCCCACAAATTGGGGATTGTCTAATACAACAGTTACAAATAGCTAACCTTAAATCCTCTGGTGTATCTGCGCGGGTAAGTAGGCTAGTATGCTTGTGTTATGGATTCCAGTGTAGGCTAACAAATACCTCGCTATGGTAACTACCAATGTAAATATTTCTGGAAACAATTTAAATGCTGTACTACAGTTCAATCTAATAAAACTATTTTTACTTTTTTATTTCACGCTAAAATGTAATATTCAAGACAGGATTACACTGCAATTTGTAAAATTTCCTCTAAGCACAGGCACAAGTAACAAATAACGTAAACAAATCTTTTATTCTTTATTTGTAGATCTATGTCTGCGTTCACACCAATCATTATTTCTCACAGTAGACACTATGACACAAAAAACAACATTTAGGATAACAAACAATCTAAATTTCTAATTAGTTTGGTTTATTTTATTTTATGGAATATCAACCTCAATGGGTTATTTAATGCCGACAACATTTTTAGGATAGATTCGTATGAATAGAATATGTATTCTTTGGTTTAGATTGGTTTGGTTTATTTTGTTTTACGGCATATCAACCTCAATGGGTTATTTAATACCAACAACATTTTAGGATAGATTCGTTTCGTATGAATAGAATATGTATTCTTTGGTTTAGATTGGTTTGGTTCATTTTGTTTTACGGCATATCAACATCAATGGGTTATTTAATGCTTACAAAATTTTCATTGTTCGTAATATTTTTTTTGAAAAATCTATTTCTGGTAATATTTTTTCATTCACAAAATTTATTTCTGGTAATAATTTTCCTTCACAAAATGTATTTCTGGTAATAATTTTCCTTCACAAAATTTATTTCTGGTAATAATTTTCCTTTGCTAGTAATATTTTTTTTCAAAAAATGTATAACTGGTAATGTTTTTTTTTTTTTAAAAAATATGTATTGCTGGTAATATTTTTTTTACAAATTATTTCTAGTATTAAAATCTATTTTTACATTTTCATAATGTTTTGACCCCAGTTTGTGGCAAGAGTAACTATTTGCCCATAGCTGGGACCCTAACAGGTGCTACTATCCTGGGTCAGGGTGGACCTGGGATCACCAGCAATTAAGACGTTCCTCAAAACCTCCTGATCAGAGGCCTTGCTGTTGGACGTAGTTTATCGACTTATCCAGGACGAGGATGTAGTTTATCGTCATACCCAGAACAGTATATCTCTAATTAAAATTCGTTATCATCAACATTTAGTATAACATGCAAACTTTGTTTTTCGATAACATATATTATACTTTTTTTGTGGTGTAACAAAACAATTAAGATGGCATAAAATCTTCATTCCTCGTTACAGAATATGCAACTTTTGTTTTCATTCGTACAAGTTGTAAGAATGAAACCATTATTGTTATTTTCATAAAGGTTCATGTCAATACTTTATATTAATCATTTATGACTTGATAAAGGTAAGCAAAACAACAGTTGTAATAACATCAGCTTTATTTTATACTTGTAGGAATCATTATGATAAGCTACTGGCGGCATAGGCTAGCCTACCGTACATAGGCTAGCCTATGTTTTCAGTCATCTTATTACAGATATCAAATAAAATCCTGAAAATTTACCTAGGTTTTGGGTCTCATCTTATCTATAGGTCACCTTGTATATGAAAATATATGGTAAGTCTTGAAGGGATCTAGTATCTAAAAAAGAAAATATTTATTTATTAAATTTCAAGATGTAGGTGATTATAGCTGTCCATATATTTTTTTTTCTTTATTATCTGTGAAATACCATGACTTCTTGAGAAATCTGTTGGACAGGTTTTCCTTTTGCCTTTTCCAAATATTATAAACAACAAATATTTATCAGTTGTAGGGATACAGGAGGCAATTATCTCCCTTTGGTGGAAATAAGTCATGTGGATCACATGACAGCTGTTTAATGATGTCACTTGATACAGTGACAAAAGAAGCAGTCAATTTCAGTTTGCTTACAGCAGCCAAACAGAGAAGTTGCTTTGTTTAGCATGTTACCCAGGCTGAGGCTAAATCTGCCTTCCCATCAGCCTACAAGTCCATGTTGCCATTTCTGTTTGGGAATATGTCTTTCCCAGATATAGAAAGAAACTCCAGCTCGCAGTCCTCAATTTGGGAAAATACAAGACTTAAAAGAGTTGTGAGTTCAATACCTGGTTTAGGCAGTGGGAAACTTGTAGAGGGGAATTAACAGGAGATAACTGATAACTGACATCCATTAGGCATGCCACGTGGAACTAGAATAGTCTACCCCATCGAGTGAAATGAAGGGTTCAGTTCAACATTCCAACCACCTGAAGAAGGCTGAAGCGTACATTGGCTGAAACGTTGTGATAAATATGGCAACAAAGATGAGAACAATAGTCCAAATAAATGTAAATATTGTATCACTAATATAAATATATATACAGTAGGGCAAGTAGATTTTTCATTTTTATAGAAAATCAGCATTGCACTCAATTTGAAACCTGGGGTTTTTATGTAGTAACTAGGGATACTAAACATTAAATTCATAACTTTTACCAATTTTTGAGCATTTAATTTTAAAGATCATCTGAAAAAAAATTTACAGAAAACCTAATTTCTGCAGGTTTTTTGCTTATAAACTAACTTCAAAATTTTACTACTTCAAGAATAAATCCAAATAAAGTTGATATTTTTTGTATTAGATACATTGAATGGAAAATATATTCAAACCAGAATTCTAATTATGAATCACCACAACCAAAATATTCATTTTTTTAATGTATTTGATAAGTAAAAACTGTGTACAAGAAATTGTAAAAGATTACAAAAAAGACGACTCAAGGAATAAGATTTGTTAGATCAAGTCTGTGTGAGTATGAGTGTGTGTATGAGTTAATGCACACAGTGCATATATAAGATGCATACATAAAAAATATTTGTGTGTATGTATGTGCATGTATAAATACATATGTATTGTATACAATATGGAAGGTGTCCCATAATGATGGGACACAACAAGTATCTTGGATTATACAATTCGTACCAAATATATTTATTATATAACTGATATACAAAAGTTCAACATATCTAAAATTTTGCCATTTCCTACAGGTATCTGATATCTCTTTTGCTGACAGTGGACCTTCATAATGACTGTGTTTGAAATACTCAGAGATAATATATATATAATAATTTATAATAAGAATATTATATATATATATCATATAATTGTTTATTTAAAAATTATAACATAAATATGTTATAAAATCACTACAAAAATAGCCATTTTGTTTCAACACCTCTGGTGTCTTATCAAGTGATGATGTTGAATGTAGAATAAAGAGTTTTAAAAGTTTTAAATTAATTAACGAGCCTTCTTACGGGGAAACGCTGTTACATAGGCAGGAATGACCAATCAAAATACAAGTACACGGGAATTCAAAAAACTTGACAACGAAAGTAAGGTTATAATAGCTATTAAAAGCTTTAAAGTTGGGGTTTTACTAAAATGGAATTTATTCTAACCAATAAGTACTAAATTATATAAAATTTGATATTAAAATTAAAGGTTATATATATATATATATATATATATATATATATATATATATATATATATATATATATATTATAAATTTACTAATTTAAAAATATGGCTACACAGGAATTACTATGTTTCAAAAACAGAAACTAAAAACTTCAAATTCAATTATAGAATTAAAGTTCCTTGTCCTGTTTCATTTTCAAGCTGTGTGTGTGCATATATATATATATATATATATATATATATATATATATATATATATATAATACACACACTCATATTCACACAGACTTAGTAGAAAAATTTAACTGTTAATAAGTCATTTTTGAATTGCCCCACATTGGGAACCACGGGTTTAATATATTAAATGTGTATGTAAATGTAAAAACTATTATGGGATTACTCAAGGTCTCGTTAACCACTAGGGAGTGACTGACGAGATATTTTATCGATATGACGTCATATTAAGATAGGTCAGTCCCATGTGCTTAATCATTGTATTATATTAAGATGAGAAAAGCAACTCATGCACTTCAATGACAAGCTCTGTTTCAACAAAGGAGAAAATTGTCTTTGGTCAGGGTTATCACAAAAAAAGGAAAATCTATATACTTTGCATATTTGCTGTTCACATATCATGTATCTGATGTTGTGAAAACAGATCAGTCCGGTAGATACATTAATAATTTCTGTACGTTGTTGATTTTTTGGGAAGTAAGACCATTTCAGACTGTTGAGATAAATGTTTTCAATCCATGACAAATTCTACACACTACTAGTTACTGGAATTTGCATTTTTTATTTTACTGTTATGAGAGAATTCGCAGAACAGAAGAGGTCAAAATTCCTAATATTTTTTCCTTCGCAAAATGTATTTCTGGTAATAATTTTCCTTCGCAAAATGTATTTCTGGTAATAATTTTGCTTCGCAAAATGTATTTCTGGCAATAATTTTCCTTCGCAAAATGTATTTCTGGCAATAATTTTCCTTCGCAAAATGTATTTCTGGCAATAATTTTCCTTTGCAAAATGTATTTCTGGTAATAATTTTCCTTCGCAAAATGTATTTCTGGCAATAATTTTCCTTCGCAAAATGTATTTCTGGTAATAATTTTCCTTCGCAAAATGTATTTCTGGTAATAATTTTCCTTCGCAAAATGTATTTCTGGTAATAATCTTCCTTAGCTAGTAATATTTTTTTCAAAAAATGTATAACTGGTATCGTTTTTTTTTTTTAAATATGCATTGCTGGTAAAATTTTTTTTCAAAAATCTATTTCTGGTAATATTTTTTCCTTCACAAAATGTATTTCTGGCAATGTAAGAAAAATTTTCAGTATGTCTAAATTTTTTTATTTTTCATCTTTTCTTGGAGGGTAGGTAATAGCAAAAAAAATTGGAAAAGTTATTTGATATCACTTCTTAATCACCAAAAGAAATACGGAGGGACTCATTTAACATTTGACGTTGCATTTAAAGTGACGGAGATTGTAGTTATCAGGGAAGCAAGTAAACGGAAGAGAGTATCAGAGGTGGAAAGAATGAGAAAAGAAACTGTTAGAGTAGAAGTGGCAGTTGGTTGCATCTAGCTATTTCAACAGTAAATAGGTGGGACCTAGTTGCCAATCTAGTAGTACATTTAAATTCATGTAGTCAGGGCACCAGGGAAAAAAAGCTCATCAGAGAAGTTGTTATAAGAATCTTTGTAGAAAAGATAGAGGGAAGCCACGTCATGTCGGTGGGAAAGTGACTGAAGTCGAGATGCCAGGACAGGATCGATTACATTGCAGATCCATCTTTGGATTTTATGAAGAGATGTACAGCAGGAGCATAATATAGCAACAGTATTCAATGTACGGATGAATGTGACAGGAGCTCTGTTATACTCACAAAACTGTACTCATGGTCTTGTAGACAAGCTCGTTAACCATTACTGCATGATGGGGGTACCCAAGCTATTTACAAAACTTATTTTAATCTGGCACAAAATTGTAAGCATCGTGCACCCAGTGAGGCTCAAAGTCGCCGCGTTAGTAATTATCTGCTAGATTAGCTTCATCTGATTTATTTATTTATTTATGAAAGTTACCTTACATGGCAACATTTTTTAATCATTTTACCTAAAGCAAGGTAGATGCCAATAGAATGCATGGGATTACCTGGAGTGAAAGTGAAAGAGAATAAGAAGACTGAGAATGGGGAGGATTGGGGAAAAATCAAAAAAGGAACAGGGTTCAAGATGACAAAAGATGACAATTGATGTTGCATTTAAATTTTTGAAGATTGTAGTTATCAGGGAAGCAAGAAATTGAAAGGGATTTCCACAGGTGGGAAGTGTGAGAAAAGAAACTGTCAGAGTAGAAGTGGCAGTTGGTTGCATCTAGCTATTTCAACAGTAAATAGGTGGGACCTAGTTGCCAATCTAGTAGTACATTTAAATTCATGTAGTCAGAGCAGCAGGGAAAAAAAAGCTCATCAGAGCAGTTGCTATAAGGATATTTATAGAAAAGGCCGAGGGAAGCCACATCATGTCGGTGGGAAAGTGTCTGAAGTCGAGATGCCAAGTCAGGATAGATCACATTGCAGATCCTTTTTTTTGATTTTTCAAGAACCTCGAGATGAATAGCAAATGTTTATTATTTTTGTTGTCTATTCTCAAGAACAAAGAAAATGTATAAATTTACTTTCATATGTTTAGGTTTTACTACAATTCTAATCATTGCTTTTTAAAAAAAAATAAACATTGCCGAGGAGTGAAGGTAGTTAAAAAAGTGGTGTCATGGGAAAAAAACTCCTTTTAACTCTACATCTTATTGTGGGCACATTTATCTATGTTTGACCATTTGGGTTTGTGCACCAATGACAACAGGCTTACATTATTTGGCAGATTGATCCTTTTGTAATGTCATTGAAATGTATAGTTTTAGTGGTTGCCTGGAACGCTAACATTGATCCCAAACAGGATCACAATTGTAACAGGAAGAGCATTACCATTCCTATGGATGTCATATAATCCAGAACTTATACTGAGAGAAGCTAAGCAATTTATTAAGTAACAGGAAAAATTCATTAGAAACAAAGAAAAGAATACTGAACTGTTATGTAATATCAGCCATTCTATATAACAGTGAATGTTGGAAAATCTACTCACAGTAGAAGAGACTTGAAGCAACAGAAATGTGGTTCTACAGAAGGATACTGAGAATACCATGGACTGGACTTGGGATCAATGACAAAGTTATAGAGAAAATGGAAACAAAAAGGACGCTTATACTTAACACCAGAAAGAGACAATTGAACTTTCTCTATAATAAGGAAAGAAGGTTTGGAGAATTTTATACTCACAAGACAGATTGAAGGCACATGGGACAGAGGAAAACAATACAAAAACTAACTAGTGAGATTAAGTAAATGGATAATGGAACAGGATTTACGAGAGATAACAAAAATAAATTTATTAAGAGCTACAAAGGACTAGAAATTGTGTTGTGGAGAGCCATGATCGCCTGCAAGGGTACACGACACATAGAAGATTGATGCAAGAACTTTTTTGTGAATTTAACAGAGGACTTGTTGATAAATTCCAAAATAAGCATCCATGAGGAGTATAAAAGATTTGTATAGATAGACGTGCCTTGTGTTTGGTACAGCATTCTAACTACATCACCAGAATTCTGTGAGGGTTGATGAAAAGTACTCGGTCTCACCCACATCAGAACTTATTTTGAAATCTCTTCTTGTTCCATTCCCTTCTGTACGGTTTTGAATACAGACTAGACTGGCAAGTACTAGACTGGCTGCCATTCAAAGCTAGATAGCCCAGTCTACCTTGCTATTTAATTCACAGGTGGGGGGAGGAGTTATGGATTCATGCATTTTCCAAGAGCATTAGCATAAAAATGGACGGAACTGACTTGGTCAGAATTCGAACTTTGATCACCTATTCCCCTTTTCAATAGTCATTACACCATTGGTATATCCTTGAGGTGATATTTAGACTAGGAAATATAAGATATCAACTGAGGAAGGCGATAAGCGTATCTATTGAAATTTTGGAACTAAAAAAAAATCTAAAACAAATAATAATAATCATTGTCATCTACATCAGACTCAGTGATAAACTGACATGGTCTTGAAGCCAAAAGGTCATTGCAATGTACCTCCACACACCTCGTACTGGTTACTGACCTTGTCAAGCTACAGTTTTACAGTATCAAAAAGGAAACATTTTCCCATAGCAATGAATACAATGAGGTCATTGATCAAGGGTACATGATTTCCTCTTTTGAGAATTTGACGAAACTCTGATTCAGTCAATAATTCATATGCCAACTGAGATTTTGTAACTGAAAAACATGACCTGCACTGTATTTATAAATAAAAGTAAATTTATTATCGAATTCAATCTTAGGACTGTCTAGTTTGAATTGCATTCGTTAAATATCTTGGCTGTTTGAATCCGTAAATAATGCTGTCTATGCTTTTGTTAGTTATCAGTAGAAAATGGTATCTAAAATTGATTATACTTTTAGTAAATGAAATTACATTTCAGACATTCACAGCTACCTAGGCTATTTGAACCATTACTTAATGCCATCCATGTTTGTGTTAGAATACATTCCTCCTTTTTTTTAATGCCACATCTCTTCAAGGCATAGGTGTTCACGGCTCTCCATGGATTCATTTTCCTGGTATTGTAACCAAGACATGGTACTGAGGAAGGCTAATTCAGAATTTCATTTGTCAGTGTTCAAATGAATATTAAGTCCTACCAGCCACCTCTGTCTAAGCAGAAGGATTAGTTGTAAGGCTTAAATGTAATAAACCTTTAATAGTTTTATATTTAGTATATTTGGTCTTCGGTGTTTATTTTAGTCATTGCTTCTTGCCCTCGATTGAGCACCGATGAGAGAGGACTAATAAAGTAGTCAAGCTCTTTTTTGTTAATTGTTTTTTTTTTTTGTATTTTTATGTTACTACTTTATGGTAATACATATTTTTGTTACGTCTCTTTTTGTATTTTTTCTTCATGTTTTAACATGTACGATTTTATTGCTAATATTAAGTTTTATATACCTGCAAAATTTTTTTTTTTTTATCTGAGAATTACTATTATTTCTTTGATAAGATAGTCATGTGATTTCCTGTTGCCTTATCCATGGTTTTGAAGTAAGGGTTGTCCTTTCAGACTGGCAGAGGGAAACAGAAAGTTACATATCTAACAAGTTTATGTAAATAAATTGCAGAACAGAGTGTGCAAGGGATATTAAAAAGACAAAAATGGCTAAGCGCTACAAAAGATAGGAAGTTGTGGAGAGCCATGATAACCCATGCTCTGAAGGAACATATCACTTAAAAAAGATACTATCTACGACAATGTCTGTATTTTTAACAGCATCACTGTACATGGCACATCATCCTGAAACTAGAAATTTACAGACACTCAGATTTTTTTATACTAAGGTTCACCTAATACAAGGCTCAAGAGTCACTCATGGTAGAGGGTTACTGATTGTAAGACGAGTTAGATGAAGGTAGAAGGAAGTGAAGATTATAACGATAAGGAGGACAGATAGCGAGTGGTCCTTGACTTGAAGAGGTTAACATTGTAGATTTCAGGAAAGTGGGAGTTTTTTCCAAAAAGTAGAAAGAAAAGCTGAGTGGAATATGGGGGGAAATGTGGATGATTAAATTTGGTGGACGTGGCAAGGCGAGTCCTAGGTATAAAGATCTGAAATAAAGAGTGGATCTCACCTGAACAATTTCCATGGAAATAGTAACAGAGTGGTGATAGTGTGTTTGTGGGGAAGATAAGTCTTCCTCTGTAAAAGTGCATAAATAATTTTGAACATGAAATTACCATAAGAGTCAGTCCATGTCAAATCAACAAGGATGTGACCATCACCGACACAGATCTTTAAAAATTTGATAGACTTATAGAGTGCCATGACAGAAATTGAATGGTACTTATTTTACATCTCTAGGTCGAAGGGTTCCCGAAATATGACCCTTTGATCTTTGCTGAAAAGATGAATTTTGGAAAATAGTCACAAATTTTAAATATCAATATCTCAGTTGTTTTTCACCTACAAAGAAAATTAGATACACTTTTTGAGAAATTAAAGGTCAAAGGATAAGGTCAAGGTCAAATTATCTTATTTAAATTAAATAGATCACCTTTTAGATCTAGTCAAGTACTTTAAAATAGTATATAATTTAGCTTTGTACCATTCAATTTCTATCATGAAGCTCTATAAGCGTACCAAATTTGAAAAAAAATCTGTGTTGGTGATAGTCACTCCTTTGTTGATCTGACACAGAATGACTCATATGTAGCTCCGTAGATTCTATAGCTGGAGAATTTATGTAGCAACACCCTAGGCCACACCTTATCAAAGGTCTTTGATATATCTAAGGTGGTAGCTCATATGACGCATTTATTATCAAGAGTCCTATTGATGACATTTTATTATCAGTCGATAACTCCACTTGTTGCAGACTGCGCATCAACAGGAGATATTCTGTTAATTTTAGGAGAGATGAAGAGGTTAAGATTTTAGTAGTCAGGGAAGCATCCTCTTGGGAGTCTTTTACAAAGTAAGGATTCTTAAAAAAAAGCTGGAAAACGCCTAAAGGACACATGGCACAGTCGATAAAGGCGTTGGTTAGATCCAGTGACAGGACCCAAAGAGTGTGAGTTCAATACCCGGTTAAGGCAGTGGAGAACTTTCAGAGGGAAAATTAACAGGAGATAACTGATAACTCACATCCATTAAACATGGCACGTGGAACTAGAACAGTCTACCACAGTGAACGAAATAAAGGGTTCAGTTCGACATTCCAACCACCTAAAGAAGGCTGGAGCGTACAACGGCCGAAACGTTGTAATAAATATGGCGACAAAGATGAGGACAATAGTCCGAATAATGTAAATAATGTGAGTTCTACTTCAGGTCTAGAGTGAAATTGAAGTTGAACAATTAAATTCCCCAATTTGGATTATCTTAGTGGCAGTTCAATTAGGTAAATTCCTTGCTAAAATATAAAAAAAACTTTTCCCCTTATTTTTTTACAGTTATGGCATCATTTGTGGTTTATATCATCTTTGAACCTTGTCTGATATCGCTGCCAAAATTTACTAACATTTGGTCCATTCTCTGGATTATTCAGTTTTTATTAATTTAGGTTTAATAGGAGTAGATAGGTTTGCTTATCGTGCGGTTCACCCTCCTCCCCAATCTTTTGAACAGGAGTAGAGGTCCATCCCTTGTTTTCTGCTTAGGATTGGGTTTCTGGTTCCTTCTAAAATCTGCTTCAACTCTATATTTTTAACATCTTCGCCTAACACTCCGAACTTTTATTTGCTATTTATTTACATTTTTTCTTCCCTAATAGGAGTAGATAGGTTTGTCTATCATCCGGTTCACACTCCTCTCCAATCTTTTGAACAGGAGTAGAGTTTCATTCTTTGTTTCCTGCTTAGGATTGTGTTTCTGGTTCCTTCTAAAGTCTCTTCCTTCGCTTCCACTTTCAGTGGCCCCTTGTGCCACAGTTGTTTGAGGTGGTTCCTATTACTCTGTAACCCTCTACCTCTTGGGGCATGTACAGGGTGAACATCATTGTAAAATCAAAGATTGTACAACTGTAAGCATACTAAGAGGCCCTCACCCTGCTTTCCACCGAATGGCCAATGACCGGTCACTTTGCATCTCCATTCTCGTTCATGAAGATGTACACAAAAAAAAAACTGGGAAATTCCCGCTGCACGTTCACAAAGAAACAATAGTTCAAAACAAACGACACAGCAAGAAATGAGAACTTGAACCCGGTTTCTAATAATACAAAATAGGTGTTTTATTCCAGGGCTTTGCTTACCTGGTCTGAGTGGGTCAGTAGGTGATAACTGAAACAACTTCTGCCATGTCAGTGTAACAGGTCAGCTTATCCCTCCTATCAAACCCCTGCACATTCCAACGTAACAGCGTGTGTCTGGCAACATGAATGTGTAACATTGGAACTACATGCTCCCCACCCCCAATCTGTGTGAAGCAGATTAGAACCGGCTTCCTTAATCCCAAGTATGATCATTAATATAAACCAGTAACTCGAAATCATCAATGTCTGGCCTTGTTGTCACTTGTCCCTAAGTACTTTCTTTTAATTATTCGTTGTTTCGTTCCTCTTCAGTCACGTGGGTGCCACTTAGAAGGCCCAACTTCAAAAACTCAATCTCTCGGTCATAAAACACAAAACACTTGAGATCAAGACAGTTGTGCTGCTTTGGGGTCAGTGGCAGACTGGCCAAGGTGTAACTGGGCCCAGGATGGAGTGGGCCTTCTGTATCAAATGAAAATGCAATAGAGAAACAAATGCAGATAACCATTTTAATAATAAATAGGAAATAAGAACTTAATAAAGTCATCTGCACGCTATCAGATACTCAAGTCCAATGTGAGAGGACATTTTCAAAGGTAAATGTTATAAAGGTTAAGAAGGAGGAGATTTTGGAATCATATATGTTGCTATCCATTGAAAGGGAACTGCTAGATAAATTGGATGCAGAATAATTAGTAAATTCAAACAATCATCTAACCGTCCTGGGTATGACGTTAAACTGCATCCGAGTCCTGGGTAAGACGATAAACTACATCCAACAGCAAGGCCTCTGATCAGGAGGTTTTGAGGAGCGTGGAACGACCTCTTAATTGCTGATGTTCCCAGGTCCACCCTGACCCGGGGTGGTAGCACCTGTTAGGGTCCCAGCTATGGGAAAATAGTGAAATCCCAAGGTGTGTCCACGTCCTGGGTATGACGATAAACTACATCCGCGTCCTGGGTATGACGATAAACTACATCCGCGTCCTGGGTATGACGATAAACTACGTCCAACCAAAAGGCCGTCGATCCGATCAATCGGCTGGTCATGTCATGCCCCATCACATCTAACCCATCCCAAAACAACTACAACTTACAATTAACTTTCCCACCCAAACCCTACACTAACAATACTAACACCTTACCCCTAAAATGTGATGGAAAGCGGTGGCTTAGGGTCAATTAGTAGAAAAAAATTAAACAATGATGTTGCCAGCTATACGTTTTTGAAACAATGATGTTGCCAACTACACTTTTTTTGAAACAATGATGTTGCCAGCTATACGTTTTTGAAACAATGATGTTGCCAGAGATACGTTTTTGAATCAATGATGTTGCCAGCTATACGTTTTTGAAACAATGATGTTGCCAGCTATACGTTTTTGAAACAATGATGTTGCCAGCTATACGTTTTTGATATATCTAGTAAATACTGGATCTGGCATTAAATAACCCATAGTGGTTGATATGCCATAAAACCCCAAACAAACAAACAAACAAACAAACAATCATCTAGTGAACACAATCGATTGCTCTTCTTAATTTAGTGGACTGCATGCATTTCTCTATTGTGCTTTTGAACTATTTCTAAATCTGAAAATTATGTAGTAAACTATTTAAAAATATCAACCAATTATTTAAAATTAAAAATAATAATAATAAAAATTAAATTTTAACATCTTGTATTAATATTAAGCAAGCAAAGAAATATACACAAGACAAAGAAACAATAATATGAAAAAAAGTTCAGAAACTAAGAATTTACACATAAGAGCAGATTCAGATATGAAAATGTAGTGTTCTGACTTCAAAGCAAGACAGATTGGGACTGAGTCAGATGAGACCGGGAAGTGGCCTATCTTATTGGCTAGGAAGAAATCCCAGCATGCATTTTGTGTGGTTTTTGCCTATAAATTGGAGAGGGGAAGTACTTTGCAGTTATTCCCATTGGAGATTGGAACCAACGCCTTCTTTCCTCATTATGTTCCCTTGGTCTTGACACATAGGGGCGGATTTGGATAAACGAATGTAACGTTCTGACTTCAAAGCAAAACAGCCTGGGACTAAGTTGGACGTGATTTTGCCTATAAATTGGAGAGGGGAAAGCATTTCACAGTTATTCCCTAAAAGGATTGGAATTCTATAGAATGATGCTCAGAAAGATTACAAGGATTAGGAACTTGTGGAGAGCCATGATCGCCCACATTCCGATGATACACAGCATATAAAAGAATAATTATTACATTGTCAGATGTTTTGTAAATTAGTTAACTTTTATTAGCTCAAGGTTGCTTGCAAGGGGAATTCTCCCACTTTCCTATTCTAGATGGTTAGACTAAAAGATGTGATAGTGGTAGAGCCGAAAGCCAAGATGTCTTAAGTTCTGATTTAGAATTCAGTTAACTTTTATTGTAGAGTGAATGGCCGTGATTAAATATAAATAAATGGTAGAATTGCCCAACAAACAGAACTGACAAAGTTCGTAATAAGCAATAACAAGAAGAAGAAAAAAAGGAACGGGGCAAAAATAATATAAAGCAAGCAAACAATATATACAAGGCAAATTAACAGTAATAAGGCAAAAAGATCACAGACAAAGAATTGGGGTTGACACGCAAGAAGAAATTCGGATAAACGAACGTAGCGTTCTGACTTCAAAACAAGACTGAAGCATATGAAACCGAGAAGTGGCTTATCTTATTGTCTAGGAAGAAATCCCAGCATCCACTTGTGTGATTCTACCTATAAATTGGGGAGGGGGAAAGTGTTTTGTAGTCATTCCCACAAGTGAATTGGAACCAGCAAGAGATAAGTATAAGTTCAATATTTAAATAATAATTAAATATCATAATGTTGATTTTCTCTAAGTGGGTTGGGACAAGCACTCCTTATAGATTTCATTCAGTTTAGAAATAAATATGTTTAAAAAAAAAAAAGACACGACGCCACAAAAAAAAACCCCGTGATACTTGAAAGGAAGAAAACGTGACACTCGATGATGTGTGAAGACGTGACGCATAGAAACCAACAAAGAAACAATGCATTCATGGAGGCACAATTCTATCAACAGGGAAATAAAATTATTTCATAATAACCCATAAAAGGCAAAGATGTTAAAAATATATCGGATAATTTACACTCAAATTCTCCACCTTGAAATAGAACAAATTGTCTAAACCATTGAAAAACAAATTAAAAAAAAAGATCTGCTAGTTTTATAGAATTAAAAATTAGTCTTAAATAAATGTTTAATAACCTAGGTTGTTTTTTGTATGACATTCTGACATATAGTGAAAAGGGTGCAGTTTGAGAACCACTGATTTGAAGGATGTTGGTGACTTTAAACTTCAATCTTCAAATTTCGCTGGTGGGCAGAAAAAACAACCATGTGCACAAATTCTCATGTTATAATATGGCATCTGGTTTGGTTTGGTTTGTTTCGTTTTATGGCATATCAACTTCAATGGGTTATTTAATGCCAACAGGATTTTTATTGCTGGTAATATTTTTTTTTAATAATGTATTGCTGGTAATAATTTATCCTCAAAATTTTATTGCTGGTATTAAAACCTATTTTTATATTTACATAGTGTTTTTTTCCCCAGTTTGGGGGTTAACTATTTGCCCATAGCAGGGACCTTAACAGGTGCTACCACCATGGGTCAGGGTGGACTTGGGAACACCAACAATTAAGAGGTGGTTCCACGCTCCTCAAACTTCCTGATCAGAGGCCTTGCTGTCAGATGTAGTTTATCGTCATACCCAGGATGGTATGCCATCTGGGACTCTTCCATAAGCGATAAAGGACGTGATGTAACATATACCCAGTGTAACAGAAAAATTGTTCAAATGGTTTAACATCATAATTGTCCATCCCATAAAATGTTTAATATCTAAAATACCACTAAACGAATTTATTTTTCCCAGATTTTCAGATATGATGTTTAGCCATCTTAACACCATTTGTTATAAAAATCACAGAAAAACCCTTAGAAAGAGAACAGATTAAAATCCTTTTGTGTCAGACCCACTGTCTTCACAATGGTAGGAAAAAAGATCATTCAGGCCTTCAGTAATGATACCAACATTCATACTCTGGCTTCCATCTTCAAAGTTCATTCAAGAACCATCAAGAGAACAGGGAATAAGTTTAAGAAAGAAGGAACAGCAGCGAGGAAAACTGGATCAGGAGGTCACAACAGGAAGAGGGAACATCATTTCAACTTAGAGCTAAAGAGATCAATTGGAAAAGAGCCAACTCAATCTATAAGACGTTTGTCACGTGAGAGAGGAGTTTCAGCTATGACAGTCCAAAGAGCAGTGAAAAAAAGACTTGAAAATGAAATCGTATGTGAAACCTGTGAGGCAACTTGTTACTCCAGGACAGAAAGTTAGAAGGTTAGAGAGCACAAAGATCATCTTGAATAAGTTGGAAAATGATCCTGGAAAAAAAAATATATATTTAAAGTTAATTTCAATCCTTCATGAGCTTCCGATCCTTATCTACGATTAATTAATCCATTTTCGTTTATGATTGATTTCATCACGATTCGTCTGTTAAACTTGGAAAGTAATTATACATTTTTATCACTCAAAGTACATTCCAATAGTTTTATAAAAATCTCAGAGAATTCCAGTAAGATATCTTTAATCATTTCTAAGATACAACAGTTCAAAGCTTAATCTAACAATTGAACAATTTTACTGTTACCCCCGGTGCCAACATGCACTAAAGGAGGAAGAGCCAACAGCAAACATAAACCAGGCAGCTACATGTATATTATAAAAATTTAACTCCCTACTAAATCCTAAAGTATTGTGCCAAACACAAAAATCTAGTTTGTAGGAATAGAAAGGGAAAAAAGGACTCATGCTTCTCTTATCCTTAAAGTTGAAATAGGCACAAATAATAAAAGTCAACCACTGTGTAAAAACTTAACGAAAAAACATTTATTACAGCATAAACAAAAAAGATACAAATACAAAATTTGCAGAAAAAAATCCTTTTGTGCATTTATTAAGGCAGGTTAACAATTTCTAATGACAAAAAAGGGGTTACAATTACGAAAATGGCAAAAGCATAACAATTTTGAAAATATGGAAAACAGAGAAAACAACATTCAGGTAAAAATCTATAAATCAACCATTCGCTCTTGCATGGAGTATTGCTGCCATATATGGTCTGAAGCCCCTGCTGTTTGCATCAGGATTCTTGATAACATCCAGAGACGGATATGCAATGTCATTGGCCCTGATCTGTCATCTCGTCTGCAGTGGCTCTCTCACAGATTCGCCGTTGCCTCTCTCTGTCTTTTTTACAAATACTTTCACGATAATTGCTCCGATGAGCTGCTTTCACTGGTTCCTAGGCCTCATGAATTTAAGCGTCCTACGAGGCTGGCATCCCGTCCCACCCTTTCACCGTTGAAACTGTTAGATGTAGGCGTCTCTTCTATTCCAATAGCTTCATGTCTCGCACATCTCGCCTGTGGAACTCCCTTCCTTATTCCTGTTTCCCTGACAAATATAATCTCCAACTATTTAAGTGTAACCTCAATCGACATCTCCAGTTGCCTTGATCTATCCACTATCCTTCTCCACATCCTTTCCTCTTTCACTCCTATCTGCTCTCGCTCCAAATCTTCTGTAACCCCTTGCCTTGATCTATCCACTATCCTTCTCCACATCCTTTCCTCTTTCACTCCTATCTGCTCTCGCTCCAAATCTTCTGTAACCCCTTGCCTTGATCTATCCACTATCCTTCTCCACATCCTTTCCTCTTTCACTCCTATCTGCTCTCGCTCCAAATCTTCTGTAACCCCTTGCCTTGATCTATCCACTATCCTTCTCCACATCCTTTCCTCTAACACTCCTATCTGCTCTCGCTCCAAATTTCCTGTAACCTCTTGCGTGCTAGTGGCTTCCAGCCTTGCTTGGGGTGAAAAGCTTTAAAACAAAATAAAAAAAAAACAAAAAAAACAAAGATGCAAAATCACCTTTTGAAAAACAAAAAAGAAACTACTTTTATTCCACGGGCCAGATAGCAATACTTTTTAAAATTTCTTTTTTTTTATATTCAAGAATATTTTTATGTTCCTTTCATTATTTGTTCTCCCAAACTTTTCACTTGTGAACGTCAAAATTCCTTTGGCTCTCTGCAGTTGGCATGTAACTATCTACCTTCTCTTCTGAATGCTTTTATTACATCCTAATACTTTCCCCATGAAGACCAAATGCTTTCTGTTTGCTGTCAAAAATGTCTTCTGGAGTTATCTGCTTGTGCATATCTACTATGCACATACATACATACAAATACAAATCATATGCAACGCCAAGCATTCATTGGTTAATTAATCACCACTACGTTATTATAGACAATTTACAAATCGCAGCAATGCGACAATTTTGTAATCGCTCTATTTTTATGTAGTCAGTTTTGTGCACTTTTGAGAGGAACAAATCACAGAAGCTTTCTTAAGTCTCCCCAAAGCTCGCTCGCTGATTGGTCAATGCCAACCAATCAGATCGCCTGCATGTGAAGAATAATTCTTCCCGCACAATGATCTGGAGCCTTTATTCACTTATTTAAGCAAGAATCTTTCTTAGCTAATTAGTGAGAATTCAGCTGCCAAATGAATCCACGACAGTTGAAACCATGCGCCAACCTTCTCACTCACACACACCACTCACACGCTGAACATACCTTGTATACACTCACATAATCTTTTCTAACATGGCAAATCTTTTAAGAACAGTCATTATAAGAGACTCTCATGAACATTCTTCCAGTGAACTTTGAAATACTAAAATAACAGTTAAAGAGAGACAACTCTTGGTTAATTCAACCTTTTCTTACTTAAATGCATGCTTTCTTTCACATCGTTGTTCAATATTGTACGTCTTGTTAAATACATATTTTATGTGTAACAATGTCTTTTGCTTATCCTTTTCTGCGTCAGCCCTGTTTCCTGATCTAAAGTTAAATTAATGTGGTGAAGTTCTCCACTGCCTTAACCGGGTATTGAACTCATACTCTTTGGGTCCTGTCACTGGATCTAACTAACGCCTTTATCCACTGTGACATGTGTCCTTGAGGAGAGGGGAATTAACAGGAGATAACTGATATCCATTAAAACATGGCACGTGGAACTAGAACAGTCTACCCCAGTGAGCAAAATAAAGGGTTCAGTTCAACATTCCAACCACCTGAAGAAGACTGGAGTGTACAATGGTCGAAACATTGTAATACATATGGTAACGAAGATGAGGACAATAGTCCGAATAATGTAAATAGTTATTCTGATTAAAATTTAGAAAATAAAAACAATTCTTGTAAAAATTCATTATTCAGCAAATTTTTTTAAAGAAAAGTGTCCATAATATATTTTTTTTTACTCATAAAATCTTTTAAAAGCTTTTCTAATAACAAAATATCTTAATTTTATTGCATTTTTTATTTTACTATTCACGGCAGATTTTCTGTAACTGGGGTCCTGCTTGACCAAAAGATTTTGATGAATTAAATTTTCTGATGTCTATCCTTCTAATAAATACAAACATTAAATAACACAAAAAAGAATTTCTTGAAATTTCATGAGGTAATTAAATGAGTGGCGTGCCAACAGATGTAAAAAGAAATATTTATACAAAGATTTTCTAAAAAATAAACATTTCCAAACATGATGGTTTCATTGAAATCCAAAAATTACCTGATTTTTGTAAGAGTTTCCAAATCAATATTTTTCACTGAATAAAAAAAAAAAAATAATAAAATAAACAAACACTCAAATTTTTAATAACGTTGGCCTTCTGCAGTGTTTTTCTGATGCAATCTTTATACCCCAATTTCAGCTTACCGTTAGCCAATTCACCATATTGAAACTGCTTAGGGATCCTATCATCCTTCATCCTGGCCACGTGACCACTCCATCGCATCCAGCACTGGGGTACCAGAAACTCTATACTAGTAGACTTGTCATATCCTGTCGGCACTACCACATTTAAAAAAAAAAAACAACCGGAAGAAACTTCACCTTCCAGGACCAGTGACTGTTGTAAAACTAATTCAGCATATAACCCCCCCCCCAAAAAAAAATCGACAAAAACAACAAATTGCAACCTAGTGCCAAACTGTTCGTTACTGTCGAACTCGCTATCTTGAGCAGAGAGAAACCTGAATGAAACTTTGCCGAAGGGCAAAGCTTCGTCCGGGGAGGTAGACTGACCCTGAACCTGTTTATACGGAAAACCCACGGTAAACTCGGTCTTGTGCCACATACATCCCTCGTGGGGTGGGAGCTGTTAAATATTAACAATCTGCAACCTAGATGCCGAGGATCAAAGTATAGTATCTGTTCCAATTATACTGAGAGGTGCCCAGCCCTGGGGAACAGCTGCCCGAAGCTGCACCAGAGAGAAGGATTGGTGCTCGCACCAAGGCCAGTATAACCGACGGTTGCGAGGGCTGCGGGCAATTTTTGTTCCTGGCCCGGGTGTACGCGCTCGGGTCCCCACCTTAAAAAAAAGGACCTTGTGTCACAACTCATCTTAGTGGGGAGACAGAGTAAATACCTAGTATCTGTTCCATCAGCAGCAACAACTGGCCCATGGCTCCAGCTATCAACAACAGCAGGTCTAGCTAGCAATCATCATCACCTGCACCTTCAGATCACCATCGGCCACCTGTCAAGACAGCAGCTCAGAATTCCCCAAAGGTTACCAGATTGATAAACATCTGAAGAAGGCCAGAGAGCACAATTCCTGAAACACTGGGATAATAACAGGAATGAGGATGTCAGTTTGAATGTAAACCCTGTTAATGCTTAAAATTATGTTCCACAAATTGTAGACTAACAAAGAAGGCACCTATCAAAGCAGGGGTCAATAGGCTCATCTTGAAAACTATTACAAGCAAATTCAGTGCATTACTATTGTAATCTTGTGTCAATGTGACACAATAGAGCACAACTGGGATCAGGACTCCCACACAGAAGTGAATGGTAAATGATTTTATTTGAGTCTGAAGTGTCTGGTGCTTTTACGACCAGCAGTAAAAATCTATGAAGTAAGATCTTCAAAGTGGCCACCTACTTGACCAAAACGAAATAAAATAGATAAATAAAAAATGTTGGGGAGAAAGTGCCACTTGACTGGAAGTTAGTTCCAGTCACAGACTTATATAGTTAAAGTTAGAAGTGAAGATAGTTCTGATGTTGCTTGTTAAAGAGTAGTTTCAAGCTGTCCGTGGGCGGGCTGCGGGAGGTGGACAAAGACATAGGAGTGAGTCCTCACAGGCTGAAGGGGAGAGTTTATCCATTAGTTTGTCATGACAGAAATAGCAAAAGTTATCTCAAGTGTCACGTAGCTACCCGCTCACCAAAACCATGAATCCCTGAATAAACAAACAGAATATACTGGGAACAGGATTTTGTGCACAACGATATGAACATATGAACGAGAACCGAGACACTTTGTGGGGCGATTTGTCTGGTCGGTGAATATGTTTACACCGGAATATTCTTATTTCACATCCAATTTGTAAGTAGTCAATAACATATTAATGATTATAGATGCAAAATAGAATCAAGTCCTCCCAAGTCTTATCTGAAGCATCGGATTCTTTGATCAACTACTGATGACACTCCCAATATTTGCTTACAAACAAGTTACAACAAATAATATACATTTAAAACAGTCACTTCAGAAGGAAGAAATAGTTTTCTGCTTTAATCTTGCCTGAACCAGTCCTACCAGTATTATTTGAGAATCAAGTGTGCATGACTCAAAGATAACAAATAACACAGACAGCCTTCAAAAGGTTAGAATAACAATGCAACTATACAGTAATATATTTAGCATTTAGGGGCCACCATAGTTAACAGGTGCAGGCCGAAAATAAAATGAAAATTTATGACCTTCACTTGAGCTTGGTTTAAGTAGATTCAGCCGGACCTATAAATTTTCCCAAAACCAGCATTCTCAGAGGAATATCTTCCGAATATGCTTTACAAGACAGCATATAACAAGAGATAAAATGAGAAATCCGGCATTCTTCTTTGCTATTCAGACTTCAATTTTAACAACCAATTGGACGAGCATGATTACTTATCTGGAATTGTGCTTTCAGCTTTTTTCAGCTGGTAACATCAATTTTTACTTAGATTCAGTTTTCAATGACTCTCCTGTTATAACCAGGAAATTCAGATAATTCTTGCAACTTAAAAATGACATCAGGTATACATAAGGTGAAGCTAAAAAATGTGTCAATGTCTGGATTTCCTCTAAAAATAAAAATTTAAATTTGAAAGAATAGAAATGTTACATCTAACTCAATCATGTCTCTCTAACTTTACTTATTACTGCCCGTCATAAATGTGTAAATTTCTTTTCATTTTTCGTTTCAACCTTTGGAAATAAAATCTGATGATCCGCTGTCCTTTAAAAGGGCTGTGGTGAAATAATTTATTATATGGAACCTTAAAGTGGTCTGTTTTTATTTAATATATATATATATATATATATATATATTAGAATTGGACATTGTCCAACAATTTATTTAAAGACATTTATATTATGTTTAACGTTCTTTTTATAGATACAATTATTATAAAAACAGAGCATTTGCTTAAATACTTGTATCTATAAAAAGAACGTTAAACATAATATAAATGTCTTTAAATATATATATATATATATATACACACACACACATACATATATACACACAGTTATACACACACATACATATATATATATATATATACACATATATATATACAAACACATATTTATACATGCACGCACATGAATATATATATGCACGTACACACACACACACACACACATATATTTGTGTATTTAGACATGTCTGATTAAATAAATTACAGACATTATCTTGGCTAATTTTTAACAAAATCCGTTCATAATTACAAATAACCTTCTGTGTATTGATGTTAAAGGATGAGAGAAATGTGCTATAGCTGTTTGAATTTCTTTTATTTTCATTTCGCAAGTACTTTCGATATTCTTCCAAGGTCATCTTCAGGGGTGCAAGTAGTAATAGTTGTACCTCTGAACAACATATAGTTTTGTACTAATTTTTTTTAGAAAAACATAAATTTGAAAATCTTTTAAACTGTTGCTAAATTTTTCTAGGAATGCCTAAAAAATCTGCTGATAGATTATTGATTGATGAACAAATCTTGGTTCATATATTTTTATAATTTAGTAAATTTTTATAAATTTATAAATAAAAAAATTGTTTCCACATTTATTTTTTATAAATCGGTAAATGATAAACATTGCATGGTTCACATATGTTCGTAAATATAAAATTATTCTTGTAAATATAAAATTATTCTTGTAAATATAAAATTATTCTTGTAAATATAAAATGTATATATAAATGTATAGATCCACTTTCATATGTTTGGCTTTTATTAAAATTCTAATCATTGCTTTTTAAAACAATAAATATTGCTGAGGGGGTTAAAAGTGTATACAGTAATGGAGGTGTTAAGGGAATCTTTGAAATTGTCATATAAATGTTATGCCAAGAGCTGAAAGGAATTATCGGGCAGAAGGTTTTTAAACAAAATATCCTTTATTTGGGAAGCATTCGTGGGAGACGGTTAACTTCCTCGTTTTTTATTTTGTCTTCCATTTACGTTGCAAGGTCGATTTACTTCTAATTGTAAATCTGACGAATTTGCCAAGTGAGTTAGGAAAAAGATCTAGACACGTACGCCATTCCCAATGGATCTGACAAAGTAAATCTGGCAGCTGCTTTTGAAAATTACCTCCAGTCAGTTGTTAACTGGGGCAAGAAATGGCTATCTTTTAATAGAGAACCTTTTTGAATTCCATCAACATGGCTGATGTTAACTTCCAGGAGAGCAAAACTTATTGCACCTTCTTGACTGACACAAAGTCATTATGTTGAATCAATTGCTAGGTCTGCTGCTTGAAAAATTAATTCACTGTGTCGTCTCACGCAATTTTTCTCACCAGAACCCATCTTACACACTTATAAATTTACCATTTATCCATGCATTATATATTGCTGCCATATGTGGTTTGGTGCTGTATATCCCGAGATTCTCAACAAAATCCAAAGAAGGGTTTGTTATTGGGCTTGACATGGCATCTTGACTCCAGTTGCTTTCAGGGTCATTCAATTTAAATCACAATTGAAATCAAATGATTTTTTTAATCAATGATTTAAATCATGACTAAAATGCAATGATTGCTTTTTAAATCACTGATTTAAATCAATTTTACAAAAATCTTTATTTAAAGTAAAAAGCTCTAGAAATAAAACACAATTTTTTTGTTTTCATTTAATTTCATGAAGGAAAGAAAGTGTTAAACATATGGAATCAAATATTTATTAATTAACTGAATATTCTTTTCCTGTAAAATAAAATTTTAAAATTCAGTATGAGCTGCGTTCACATTCATTGATTTAAATAGAAAGATCAGTTTTGCTGCTTCATCTGTACCAAGACGGTTTGGAATGCACCAGTCCACTGAACAAGTTTTCTTGTTCTACACCAGAAGATGAGGCCACTGCTGACAGAAGTTGCATAACCACCGAAAATATATCACTGCTCAATACCCTTGCATGTGATGCCCGTCATTCAATAGAAGAGACCGTTTTGTTTATGAAGTCTGCGACTTTAAATGCCTGGAAGTAGAGGAGACCTTGTCTGCAATTTCATAATATTGAGAACAAGTATGGGATATTTCTCACTGTCATATTCCACTGCAATATTAGCTTGTTCTTTGCTTAATGATTTTCCTTGAAGACAAAGATGAAACATTATTTACATTATTCGGATTATTGTCCTCATCTTTGTTGCCATATTTATTACGTTTCAGCTGTTGTACGTTCCGGTCTTCTTCAGGTGGCTGGAATGTCGAATTGAACCCTTTATTTCGCTCACTGGGGTAGACATTTCTAGTTCTAGCGTTCAGTTTGACATTTCAACAACCTGAAGAAGGCCGGAGAGTACAACGGCCAAAAACGTTGTAATAAATATGGCGACAAAGATGAGGACAATAGTCCGAATAATATAAATAATGTACATAATGCCTCATCTCAGAAATATAGACAGATACTAAAGGGCCGAAACATTGTAATAAATATGGCGACAAAGATGAGGACAATAGTCCGAATAATGTAAATAATGTACATAATACCTCATCTCAGAAATATAGACAGATACTAAAGGGCCGAAACATTGCAATAAATATGGCGACAAAGATGAGGACAATAGTCCGAATAATGTAAATAGTGTACATAATACCTCATCTCAGAAATATAGACAGAAGATGAACCATGTTAGCAAGAAAGTGGCCTTTGGGGCGGACTTGATTGTAATCCCCCCCCACCACCACCATTTCTGTCATTTTTTTGTCTTTTGTCCAGGATCTTTCTCAATATTCTTGAACAATTCTTTCCAAATGTCCAGTTTCGGCAATGGTGCCTGTGTCTCTCTGGAATTTATCAGAATCAAAAAATAGTAATATTATTTATTCACAAATAAATATTTAAAATCAATAAACATTAAAGTAAAAATCAAAAACATACTTTCAAGATGATTGATTATTAAAACAAATTATCTATGCTAGCTTTTTGTCTGTTCGTTTGTAAGATATTGTTATTGTACACTGTAGGAGGTGCAGGGGAGTAATGGATAGCGGCTCAGATTGAGGAATTGGAGAGCCAGGGTCGAATTACAGTCAAATCCTTTACATTCACTTATGTCCTAATACCCTTGGGAAAGGTATGAATCCTCTTCTTCTGCCCCCAGCTATGGGTAAATAGCAGGACAGACTGGGTTCTATAACCTTGGATGGCAACTGGTCTACTGCAGAAAGAAATGGCAACCTACTGCATGAAAAAAATCTGCCTCGTCAGTCATGTATCTTTTGATACATGATTGTGTAAGCATGTATCACACATGGCACATAACTGACTGACACTGTACAATATACAGTAAAAAAAGACCAAATGATTATATAAGAAATTTAATATTAAATTTAAATTATCACTTTTAAAAAGATGTTGAAAAATTTTTTTTTCAAAATCAATTACTTAATACATATTGTTCAGCTTGACATTCTGATTAAAACATTTATAACTTATTTAGTTATTATTTATTTATTATTTATTTATTTATTATTTATTATTTATTTATGATTTATTTATTATTTACTTATTATCTACTTATTATTATTTATTTATTATTTATTATTATTTATTTATTTATTTATTAGTTACTTATTATTTGCTTATTATTTATTATTATTTATTTATTATTATTAGTTATCTTTATTTATTTGTTATTTATTATTATTTATTATTTACTTATTATTTATTTATCATTATTTATTCATTTATTATTATTTATTTATTATTATTTATTCATTATTTATTATTTATTTAATATTTATTTATTTATTATTATTTATTATTATTTATTTATTATTTATTATTATTTATTTATTATTTATTTATTCATTATTATTTATTCATTATTTATTATTTATTTATTATTTATTATTATTTATTTATTATTTATTTATTTAAGAAACATAAATTAGAAAATAAAAGAAACTTTTTTTCGAGCAAAAACTCTTTCCTTTTTACCTTCAGAAGAAAGTGCCTATCACAAAACATTCATGGGAAGAAAATTGCACATCAGAACAATTTTTCAGTCATATGGTTCTTGGGAAAATTTCATAAGATTTTATTTTGAACGTTTGGCATAATTTAACTAAGGTTGTCCTGATTGGAACTTGTGCCACAAGTTAAAAACAGAACAAAAAGAAAGAAGAAACTTATAAAATGGTACTGGAAAGTATATTATTGGGAAATTAATGTTTTGATGGGCACTTTCCCATGTAGTTTTCTTCCTGATGGGCAGATTTCTGGCTTTGAGCAAAACCCCCATCGATTTAAGTAATAAAAAATGTGGAACTGAAATGCCTGAAAAAAAGAAAAATTAAAAATAACACAGACAGAAATTGAAAAAAAAAAACAGGTCTAAGTTTAAAAAAACAACACTGGTTGGCAGAGTTACTAGCAAACTACTAATAAAAAATTACAAGATTATTTATGTACTAATCAATCATATGTAGCGGATGATCATGTCAGTCGTTTATTTTCAAATTTTCAAAATAGTTGTATGGCTTTAACTGAAAAACAAAGAAGAAAACTGTAAGTTGAATGTAGATGCACTGAAAATGGCAAGAAATTAAATGAAGATTTGTTATGGTGTTGGTTTGGGGTTTGTAGAGACAAACGACGAATAACACGTAACAATAAAAGGGTTTTAATAGGTTTGGTACAAAGGTACAGAAATCGCCTGAGTAGTCTATAACTAGCTCAGCAGCAACGTCTCAGACTTCTGTCTCTCGACGTGCCACTATTTAAAGTCTTTGTTCCCAGACAAGTTCATCTTCAAGAGGGGTGGTAGGTTTCCGACACAACAAGATTTTTATTGATTATATTGGGAAAAGGCCAACCAGATATAACCAAAAATTGTTAATTTGCCAACCCTAAATTATCCTAGTGTCTTAATCTATCAAGTGATTCCTGTCAGTGTTTCTCTTTCTTTTGCTTTCTTTATGTGCGAAAGCAAGAAAAAAAATAAAAATAAAAACTCTGATTTAAATAAAAAAAATCCAATTTTTATTTTTACTTTTGGAAAACAAAATATCAAAAACCCTGGTTACTTCCATCTGCTCGGACATGGCTTCCCTCTGTCTTTTCTAGAAATATTTTCATGATATTTGTTCTTTTTTTTTTTTTTTTTTTTTTTTTTTTTAAGCGTATCACCCCAAGCAAGGCTGGAGGCCACTATCACGCATGGGGTTACAGAAGGGTTGGAGGAAGAGCAGATAGGAGTGGTAAAGGAGAGGATGTGGTGAAAGAGAAAGACAGTGGGTCGATCAAGGCAAGGGGGTTACAGAAGATTTGGAGCGAGAGCAGATAGGAATGAAAAATGAAAGGATGTGGAGAAGGGAAGTGGATAGATCAAGGCAACTGGAGATGTCGAATGACACTACACTTAAACCGTTGGAGATTGTATTTGTCAGGGAAACAGTAATAGGGAAGGGAGTTCCATAGGCGAGATGTGCGAGACATGAAGCTATTGGAGTAGAAGAGACGTCTACATCTAACAGTTTCCACGGTGTAGGGGTGGGAGCGGGAAGCCAGCCTCGTGCGGCGTTTAAATTCACGAGGTCTGGGGACAAGCAAAAGCAGCTCCTCGGAGCAATTACCGTGAAAGTACTTGTAAAAAACGCAGAGCGAGGCAACATCACGTCTTTGAGAGAGCGACTGCAGACGAGATGACAGATCAGGGAATGAGCTTTCCTCCGTGAACTGGTATTTCTGCCACATTTAGTGATTGTGGGGGTTTTATTACTAATATTATTTTTCTTTAGTTTCTTGTAAATATTTTGTATTCATATTGTAAATACTCATTGGGGTTAGTTTTTAGAATTGTTATTTTATTCCCCCCCCCCCCAGACACTGAATTGTAAATATGGGGACTAGTTAGTATTTACATAGAGACAGGGAGGTATTATGGTGGTTGTAGTAAGAAAGGTACGTATGAATGTGGTGTTTTGGTGTAAGGAATATTGTTCGTACGATTGGGTCAGTGTTTGCGGCGAGCTAAGTTATAGTTAAGACAGAAGAAGACCGTCCTTTCCCCAATCCCTACTTCGGCCTTGTGCCACATTTCTGTAATTTATACAGAATAAATATCACTTTCCTCCCTGGTACCTTGACCACATGAATTGTACTACTAGATTGGCAAATAGGTCTCATGATTTTACTGTTGAAATAGCTAAATGTAACTTGCCTGTGGAACTTTCTTCCAGCATCTTGCTTTTCTGTCAGCTACAATCTTCGAAAATGTAAATGTCGTTTGCCATCTTCTGTCTTCCTTGAAACCTGTTCTTTTATTGTCCTTTCTCCTCACAAAAGGCTTTTCGCTCTCTTTCACTCATAGTAACCCCCCTTGCATCTTAGTGGCATTATCACCTTGCTTGGGGTGAAAAAACTTGAAATAATGTCTTGGTTTGAGTTTATAATATTTTGTAAATATTTTCAAGGTAATTGTTCTAATGAGCTTTAAGCTAAATCATCCTGGGTACGATAATAAACTACATCCAGCAGCAAGACCAGGAAGTTTTGAGAAGCATGGAACCACCTCTTAATTGCCTTTGTTCCCAGGGTGGTAGCAGCTGTTAGGGTCCCAACTTTGGGCAAATAGTGCCCCCACCTCCCAACTGGGTTCAAAAGAAGAAAATATAAAAATACATTAGAAAAATAGCCAGCAATATATTTTCATAGTAAAAAATAAAAAAAATTATCAGGACATTTTTAGAAAAACAAAAACAAAATGATCAAAGCTCATAAAATAAAATTTTGGCATTAAATGACCCATAAGGAGTTGATATGTCGTCTTGGCATTAAATGACCCATGAGGAGTTGATATGTCGTCTTGGCATTAAATGACCCATAAGGAGTTGATATGTCGTTTTGGCATTAAATGACCCATGAGGAGTTGATATGTCGTCTTGGCATTAAATGACCCATGAGGAGTTGATATGTCGTTTTGGCATTAAATGACCCATAAGGAGTTGATATGCCGTTTTGGCATTAAATGACCCATGAGGAGTTGATATGTCGTTTTGGCATTAAATGACCCATAAGGAGTTGATATGTCGTTTTGGCATTAAATGACCCATGAGGAGTTGATATGTCGTCTTGGCATTAAATGACCCATAAGGAGTTGATATGTCGTTTTGGCATTAAATGACCCATGAGGAGTTGATATGTCGTTTTGGCATTAAATGACCCATAAGGAGTTGATATGTCGTTTTGGCATTAAATGACCCATGAGGAGTTGATATGTCGTTTTGGCATTAAATGACCCATAAGGAGTTGATATGTCGTCTTGGCATTAAATGACCCATAAGGAGTTGATATGTCGTCTTGGCATTAAATGACCCATAAGGAGTTGATATGTCGTTTTGGCATTAAATGACCCATGAGGAGTTGATATGTCGTTTTGGCATTAAATGACCCATGAGGAGTTGATATGTCGTTTTGGCATTAAATGACCCATGAGGAGTTGATACGTCGTTTTGGCATTAAATGACTCATAAGGAGTTGATATGTCGTTTTGGCATTAAATGACCCATAAGGAGTTGATATGTCGTTAAACATACAAAACTAATCTTTAACCTAAAAACCTAAAATTATAAATAAAAAATAATTTGTAAAATTTTCAAACAAAAATTCTAAAACTGTCAGGTAAACTTTCTTCCTAACTGATTTTGAATTTTAAACATGATCCCAAATTATAGAACATGCAAGTGGCTCTGTGGGTGAGGAATTCTTTATCTTAAAAAATGATGTAGACAAAGAAATAAGGTGTAGCAACATTGTTAGATTTTTCCCTCCTGTTTTATTACATTTAAAATTATTCTCTACACCCCAAAGGCAATGCCAGGTATTCCAGTTAATGTTAAGAAATGCTCTTTGAGAGAGGTTTGTTTATGCCTGGGGTCAACTCATTGATTACATGCTCTTTAGACTCAAGTAGGTGGCCTATAGGGCCTACTACTGAGAAATGTGAGAAAGGAAGACATTTTAAATATGTAAAAACAAGTGAGACATGAAATAAACACGTTATTCGAATTAAATATTAACTAAATTTTTATCTAACTCTTTGATTGGATGCCCTCCCCCAATATGGATGCCCAGGGCTATCGCACTTTCTGCCCCAGCCTTCTGCATTCTACTAAACTTTGATTTTTTGTCCCATACTAATGAGCTTCACAAAAACAAATCATGAATCCATTAAACTTCCCAATGAACGAAAATTTAAATCACTGAAGGTGCTGAAAAATTGAATGACTGAGGGTGCTGATAAGTTATGGGGTGAGGAGCTGCTTGCTC